>PVIA01002772.1:0-193932 GCA_004024845.1 Tonatia bakeri
CATTTGGACATCAGGGACATAAGCTGTTCTTGTCTCAATTCAGCCAATGACAGCTGATCCTGCCAACCAAGATGGCAAGCATATTGCTCATCACATTGGGAAAAAGCCTGTGGACATGCAGATTCACATTCCAATTTGGTCTAGTTTAAATCAACTCCATAATCCAGAAACTGACAAATTGAAAACAGCCTGCAACCTCTCTGACATGCTGCAACTCCCCTTCCTCAGGGTAGGTGTTCAAGGGCTAGGTCACTGACAGGCGTTGTGGCAAGACACCTTATCACCCACAACAGAGTAGAACACTTCAGCTGAAGTAGTTTCCAAGCCTCCGGCAAGGGCCATAGTCAGCAGCAGCAACAATGGGAGCCCCAGTTGGGGTCTGACCCTCAGGCTCCCCTTTCCACGCTGCCATTTTGTTTCTCTTTGTCTCAGCAGCTCAGTTTGTTGTTTAAATGAGTAATTGGTTTTAAAGAAGACTCTGCAAAAATTCAAAATTAAATTCCTTTTATATCAGCAGATCTTTAGCATACACTAAGTATGGAATTAAATTTGGAAAAGATCGTATAATGCCTAGCTATAGTAATAGCTTTAAAATTGCACTTTCCAAGGAAAAAGTACTGAGCCTGACATTACACTGGAACTAAAAATGCACACTGAAAAAATGAACTCATAAAGTTTTATGATTTGTATTAGCATTTTCATCTCTCATATTCCCCAGAGAAAAGCAGCTTTTAAGATGGTCTCCATCTATTTTCTTTATGCAAGGGCAATCAGTAATTAACAAAGCTATTTGAATTTCAATGCTGATTCATTCCAAATGGGTGACACCCAAATTCGTCAAACACTGAATCACAATCAATTAACACCAGGTGATTTTCAGCATTTTGCATATTAGACCAAATAAAATCGTATGTATAAAACAGGGTGAGGGAAATGGCATTTTAAAACAACTATAAAACTGTCTGTTTTGATTTACTCATGTTAAAATGATTTTTTCCCTGAAAATTTTCAAAGAAAAATATTGATATACAAGGGTATGGAAATGACTTGAGATAACACACATTGTTAACAATTGATTTTTCTAAGGTAAAGTTGTTTTTATTCTCCAAGATAATTGAAGCTTTCAGTTTCATAAGATGATGACAGGCGCATAAAGTCTGACCCCTCTTACACAACTCTCAAAACACCGAATGGATCAACATAAAAAGCAAATAAAGTCAACATAACCCTTATGCCTACCACACAACTAGAGAAAAAAAAGATAAGAAATATGAACAATAAAATGGCAATGAATACATATCTATCAACAATTGAATCTAAAAAACAAAGTTAAAAAAGCACGCAGAACAGAAAAAATCTTAGATGCAGATAACATCCTGAGGGTTGCCAGATGGGAGGGGTGTTATGGGGGTGGGTGAAAAAGGTAAAAGGATTAGAAAGTGCAAATTGGATCTGGCCCAGTGGCTCAGTTGATTGGAGCATCATCCCACACACCGAAAGGTTGCAGGTTTGATTCCTGGTCAAGGCATGCATGGGAAACAACTGATCAATGTTTCTCTCTCTTCTCTCTCTTTCTCTTGCCTTCTCTCCCTTCCCCTCTCCCTCTCTCCTTTCATATCTCTCTAAAACTAATAAACATATCCTCAAGAGAGGATTAAAATGAAGTATAAATTGGTCGTTATAAGAATAGTCATAGGAAATATAGTCAATAATATTCTCGTAACTACATATGGTGTCAGATGAGTGTGAGATTTATCAGAATGATCACTTAGTAAGTTATGTAATGTCTAATCACTGGTGTACACCTGAAAGTAACATAATGATGTATGTCAACTGCAATTAAAAAATAAAATGATTTAAAAATGAAAAGTCTTATACAAATTAAGCAATTGTCATTTTTCTAATTCTACCCCTTGAAATAATGCTCCTGAGTTACTTCCAGTTTCCTGCAGCAGTTCACATGAGCATTCTCTTTTTCCATGTGTGCCATTAAATAAAAAGGTCTAGAACAGCAATTTGCAACCTTTTTCATCTCATGGTACACACAAAGTAGTTACTAAAATTCTGCAGCACACCAAAAATATATTTTTTTGCCAATCTGGTTAAAAACCAGGCATGATTTTCAATCATTCACACTGGATGGCTATTGTTGTGTTGGCTGTTATCATTTTTTTATTTGACAATCTAAGGGAAAAGAAGTCAGTGCCCCTGACTAAATAGTCAAGTACTGCAAGTTTGAAAATTTCTTGTAGCACATTTTGAAAATCACTGATCTAGACCAATTGCTTTGGTGAAAGCCACTTTTGTGTCTGGGTTCAACCCCCCTCCCCTAAACATCACCAAAGTGGTGCTGCCCTCTCCTGCACATGAAAAGCATTCCCTGTGCAGAAGAACCTCACCAACTGGCCCCTGAAGTAAGCTGAAGGAAGCTAAAATCACCTTTGGCAGGCAGAGAGTAAAGAGCCAAGTTTGGAAAGTAACCACTGTGACACTTACTGTAGTAAAAGGAGAATATGAGGTGTTCCCCACCGCCACTCATGGAATAGATGTGGGTCATATGGGAGAAGGAACAGAACTGAAGGCATTTTAAGTCATGGAAAGGGGACCAACTGTCAGGGTAAGGGCACTCCAGCAAAGACAGTCTGTGTGGAACAGACCTTTGTCCTGCAAGGGCAATGGACAGGCATCATCCAGCCTAAGGGAGGGCCTGGCAGAAGGCCTGAAAGAGTCCTGGGAGACCAAGAAGGTCAGGTTAAGCTTAAGCCAGCCTCCAACATCCCAGTGTCAATTTCTGACAGAAAGTCACCAGACAAGTAAGAACTTTCCTGAACTGGTTTTCCTCCTTCATTTTTATTCTAGAAAGCTGGGGATCAAGGGGAAGGGAAGGAATGAAGAGCCTGCCATCTCCTCCTGCTCATGCAGGTGCTCATGTCTACAGCCTATAGCTGACTTCAACTAGCAGGGTGTATGTGTGGTGTTTGTGGGTTATATATGTTGACAATAGGTCCTACTTTTGACTTGATTGAAGTGTTGGCTAATACATTGAACTACACTATTTTAATCGAAAAATGGGGAATGTGTTTGCAACTTAAAATCGCCAGAGGACTTTTTTATTACCCTTGAGTGAGTGGTTGGACTATGATGCGCTACAGGGCCAGCTCTGGTCTCACACATCATCTCACAGAAGGAAAAGGTCATCCCCACCAAATATATTTTAAGAAACAATGGAAGACCAATAGTGTTTCTCAAGAGTTTTACTTGTTCAGTGTATCAATTTTCAAATATTAATTGAATGTAATAAATGTAGTTTGCTGAAAACAAATCAATAATGCTGAAGTTAGTAACAAAAAGTCTATCCTGCTTGGCCATGTCTAGATTCAATCTGCAAATGTACTTTAACTTTATGATACCAATACAGAAGATGCTTGTTCACAAACGTAGAATATGAAAATTGTCTTTACAAACTTCGAATCTTTATTGGCTAGTTCAAAATAATCTCACTGCAGATGTATTACCGAGCCAGCCTTCACTCCTCAAATGCCAATTTTAATTCACTGTCTCTTAATAATTACATAAATCCATTTAGCTTATTTTGAATTAGCTTTGTTGTATAATTAAAACTGTATTAAATTCTAATCCAATTGTAACTGAAATCACAATGAGGATACTTGTTCATTGTTCCTTTACTACCTTACTTGCTGTTAATATAAGCCCCTCAGTGCACCGGCTCCGGCTCCTAGAATGAACGTGGCAGAGACTCCTGTGGTGCAGGCCGTCTGGAATGTGTCAGCGTTCTGACAGTCCCCATCTTGTGCTGACTTAGTTCTCCCTACGCTCACCTCTGATTTCACTATCACAAGTCTTTGTTTTCACAACAAGCCTTAAAATCCTTCGGCCTTCTCTTAAATGAAAACAAAAACACCAACGCAATTAGGGGCACAAAAACCTTAGCAGTGTGTTCAGTTACAGCCATCCAGAAGATGTATAATGTGAGATATATGTGTGAGATATGTGTGTGTATCTATACACACACACAAACACACACACATTAGATTAGCCTATGGCCCCTATGACTCCATTTTGGAACCACTCCTTATCAGAAAGACATTGTGTATTAGGAGGAAAATACTATAATCTAGAATCAATTCTAACAAAACACCTAACCTCTCTGTACCTCATTTTTCTACCCATACAATGGATAAAATTATATACCTCTTATGTTACCAAGATGAGATTATCAAGAAGAGAGATGCCTTAGAATGAAATGATGTAAAAATTCAAAGAACTATTTTGTGAATTTTAATATATTAATGTAAGCTATATTAACTGATGTCTGAGATTTTTGCCAAGAATCAGATTCTGGCTTTCTTTCATGTTCTATCACATGAAGTGAGACTCTTATTCAACTTAATTTAAAAATGGAATCATTTGAAGAAAAGAAAAAAATTACCTGGCGTATCACCTCGTTTCAAAGACATCTTGAATAAGCAGCAAATGTAACTTATTCATGGAGATACTTTATTAGTCCACTAAAATTTCCACTGATAAAGCAGTATTTATTTCCTTTCAGTATTTGAAATTTGGTTAAGTGCTTCAGCTCCAATTGGAAATTCAAGAAAATTACCTCTGTGTAGGATGTATTTTTCTTCATTTAAATCAAAATGCCTCAGGTCTAGTTTAATGCTATGTAAGGGTAAAGAGATGGTCTTTGTAGTTGCTTCAAGTCCTGTAATTCCATTGGATCACAATTGTCCAGAAAATCATTTTATGTCTTCTTAGTCTTATAATATTAGAATAATTTCAGTCTTTTGAGTTGTGAAGATAAAGGTTTTATACATTATCTTATCTTATCCTGTATATAGTAAGTCTTGTGAAAATTCACTTCAAAGCTTCCAAAAGGGAAATATGAAATTCATTCTAAGACAGAGAGAAAAATTATCCTATCTACTTTTGCTTAATACAGGGTCTGGCAGAAGTAACACCTGCTTGAGTGTGGTCAGTGGGGTAATAATATGGGTGTAATAATTTATAGTTATAATTTGAACATTTTACCTAAATTGTCATAGGATATACTTGAGTGTGATACTGTTATGTTACAGAATTATATGCTTATAATTTTTGTAATAAAAGATTTTGTAATAAAAAGGGAGCATTATTTGTGTCAGACTCTGTATATTAAAATTCATTTTAAACAAAGAAAAAATTCGATGACTTTTTTAAAAATCATATTGTTGTTGTTCAATTACAGTTGGCTGCATTTTCTCCTCACCATCCCCCACCAACCCCAGCCAAACCCACCTCCCTCCCTTGCTTCCCACCCTCCCCCTTGGTTTTATCCATGTGTCCTTTATAGTATTTCCTGTGAAACCCTTCCCTCCATTATCCCCTCCCCACTCCCCTCTGGTTACTGTCAGATTGTTCTTAATTTCAGTGTCTCTGGTTATATTTTGTTTGCTTTTTTCTTTTTTTGATTATGAGATCATATAGTATTTGTCCCTCACTGCCTGATGACTCTTTTTTATCCTTACCTGAGTATATTTTTTTATTACTGACTTTTTTTAGAGAAAGAGGGAGGAAGACAGAGTGAGAGAGAGAAAGAAACATCCATTGGTCGCCTACCATACATGCTCTGACCAGAGATCAACCCCAAAACTTAGGTGTCAGCCCTGAGCAGGAATCGAAACCACAAAATTTTGGTGCATGGAACGATATTCTAACCAAACCAGCCACCTGGCCAGGGTAAAATATGATGTTTTTATTACAGTGTAACAAGAAAGAGAATTTGTCATTTTAATAAAATATTTTATTCATTTATTTTTAGAAAGACAGGGAAGGAAGGAGAAAGAGAGGGGGAGAAACGTCAATGTGCCACTGTACGGTTGCCTATCTTATGCCTCCTACTGGGAGCCTGGCCTGCAACCCAGGAATGTGCCCTGACTGGGAATCGAACCTGTGACACTTTGGTTTGCAGACCTGGGCTCAGTCCATTGAACTACAGCAACCAGGGTGAGAATTTGTCATTTTGATCAGTACTCTTTCACTTTGAGCACCAGTAATATTTTAAAATATATAAATTGAGTGCATATATAAAATATATATGTGCCCTGAATTAAATGTATTTGTGCTATATATAGAGAGGGAAACATAATTTGTCTCAATGACCCAGGGAAACTTTCAGTGCTGGTGTGGCTGTAGTGAGAAAAGAAATGCCGAAGTGTTTGATCTGTTTATGAAGCGCTCCGCTGAGCTCCTGTGACGGTGTTTGTGCTTAGGGGAAATAATACGGAAGAGAACTTTGACAGATGAATACATATCATGAAAAGTTATTTTAAAAAATATTCCCTTCCTCCTCTTCCACACTTTAATTGAAGAAAACATTTTTTTTTCTACAAGGTCTCCTGAACTAGACCATGTAGCCATAAATTTCTAAGTTATTCTTTGGATAAAAAGTATTTTTCCCTGAATCTCCCTTTTGAACTCTCTCATTTAATATATTGGGGTTTTGACTCTGCTTTTCTAAAATATCATAAAATTTTTTAAACATTTTATTAACTCTAGATAACATGTACCAAAGATGGGAACATAGGATTTAATTCTCCCTTGGCCATGAACTAGCTGGGTGGTCTCAGAACTCCGGCTCTTGATATGCCAAGTATAAATATTAATACCTTATCTTCATAAAGTCAGGCAGCTGTGACAAATCCCCTCCTAAGTTCTTCCTGACTTTCTATCTTTGAGTTATTTCTACCTCTACCTCCTAGATTCTCCGTGATTCTGTCTAAGCATAGTATACTTCCTGTCCATTAAATTGGTTATGCCAACTTTTGATGAGCACATTTACCATGCTTTTTATGGGGTGGGGGTCAGGTTAGCCCTTTTCTGATATAAATCCTTCCATAGTCTCCTTTCAATTAGATCTTTGCATGGCTGTTTAATTCACCTAATTCAGTGTTTTGGCTAAGTCTTGGGCTTTCCTTGAAGGAATGTTCTATAAAAGGTAATTGTATCATTAAGCATGAGGGTAAGACACAAGCAATGTAATAGCTATAATTGTTGTTTGTGGTTCCCAATTAAGAGAAATAGGATAACTTCTGGAACTATTCTGAAATTTTTTTAGTGCTGAAAGGGTTATAGAGGGGAACATTGCCAAAATAATATGCTTGCACTAAATAAGAGGTAGTAGAGTTAGTTAAATCCACAATTAAATACAACAAATTGAAGTAGCTTCTTCCCCTCTTCCTTATTATTTATCCATACAGATCAGGGGAGTTCACTCAAAAACCATATGAAATGAGAAGAGTGTTTTCCAAGAAGAGGTCTCATATCATAGCACTAGATGAGTCAGAAGCAGAGAGCATCAAACAGACGACTGCTTATTTTCTTCCTGGGCTGATAACGCCACAAAACACCCTGTAGTGCTTTTCATTTGCTCAAATGACCATCCTGTCAATTCCGGCCTTCTGTTCAGATAAATGTATTGTTCCTGAGACTTTTATGCCTGAGAAGTTTCTGAGCTGCTTAGATTTTTATCTGCATTCTTCAGATCTGTGCAGATAATCCTCTCTCTTCTCCTCTCCTCTCTTCTCCTCCCTCTCCCTGTTTCTTTCAGCCATGCAAAATACCCCTAGCCATTAGAATGATTACGTCTGTCTCATTTCTTTCTACCCCTTTATTTTTATTTCTCAGTTTCTATGCTTCTGTCTCAGAAACCTCCAACTCAAACCTTTAAAGAGTGCATATTCCCTGCCTTTACCTACAGTGCCTATATTGACTTTTTGCTGTCTTATCTCTACCACAGACAGCAAAAGGATTTTCAGAACCAAGTCCTCAGTTCTAAGGCAGTCGCTGTTCTTGCTTCCAGAGCACTCATACTTTAAGCTAATGAAGCCTCTGGACCCAGGCAGAACAGGGAAGAAAGAGGGTCGCTCTCATTTCGCTTATGGAGACTCTAGCTCCATCTCTTCCAACATTCTTCAACCTCTTGCTGAGCGGAAACCCCACTAAGGGTCTGGTGCTCATGCTGCTCTGGCTCCCAGAGGCCTTCCTCTGGGGCCTCATCTCATCTGTCATCTCTGGAACAACTCCAGGCTTGTGGTCTTTTGGATCTCCTTCCATTCTCTTCCTCAGCAAAGGATACACTCATTCACTCTGGTCCTTCAGACTCCTGATTGCTTCCTGATTGCATCTGCTAAACTACTCACTACTAAGGTTTTAAAAATTGTTAATGAGTTGGGTTTTCATCTTTTCCATTTTAATAGTGACATACTATCTTAGCCCTGAAAATGATGGGCCAGCAGCAAGGCAGCCAGAAGAACACAGATGACACTGATGATGATATGAGCAAGTGCCTGTGCACATGAGAAGATGTTCCCATGAGACTCAAAGCGTTCTTTCAGTCCCATTGGGATGTATGAACTGCATTGTCCTGGTGTAGAGAAAGTTTTAATAATATTGGCAATGACACTATACACTTACATAGAAGTAGAAGTATTATTAGTAAAATGCATCGCTATAAAAATTTGAATAACAGATGACTTCTTAATACTAGAGACACCTAGGTGAAACATCATCCTTATTACTAAGCATTACTAAACTTTGTTAACAAAAGGAAACCATAACAATCATGGCAAATAATAAGTTTCTTCCTTCTCTGAATAGGCCTTGGGAGGAAATAAGATAATTAGGTATAATCAAACATCCTCTCCAACTCATTGTTTTCTCTCCTTCTATTTATTACAGGCTTGGGGAGTAGACAGCAGGAAGGTTTCTTTGATTTTTTTGTTTTTCTGCTTTTTCTTGCCACTGAAAACTGATCACTAATGGTAGAAATCTTAGGCACTGTGATGGACTACATAGGGAAAACTTGGGGTCAGTAGAGTAAGTTGAGGGACCCTGAAAGACAAGCCCTTTCATCACCAGTGTGGCTGAAGGTGACTGCAGTGAGTCACATTTCCTAGAGAGATGAATACTGATGGGAAGAGGAGAGGTCCCCACAGCCTTGCTGCTGGCAACCTGAGAAACTGCCACAGGACGGTTGTTGTCTGTGGCTATTAGGTATAGACACCTAATTCCTCCACTCTGAGGGACTTCAGCAGGGACATAAACCACTGGAGGGTCTTCCTCAGTGGCCCAGAGAACTTGATGTTCTGAGAATAGCCAAAGATTTGTTTTTTAAAGATTTTATTTATTTTCAGAGAGAAGGGAAGGGAAGGAGAAAGAGAGGGAGAGAATTGGAGAGAAACATCAATGTGTGGTTGCCTCTTGCACACCCCCAACTGGGGATGTGTCTAGCAATCCAGGCATGTGCCCTGGCTGGGAATCGAACAGGTGACCCTTTGGTTCACAGGCTGGCACTCAGTCCACTGAACCACACCAGCCAGGGAAGAGTCAAAGGTTTTTGAAGAGCCTGTTAGACTTAGGCCCTGCTGCACTGCAGGACCTATGCCAAGAGGAGGGGTCTCAGTCCTGTGGCTTCTGGAGGTGACCTACCAGAAGCAGACAGGAGCTCTTTCCCAAAGTGCAAGCAGCATCTAGATTACATATTTTTTGTAATTTTTTCAGGCTTTCCTGAGGTTTGCAATTTCCAGTATTAAGAATAATAATTCATTTTAATATCACAGTCTTCTCATCATACAAACTTCCTAGTTTCCATGTACTGTCACTTATTCCAAAGAGTTAGTTGGCCACCCTCTAAAATGTTTGCCTTCTGACCTCGGGAACCTCTGCTGCTTTGTAAACAAACTCTCTTCAATCCTCAATCTCTTGAGGATTATGTGAAACACTGTACAAAAAAATCTGAAAGATGAATGTATTAGTCAGGGTTCTCCAGAGAAATGGAACCAAAAGGATGTGTACAGACACACACAAATGGAGGGAGAGAGTTTTATTATAAGAATTGGCTCATTTAATTATGGAGATTGGTAGATTCAAAATCTGCAGTGCGGGCTGGCTTGATGGAGACCCAGGAAAGTCCATGGTACAGATAATGCACAGTAGCAGTCTGCTGGAGAATTCACTCTGACTGCAGGAGGCACTCTTTTTGTTCTATTTAGGTGTTTAACTGATTGGATGAGTCCCATTCATGTCCTGGAGGGCAATCTGCTTTACTCAAAATTCACTGATAAAAAATGCTAATCTCATCTAAAAACATCCTCTGAGTTGACACATAAAATTAACCATCAAAATGAAAGAAAAACAGCCCTGGCTGGTATGGCTCAGTGGGTTGAGTGCTGGTCTACAAACCAAAGGGTCGCTGGTTCAATTCCCAATCAGGACACAGGCCTGGGTTTCCGGCCAGGTCCCCAGTAGGTGGTGCTTGAGAGGCAACCACACATTGATGTTTCTCTTTCTCTTTCTCCTTTCTTTCCCTTCTCTCTAAAAATAAATAAATAAAATCTTTTAAAAAATGAAAGAAAAACCATAAATGGGTTTTTTAAAATATTTTCTTCACTTCTTACCTTAATAGAACCTGGGTTTCCCACAACAAACCTGCTTTCCTTGTTCCCTCTTCCATGGAGGCAACCCATCCTCCCATACACCACGATCAGAGCTATGTTGTCATTTGCTTAGCAGCCCAGTATCTCTTCCAGATCATTTCCCACCCTCCCCACCCCCTCCCCCACTCTGGGCAGAGAGCTATTGTCCTTCAACCTTCCTCTGTGCTAATAGGTTATGACACCTCTTCCTGTCACTGTCAATTTCCTGCTGGTCAATCCCTCATATTCATTTAATGTTCTCACATCCAACTAGCAGTATTTCCTCCTGAACTCAATTCTACTGTTCCCATGGGTGGCCTCTGTGCCCATGGTGCTGACTCATCTTTAATTCAAGAGTTTCTTCATCTCCTTGAGTCCCAACTTCATTCCACCCCCTCTTCAGCCATCCAATCAACATCCTAGGCCTGACCCTTAAATGTTCGTCATTATCTTTCCCTCATCAATGTTCCCTAATAGAAGCCATTTTGTATTGTCAACTCCTAAATAAAAACATCCGTTGAGAAGGACACTTAGCCCAAGAATCTGAATCACGTGGGCCCTAGAACAGAGCAAGAATGGAGTAAGCAAGAACTTTCCATCCAGTCTTCTACATACCAATCAGTCCTCCTCAGTCCTTCCAAAACACTGATCCAAAAATGGTATTTCCTTACACAGAACACTTTAGTGGTTTAGTAAATAAGTCCTAAATCCTTCCCATGACATTCAAGGGGCTTATGATTCTTCCTAAGTCTTCAGCCTTCAGGGCCTACATAGAGAGACTTCAGATCCCATAATTAAACATGCTTTCTTGGATGTGATTCCTTTGCACGCTATTCTCTGCCTGGAAACTCTACTGTTTTTATACTTTTGTTCACATAGCAAACACCGCCTTATACTGGAATAACTAAGGCAACAGGCGCTTCCTTGGACAAATCTTCCCTGAAACACTGGCCCCCAACCAGAGATAACATCCACCACCCCCAACCCTGATGCTGCACTTACCACATAATTTCTATTGCTTTATATTGCAATTTACTTGTTTATGTGTCAGTAATCTTTCCCATACTCTGAGTTTTTTGAGGGTGGGATTTGTGTACTGCTCAGTCCTCAGCACCCTACACAGTGAGTGAATAAAAGCTGACTTAAGTCTACTTAGAGCAAGTTGACCACCAGCATGGCCAAGAGACTCGGACACTCCCAGACCATTGAGAGAACTTCTGCTGGGTCCTCCTACCCTGTTCTTCCCACTCTGGTCCTGTGTTTGTCTGGCATCTAATCTCTTGCTCCATCTCTCATCTCCCGGTCTGTGTTTTCCCTTGGACAAGACAACAGAACTCAGATTTTAACGCTGCTCAGGGCAGCAGTTCTAAACCTCCGTGTCCCAAATGTGTTGAGTCATAGAGCAAAAAGAGAGGAAGGGGCGGAGTTACTGTGAGCTTGCTGGGAATGAAAATTAATACCACATGCCACAATATGTGTGAATCTCAAAACTATTATACCAAAGTGAGCAGCCAGACATACACACAAAAAATGTATATACATAAACTAACTTATGCTGATAGAAGCCAGGGCAGTGGTTCACTGGGGGTGGAGTAAATTGAAAGGAGCATGGGAGTAGGTACTGGAGTACTTATAATGCTCTGCTCCTTGATCTGACTGTTCATTTTGTGAAAATTTGTCCAGTTGTACACTTAGGGTCTGTGTACCTTTCTGTATTACATAATACATAAAGAGGAATATAAAGTTAAAAAAATTAATGCTGCAATGGGGAACCATAGTATGCCCTGGAGAATAAGAAAAGTTTTAAAGCCTGACTATGCAAAGTGTTATAAAAAATGTGGAAAATGGGAAGTCATTTTTAGAAATGTAAATTGGCAAACAATTTGGCATTATCTTGTAAAAATGAACATGTGCATATTTTACAATTCAATAATTCCATTCCTAAGCCAGAGAAATTCCTATCTGTAGCAGAAAGTACATAAAAGAATGTTCATAGAAGCATTGTTCATGGATTTTCTTTTTAAAAAGAGAACAAAAAGAAAGAGACATTTGAGATGACCAACCATCAGGGAAGTGGATAAATAAGTGGCAGTGTGCCCACACTGCACAGCAGTGAAAACTAGAAGAATACATCTACTCACATCAAAAGAGATTATTTTATAAACAAAATGTTCGATGAAAAAAGCAAGCCACAAGAGATTATATATGATTCAATGTTTATAAAACCTTCAAAACAGCAAAATGCATAAGTACAGTAAACACACAGTCTAGGAGAATGGTTGCCTCTGGAGTGGAGGGAGACACAGTTGAGGAGGGACACCTGGGAGCTTCACCAGAATTGTCCATGTTCTAATTCTCAGGTGAGGGGGTGGGTTAAACATTGCGCTTTATAATTTGCATATATGTTATCAATATTCATTTGTATGCACAGATAGTAACCAAGGAAAACTTATCTAATTCCCATTCCATATGAGCACCTACTGTTACCTATCTCCTTTCTAAATACTCATTAAATGAAAAATAACAAAAAGCAATGATAACAAAAGCAATGATAATACACTTTTAAGAAAAACACAAGGCAAAAAGAGAAGAACCATTAGCTAACAAAAGCTTTCTACCCACTTTTGAGACAGAAGGTGGGTGGAGAGGGTTGGTGAGGAAGCTTGGGGGGAGCTGCAGTCAGAAGGTGTGGATTGGAGCAAAAAGTTGAGGAGAGACAGTCCCACAGAACCCACAGAACTTCCAGGGACATGGCAGTTGTGGTGAAGCAGGAACAAGAAGTCGAGCAGGAAACAGGGAGATTCTTTGGACATCTCTGTATAAAGAGGCTGATCCATTTTGTACCCTGCCCCCAACCCAGGTAGATAATTCCTGGATGGAAAAGTAACACACTCCTGGCGAATGTCGCCTCTGAGGTCCCACCTTGGTGAAGGCAGGCGGGTCTGTATCTGAGCGCTTCTTTCAGAGGCAACTCGAGACTCGATTTCCAGAGTTTGTCTGAGATTCTGTAGCAGAAAACATTCAACTTTTGGGCTTTTCCCAGAAAAAGGCTTTGAGCTAAATCTGTTATCACTTGTCCATCTATGATCCAGCTTTTAAAGGGTTGTTGCTATTTTTTCCTCCTAGCCCTTGTGTTTTGCCCTTTTATTTAAATTCCATTATCACAGTGCAGGATGGATGCAAGCTTTTTAGGGAGCTCCAGCAAATTTGAGTATTCAGTCTTATGTTTAATCAAAAGTCTCTATAAATTTTACAACAAGATAAAAAATATTCTAAAACTGAATTGAGTTGGGGAGACAAAATATATACATGCATGTTTAGGAGATGGTTTAAAAATTAAACAGAACAGAAACATGGCACTATGTCTTATATAGCAAGAGTAAGTATCATCCCCTGAGATGTATTATTTTGTAACAGGGTGTAGAGTGTATCCCCCACAACCCTTGATTGGGAGGAAGAGGGAGCAGATGATACTGATACAGCATTTAAGGTACATTGCATGACGATGGGAAGTTAACAGCCTTGCCTTCCTGAAGAGAAGAGGATTGCTGCTCAGGGTGAATTGTGTAGTGATTGTGAAGACACCCAGGGACTCCTGACATAGCCAGGGAAGCTCATACAGCATCTGTGTGAGAGGTAGGGGACAGATGCCCCCCCTGGATATCCATGAATCACTGGGAACTTTAGCCCTGACTAAAGATGGCAGCCAAAAGAAGATAAAAGACATGGGGGAACTGGGGAAAATAGTGGATACTAATACATCATAGGAAGGGCTGGATATGAGGTCACACGGGAAGTTCTGGGCTGAACATTTAAATGAGGGCAGGCTGACAAGTGCTGGAAGAAACCTAAGTGCCCATCAGTAAATGAATGGACCAAAAACTGTGGTACATTCACACAATGGAATTCTGTGCAGCAGAAAGAAAGAAGGAGCTCCTACCCTTTGCAACAGCATGGATAGAACTGGAGAGCATTATGCTAAGTGAAACAAGCCAGGTGGTGAAAGACAAATACCATATGATCTCACCTTTAACAGGAACCTAATCAACAAAACAAACAAGCAAACAAAATATAACCAAAGACATTGAAATTGAGAACAGGCTGACAGTGACTAGAGGGGAGGGGATAATGGGGGAAAAGGATGAAGGGTTTGCAGGAACAATTATAAAGGACACATGGACAATAACAAGGAGCAGGTGAAAACCCAAGGGAGGTGGGCAGAGCAGGGGTGGTGGGGAAGGGTGGGAGAAAAAGGCAGAAAACTGTACTTGAACAACAATAAAAAAGTGTTAAAAAATAAAATAAATAAAATAAAATAAAAAATAAAAGAGGGAGGGCTGGAAGAGGAAGAGGAGCAGCGATGTGGTCTAGAGTGAGACAGGAGGTAGTTCTGCTTCACTGAAGGAGGTATGGAAAAGCCACTCTCTCTAGACGTGTGCCTTCCTGTACCCCACCATGACCCAGTGTAATACGGCACATGTTTTCCTGAACCACTGCATGGAGGCTGAGAACAGCACAACCCAGATCCTGAAGGGGCGAGCTGCTGCGAGAGGATAGTGACTCTGAGACCCACAAGTGTACCCTTCCACAGATGGTGGAGGTCTGTTTGTGGGACTGGCTTAACGACAGATGGGCATATGGGGATCTTCTGGGCATGGTTTTGGCTTATAGCCTTTGGGGAAGCAAGGGGGGCTCCAGGCCTCATGGAAAAGGGGGCTCTGCGCAGGAGTGCTCTTGGCCCTCCAGAGGTTGGAACCCTGATAATAAAGACCTGTTTCCTTTAACACTAACTGTTGGGTCGTATATCAAGAAACCAAGTAGCCGAACCCCAGTTTGCTTGGTAACAATTTAAAATGTGTGTGTTTAAATATGGTTTTTACTGTGGGTTGTAATTTTTTTAAACTTTAAAAGAGCACTCAAATAATCACTGATTAGCTCCCAAAGGCCAGAGTGGGACTTCCAGAATCACGGAGCCAGGAAACTGCCAGGCACACACTAGTTCTAAGTCAGCTGCTAGGAGGCTGCCCAGGAGTTGCCCCGTGGAAGAGGAACTGGGTGGACTGCGGACAAGGTTGAGGCTAACTTTTTATAGGATATTCTTTTGTAAAAATATCACCTATTTATAAATAAATAAACACATTTATGAAAGGGCAAATATATCTTTCTTAAAGTTGACTGATTTCCTACAGTTTGCCAAGCACTGCCTTATGGTTTTACTGAGAGAACAAGCTGCCTGAAGGAAAAAAAATACTGTACTAAAAATCTCAGGAGGAGGAATGGTGAAAAAGCAGTACTAGTATGTTCTAGTGATACCCACCCCCGCCCCCAAGCAGAAGATGTTGTTTATTTGTTGATTTATTTATTTGTTTGTTGATATTTATTTTAATTTGGAGGCAAACCAAAAGGAGAATCAAGTGAGATCTTGCAGAAGATAGTATTTTGAAAATAAGAATAAGTAATACAATTTTTAAGAAAGGTAAAAATCTTAGAAATCTGTGGTCCTGTAGGGTATGAGAAAAATGAGGACTTTTCTATCACAGAATGAGTTCATGGGGACATTTACAGGATTATATTTGTTCTTTTCATACTTTGGGATGGGATTCTAAATAACCTCAAAGGTTGAAATATGTCCTGAATGTCAGAAATGCTGAAAGGTCAGCATAGCGAGCCACAGAGTTTGTTGCTAAATGTAACACAGCTCCTTGTTTATGGCATCAGCTGTGCAATATTTTTATCATTGTCTTTCCAGCTGGGTGATCTTAGACCGACTATGCTTTCTTACCTGTTTCCTCATTTGTAATCTTAGACTTATAGAATTACAGCCATTGACCCTGACACAGGAGATCCCTTCCAGGGCTAACAATTGTTGGACTACCTCCACCAGGTACCTGGGCCCATTTTCCCCTTGAAACCATTACTCAAACCACTTTCATGAACCCATCCTCAGATTAGTTTAACCGTGACAGCCACCCGGAGCCATGCTCCTTCCCACGGTTCCCAGATCAAAAGAGAACAATTTCTGCTGGAAAGTATTTCTGGCCACTTCCAGAAAGCAGTCATTGGCACACTGTAATGCTCCAATAACGTGAGAAAAACCAACCCACATACCACTATGTTTTACATGCCGATTTTAGAAGAGCTAAAATCTGGGCCTGTGGCAGAGGAGGGACTCTCCATGTGCAAATAAATTGAGATGCTCTAAACCACCTTGTAATCCCAAATGCTGAGGTCAGGAAGAGAATGTTTGCATTGGTTTCTAACACACTGTAAAGTCTGCATGATTGTACTTCACTATATATATGAAATAGAAGTTTTTAAATATTTGAAGAAAATATTGATGTTTTAATTTGTGGTAGTGGAATTTCTTCTAAGCAACAAACAGCCCCAACATTTTAAGAGAAAAGACTTAAAAATTTGACCCTATACAAATTTCTGGACAAATATAAGAAAGGTGCACCCTGATCAGCATGGCTCCGGGGTTGGGTGTCATCCCACAAACCCAAAGATCACCTGTATGATTCCCGGTCAGGGCACATGCATGAGTTGTGGACCAGGTCCCTGGCTGGGGGCGTGAGAGGGGCAACTGGTCAATGTTTCTCTTGCACGTCAATATTTCTCTCCCTCTGTCTCTCCCTCCCTTCCCTCTCTCTAAAAATAAATAAATAAAATTTTTTTTAAAAGTAAGAAAAGTATGTGTTTATGTGTAGGTAAAATTAAATATATTTTAAATATCTTATAATTTTAGTTATCATTTATACCTCAGTAAAGCTGAGAAATTAAAAATCAATAATAAATGGAAAGAAATATTGACAACATATTAAGAAACACATAGTTAATATCTAGAAAATATAAGGGCTCTATAAATAAGAGTAAACAAAGCAATAAAAAATGGGCAAAGGATACAAAAACAGAAAAAGGAACAGCCCGTACACATGAAAAGATATTCAACTTAACAAAAATCATATAAAAATGCTATATTGTTGGCCATTAGATGCACACACTAAAAAACAGACAAAAACAAGTGCTGACATGTGGGGACACAAGAGTTCAAACATGGTTGGTGTGTGTTCAGTTGCTACTGCCTATTTGATAGGTAATTAGTGGTTTCAAAAAAACAAAATTATCTTCTGGAGGTCAGGCCCCTTCTAGTAAAGGCTTCTCCTGCTAGGTGAGTGTTCTAGGAACCCAACTGTATCAGTGTACCAGATGACATTGTTGTGAGAAGCTGCATTTGGCTTTGATAGATTTTTTTTTTTTTTGAAGATTCTTTCCATGAATTTGCCCATTTAATGGTGGGTGATTTATGAGCATGCCTGTTCTGACTACACTGAGTGTGCAGAATTTTTGACCAAAAATGGCATGACCCCCATGCCCCACCCTCCCTATTCACCTGATCTTGCCCCAAACAACTTTTTTTTCCAATTTTCCCACATAAAAAAGTGCTGAAAGGGAAATGTTTTGTCAATGTGGAAGAGATGAAACAAAAAAAGCAGAAGCACTAAAAGGCACCAAAATCGATAAGTTCAAAGACAATTTTGAGCAGTGGAAAAAAATGTCTCATTAGGTTCATTGTATCAAATGGAAAGTGCTTTGAAGGCGACTGAAGTCTACACATGTAAAAATAAATACACAATTTTTTATAAATTCTGGGAATTTTTGGTCCCCCCTCATATGATACATTTATATTTGGATATGCAGAGTAGTCCAAAGGAATGAGGAAGGTAAATATACAAAGTATATCCAGAAGGTGTCCAGCCATGTAGGGTGAAAAATAGAGACATTTATTGAAGAAAATACAAGATATAAGAAACATTGTACATAGGACAATGACACTTCAGTCCCTTTCAAAGTAGGCACCTTGGGACCTCACACTGCTCTCCTAATCACCATCAGCTGTCCAATGTCATTAACAGTCTGAAATCTCTTCCCTCTCAACGATGACTTTAGTTTGGGAAAAGCCAGAAGTTACTGGGTGCCAAATCAGAGCTGTAGGGAGAGCTCAGTCACCTGAATGATTTGATGTTTCACCAAAAACTCTGCATGAGACATGATGCATGAGCAGGTGTGTTGTTGTGGTGAAGCTGCCAATCACCAGTTGCCCATAGCTACAGCCTTCTGATTCATCCAAATAGTTTCTGTGGAGGAATGTTCAAATTTAACACAAAATTTGATGTGGATTCGTTGCTCTACTCACTCAGTCATTTTGAATGTGACAAGCACACAGTACACATGCTCACTCAAGGGTGAGCACGCACAGATGCACATTCCAGTCCACTCTCCTTTGCTGCCAGGTTGCATGGATGTCATGCAAACCATTCTCCTTATGTTAACAATGGCTAGGCTTTTTCTGGACAGACCTTGTATGCCTACATAGAAAGAGCCTCAAGGTACACTGGGGGCTCTTGAAAAAAGCAAGTCACATTACATACATTTTGTATGATTACATTGTGCTAACATGAGTTCACTAAAATAAACCCCAAAATATATAATTGAATAAGCACATGTATTCCTAGAAGTTCTGAATGGAGCCTCACTGCTGGGTAAGGTAGAGGGTAGAGAATGTTGTAGAGGGAGCATTAACTGTTTAGGTACCTTTGCAATAATAAATATTTGCAAGGACATATTGGTGTGTTATTTGCAGGATTTTAAAATTTGAGAATAAAATTTAAAAATACAGAAAAGAAAAGGGAAGTAAAAGTTCTGCATATATCAGGCATTAGAGTATCAGGGTGGGATGTATCTGGTCTCTTTAATAATGATTTATCCTTGAGAAGCCTCATTGCCTTCATCTAGATTTCTTTTGCTAAGAGAAGTAGAGCAGAGTGATTTATAGCCCAATTTCTAGAACCAGGCTATTGAATTCAAATGCTACTCCATCTCACCAGATGTATGATCTTAGTCCGGTTACTAAACTTCTCTAAACTTCAATGTCCTCATATAAAAGGGGGCTGGTAATATTAATACCTACTCTATGAAGTTCTTGTGAAAATGAAACACAAATTCTAAGAACAATATTGATACATGGCAGACAATAAATGTGAGTTATTATTAATACCAATGAACATCACCCATGTGTTCTGGCTGAGAATAACATAAAACAACACTGCTCTCTTTCCTTGCTCAGTAAACAGGGAGAGAAGGCTGTGTGGGAAGCCAACACACATATGAGTCAATCCAGGGGGACAGCGCAGCCCCCCGCCTCATACAGCCTACTGACCCAATAGGTAAGTTTCTAAGCCGAAGAGCCAGCTGGGCTTGCATGGCAGCAGGGGATTTGCCAGTATGTGTATGATTCTTCAAGTGCTTTCAGCATAGTAGGATCTCAGTAAATGTATATTGATCAACTTGGTAGCAATGTTACTGTATAGCATGTCTATTTGGACTCAAGTTCTGGCTTACAAACCATGTGATATTAGATGAAAACTTTAATCCTTCAATTTCTAATCTGAAAAAAATGTGAACTGGAACGCCTGCTCTGCACTGTTGTAAGTTAAAAATGGCATTTTCATAGTGCTCAATAGTTCCAGGAGTAAAGTATGTGTTGAGTAGATGGTAGCCAAGTCTATCTAAGCTGGGTCAATTTTTAAAAAATTGGAAAACAATTACACAAAATATATCTCAACGTAGGGCTAAGAACCAAGAAGTCATTCTAACTTGGGCTCTGGTGCAGATTTAAGTGCCCTTTAAAAGTCAATTAAACAAAATATGTGTTAATGATAATAACGTCCATAGCCAGAGCACATTCACCGGCAGAACCGCTCACTGTGGTTACTCATGAACTCCATTTAAAGTTCTTAGACTACTGTTCCGTGTTCAGTGAAGTCGTCAAGCTGTGAACTTTCCCGGAACTTTCACCTATAAATTTCGATCTGTTCTGATTTCTCACAGCGCTTCACGCCTACCTGCTAGCATTCCTTGGTCAGCCCACACACTTTCTAGTCCCCACCCCTCCTTTTTTTACCTCCTTTGCCAAAGGTGTCACAGAGGTTGGACAGGGTAGTTCTTATTAAAAATTGCATTGGTTAACTGAAAGGAACAGGACTAGAGTATTCCTTCCCTAATATTCCATAATTGGTTATTTGTCTTATATTAATTCCAGTTGATTCACCAACTCTTCTTTTGCAAGTGGCTGTAGTGACACACCCACTCCATCCTCCAAAAGGAAATGTCACTGCTCAACCTGAGCCCCCAGAGCATTTCCTCTCTAACCACTAAAGATGCGTATGGCTTTCTACCCCCCGTTAGAATGGCATATCGTTCCTCTCGGATTATATATTCCTTGGGGGAGCAAAATTTATATAGCCTCATGGGCCTAATAAAGTTTACAGACTTAACTTTTTTTTCAGTATGATGGGTTAGAGAAAAAGGTCTAAAAATATTACCTATTTTATAAGGAAGTGTCAAAAATGTAATGATCTTATATGATCTGAATGCCTACACATACAGGTCTGGCCCTCAGCAATATTTTAAAAGACTTTACAGTCTATTTTAATCTTTTTATAAAAATGGCTTTCTTTAAACACTTACCATGTGTTATTTAAGCTTCAGAACAAATACCCTAGAAGTAAGTTATTCATACATTTATTCATTCATTCAATAAATATGAATTGGCAATAAATATGAATTGGCAAGAGTATCTGCTATATACCAGATACTCTTCTGAGTACATTAGGAAGAATAGTAGTAATAAGGTCCCCATTCTCATGAAACTTATTAAAGGAAGAAAGAAAGAGAAAATAAATAAACATATAATAGAATATAAGGTAGTAATAAATGTTATTTCCCTACCTCAAAATAAAAGCCACATGAAGCAAAGGATTTGGGGGAGGCAGGGGAATACTATTATTATACTATGATACTATTATGGTATACTACTATTATAGTAACACAATAATTACTATTATTGTTTCTCTTCCTATTTCTCCCCTTAGGTCTGGTAAAATTGCTTTATGTATTTTGGTGCTTCTAGGTTGGGTGCATATATATTAATAAATGATATGTCTTCTTCCTGGTAGATGGTCCCACACCCTGACTCCTCCACAGCTGCCATATTAGCTGGAGCCGCGGCAGCTGGGGAACTGCATCCATGAACACCATCCCTCTTCCCACCCCTGCCCTGCTCCCCAGCAAGTCCCAATATGCCCACCTTCAGATGTTGCAATGTGTAGGTCTCGCAAGCACGTTTGTGTGTTGAGCAGGAGAACTTTTGTTGGATTATAAATGCCCAGCTAGCTGTAAATTTAAAGGGAGATTCAAGTAGCCTTCTCACTCCACCATGATACTAACCTCGAAGTCTAAAAACCATCTTCTATTTCTCTTTTCATCACTCCCTACATACACTAACTCAAGTCCCTTGATTTTTTTTCCTTTCAAAATCAAGTACATATTGAATAGTTCTACTTTGCTCCATCTTTGTAGCCACAACCTGAGTCCTCTGTCTTCTGTGCTACTGTAATAGTCTTTCAACTAGTTTCCCTACTTCAGTTCTTAAACATAACTTTACAAGTATTCTAGCCTCACTTTATACCCCTCTCCCATTGCTCACTAGAGTTCAGCCATATTCATTTTCTGTCAGTTCTTCGAATAAATGTGCTACTCTCATTCCTGTCATTGAGTTTCTGCAGAAAGTGTTCCTCCTGTCCTGGGAACTCTTTCCTTTTGAACTGATGAGCTCCTAGACCTTTATATCTAAGCTTAAGTTGTGATGTCCTCAGAAAGGCCTTCCCTAACCATTTTATCTGTAGTGCTTCTCCCCATCCATCTCTGACAGCCTCTAGTTCCAGCTACTTGTCTCCTGCATTGCATTTACCCTGACTTCAGTAACTGTTTCATTTATTTTCTGTTTGTTTTCCTCCCTAGGACATCAGCTTCATGAGGGCAGGGTCTGTATATATGTCTTGGACTCTTTGTGGTTAACTCTTGTAGCACAGTGCCTGGCACATAAAAATAGCCAATAAACATTTTTTAAACAATTAAGTAAATAAATAAATAAGTAAAAAATAAATAAGTTCCAAGTAAAGAGATTAATGAGCAAAAACACAAGCTAAAGAAGTCCAACATATAGTTCTTGCTGGTGTGACTCAGTTGGTTGGGTGTTGTCCTACAATCTGAAATGTTACCAGTTTGATTCCCTATCAGAGCACATTCTTAGGCTATGGGCTCAATCCCTGTTGGGGTACATGTGAGAGGCAACCAATTGATGATTTTCTCTCATACTGATGTTTTTCTCTTTTTCCCTCCTCCCCTTCTCTCAAAAAACAAAACAACAGGGGTCTGCAAAAATTTGATGTGAAAGAACAGCATGTAAAAAGAGGTAATTATGGGAGAAAAAATGAAAAAGTCATTTCTGACCAAACATAACAGATAAGGAATTGGAATTGTATTTTTTACTAACGAGAACCCATTACAATTTTGAGCTCTGTACTCCATTTCTGATGGCGAGCCTTTAGAAAAGACAAAAAAAAAAAAAACATATGAGATATAAGTGTTGTTGAAACTGAGTTTTAATGAAACTACACCCCAAAAGTTGCAAAATTAGCAACTGATTAATTTACCGGTTTTCAGCAGCACATCTTACCTAAGCTATCAAGTAGTTTTCCAAGTTTCTGAAAGAGCTTGAACACCCAAATCTAATGAGAAAAAGAAAGATTTTAAATGAATTCTACTCTTTAATTCTGAGCAGCTCAAAGTATTATATGTGGTGGATCTCAGCCTCATCCATAGCCTACAGTTAGCATTTATTTTCTCTGATCTGTGGTTACTAGCAGGCTCTGCATGCTGTTAGTCTCAATAAATGCTAATAAGCTATGTAATTACAACAGTATTTCTAAATGTCCAGTGGACTCTTTGCAGTTAACCATCTGTTGTAAACATGTTTTAAAGCCTGACACTTAAATTAAAGCTCAAAAAACAAAGCAGAAATAGTACCTTAGGAAGCTGGAGGGAAAGTAAAGAAGTATATTATAAGTGACAGTTTCTAGACATAATATTTTGAATTGAAATTAAAGTCACAACCTTGAGGTTCTCCTCACGTTATTTTTAAAATTAAGAAAACAAGTCTTATGAAAATTTTAAAATTAACTGTGGCTCATGGCTAAAGGTTTAGATTTGCATTTTTTAAATTAAGCCCAGAAAAGAAAACTTCTTGAATGAAAATGTCATAAAAATTTAAGTCATCCCTGGCTACTGTGACTCAGTGGATTGAGCACCAGCCTGTGAACCAAAGGGTGGCTGGTTCAATTCTCAGTCAGAGCACAGGCCTGGGTTATGGGCCAGGTTCCTGGTTGAGGGTATGTGACAGGCAAACACACATTGATGTTTCTCTCCATTCCTCTCCCTCTCTTTCTTCCTCTCTTCCCCTCTCTAAAAATGAATAAATAAAATCTTTTTAAAATCCTGTTAAATATTTAAGTCAAACATATTGGAAATTTCATAGTTATTGTTTCCATTAAGGAAACATCAATTTTTTTCTGCTAATAATTTTGGGAGTGGTGTGGGTGGAAAAACAAATGACCAACAATCAATTCTTTCAAAGCAGTTGGGGAAAAAAAGAAAATTTGTCTATTTTTTAAATTTATTAATAAATGAAACAATGTATTCTGTAAACATTTCAGGTGAATAATGCACACATAAGTCCACATCAATAGCACCACCAGCACTGGGAATATGAAGATGAGAAAAAGACAGCTTCTGTTGAGGAGTTCATTATTTATCAAGATATACATTAAATATACAGAAAACTTTGAGTAAAGTTGATGGAAGAAAGGACCTGCCAGAGAAAGGGCATGGCTGGAACAAGGACTTTTGAAAGAGAAAGAGGTTCACTTTGACCTACGAGAGTCATGCAATAGAACCAAAATCCAAGAAGTGTACTGGAATTTTTAATACCTGGCAGAGTAGTTTGGCCTCCATTCTCATTATTATTTCAGGCAATGAAATGATGAAAAACTATTAATTAGGAATGTGATGTGATTTGGGCTATATTCTTCCATAGAATGTAGGACTGATCTGAATATGGAGAAACAAAAGGCGAGCAAACCAGTTAAGAAACACTGAATTAATATTGCTAAAGAATAGTAGGGCTAGATTTAGGCAGAGGCTTGCAGAAAAGTAAAAAAAAAATTATTAGTCTCTTTTTTTGTTTTGGTAATGCACTCTACATTACTATGTGTCACTGACTCCTTGCAAGGAGTTAACCCAATTAGGCAGCAGTGTTATTATCCTCTTTTTACAGGTTAGGAATCTGAGGCCCAAAGAGGTTAAATGACTTCTTTTAACTTCTCAAGTTAAGGTCTCACAGCTCAAAAAAATGGAGCTCTACTGGGGTTGTAACAAAAATCTTGGGAACTTATTGGATGTCAGGGTGAGAAAGATGAGTAAAAACGAGACTCAGGTAGTCAGCCTGATTCATTTTGGTGGCAAAGTCAACATGAACAGGCAAGTCTTTGGGAGGAGCTGGTTTGGGTGGCTGATGAGAAATTCGGTATTGGACGTAATGAACTGATGCTCCTAGTGAGATATCTTGATGTACAGTTGAAGCACTCTGTTAAAAATAGGAATCTGGACCTTACAGGAATGGTCAGGGATGCAGATAGAAATTTGGAAATTCTTCTCTTAAAGCTGAATGGTGAGACTAAATGATATACAGAATGAGTATACTAAGAAATTATAATTATCCCTTTGAAGTGATAGAGAAAAAGGACAGTATAAGTAAAAAACTATGCTTGTTGTTTGGCAAAAAGAAAGACATTTTCTTTATACTTTCTATTTCTAAAATAACCCAACAATGGAAACTCAGATAATTATTATCATATAGTAAAGAGAGTTACTTGCTGTTTTCTGGAGGTTCTATATAAAACAGACTTTTTTCCTATGGGAAATGAGCCTAATTTTCTTGTGAGAAACACAGGGAAATATTTACTTCACTCAATTTCATTCTTCTGGTGTCAACGTCTTTCTCTTGGCCAAGCTTATTTTATCTGGGGAATAGCTGCTGATTGATGGAAATCCATCCCCAAGATCTCTTCTAGTTTCAGCAGCCCATCTTGATGCTTCCAGAACAACTTGTGGATATTTTAGAAGCACCAAGCAGTATTACTTTTTAAAAAAAAATTAATTTTTGGGGGGTGATGTTGGTTAATAAAATCATATAGGTTTCAAGTGTATGATTCTATGATATGTCATCTATATTTTCATTATGTGCCCAGCACCCAAAGTCAAATCTTTTTCCATCCATTAGCAACGACATGGATGGACCTTGGGAATATCGTGCTAAGTGACATGAGTCAGATGGAAAGAGCCAAGAACCATATGATTTCACTCATATGCAGGATATAAAACTGAAAGCAACGAATGAACAGACAGAAACACACAAATAAAAACTCAAAGACAGTATTACTTTTAACTTACTCTTTATTTACTTGGATTTCTCCAAGGGTCAGTGGGTGTGGCCGTTAAAATCAGCTCCTCTTTTGCTGAAAATCTGGGTGCCAGCTGCTGTGTGTCAGGGATGGAGGGAGGGAGGAGGAACAGTTCCTTCCGTGCAGAGTCAGTCCCCCCACTCCCTGTCCAGATGGCACTTAATCAGAGAGGTCAGCATTATCTCAGAGCAGGGAGAACTCAAAGCAGCCCTAAGTTGGCTTTACTTTTTTTGGCAATTTGAGAACCATCACATCTGTTCTGGAATTTTTCAGTACTCTTCCTTCCAGAAATTTATAAAAATACTGAATATCTGTTAAGACAAAATTATTGTTTTGCTGGAATAGTAAAAAAAAATAACAATAGATCCTAGTTATCCATCAATTTCCTTTTTCTTTGTTTTCTTCTGTGTGCTTGTTATATATAACTTTGAGGGAATTACCTTGTAAATCAGATATTTTGTTGACGATAGTGGCAAAATAGAATTACTTAAAACAAGTAACCTCTAAAACTACTCCATGATTCTCAAGAACAAGTCAACAAAGGTAGTCTTAGGAAATGTAGTTCCAGAAATACACTGTTCAAAAATAGTGCTGCCCCATAGCAATCGATAACAACTGAGAGGTAAAATAACACTCTACAATTATTATGGTGACATCATATGCACTGTACACTCACGGAAAACGAATTCTGCTTTGAAAAGACATCACAGACATAGGCCTGCTGATGAGAGCAGTGTGACCCACCAGATTGAGCGACAGAATCAAACAGGCTGAGGTGAGACTCCAGCCGTGCCATTTACTCTGTGGCCCTGTGCAAGTAATTTGCATGATCTATAATAACATCCCCAGATTGATGTGAGTATTAAATACTAAAATGTACTTACATGCCTAGCAGATTCTTTCAAGAAATAATTATTGGGCATCCACTAATCCCACCATACTGAATGGAGGAAAAGGGAGGCAGGAACAGGGATAAATGAGAAATACATGGTCTCTATTCTCAAAGGCAAACATTGAACAAGCATTATAATCTCAAAAGTAATGCATGTAAAAAAACCTAGTACAGGATGCTCTTTAGTAGAAGCTCTATAAATGGTAGCTGATAGCATTATCATATGAGTGATGTTCTGAATTGTTTTAATTAAAAAAATAATCACTGTATCAGAAAATAGGGAAATAATTTATATTTCAAGAGAAAAACAAGCTATCGTTATGAGATATTTTAGTCTATTTATGAATAGAAATAAGTTGGTTCAAGTACCAAGGTTAAGACACATGTGTGATAGGCTGTTAAATCTACATTGCCAAATTAAAGTTCCACCAACACTCCTTTATGTGTTTGTACCCAGGCTCATCCTGAATTAAGAACATGATCTTTGGAGCACAACGTGCTTGGTTTTCAGTTAATTCTGACCATACTAGCTGAAGAAGAGCCTTGTGTAAACTTTTAACCCATCTTAACCTTCACTTTCCTTATCTGTAAAGCAAGAATAATAAAAATTCTTGCCAAGTTGTAGACAGAGCATTTAGAGTGAGTGTGTAGCAAATAAAATAACTTTCACTATTGTTACCCTGTAGCAGGCACTATGCAAGAGTGAATACGTCTGTCCTCAAGAGTTTGCAGTACAGTAGCAGAGATGGGTCTCTATTTATTTATTTTTATTATTTTTTTAATTTATTGAGAACAGGCTGACAGTGACCAGAGGGAAGAGGGGAGATAATTTCAGGGGAAAAGGATGAAGGGTTTACAGGAATAAGTATAAAGGACACAGGGACAACAACAGGGTGGGGTGGAAACAGGAGGAAGAGATGGGTATTTAAATTGGGAGTCATAAAACGGTATGTTAATTGCTATAATGGCAAGAGCACAGAGGGCTATCTGAGGACGCATTGTCATCCCAGGGCCAGGAGAGAGAGGTGAATGAGGAAAAGTTTCTGCCCTGTGAGCTTGTGCTAAGGAAGAAGGAAGAGAACAAGACATGTACTTAGTAAGTGCCCGAGGAAGCATAACATATATAAGGTGGTAAGTACATTAACAAAGACCAGAACATTGTAAAGGTTTCATAAAGAAGACTATCTCACGTATGGCTTGTGAGTCAATCCATACTTCTAAGGAACATTGTCTATAAAACCTCAAAACTAATGGAGATTTTATTGGCATGGACTGTCCATTGTGTCTCTAGTATGAGCTGGGAAGCTCCTGTTATGCATTTATTGTCCTTGTTGTGCCCACAAAGATAAAACTCCATTGAAAAGATACTTGACGCTGGCCTACAATGATTAGATCCTGATTTTCATTATTCTCTTTTGAGGAACTCAAATGGCAGGAAAAATTCAGAGCAAATTAATTTCTATATCATAATGATATATTTAATCCTTTTTCAAGTAGAAATAGATCACTCAGCATGTCAGAATTGGCAAAGCAATTGTTAAAGCAAAAATATTCAATACTCTGAAGTTCATTATATATTGAAATGATTATTTTTTTCCCACAGAATAGGAACAAGCTCGAAATTCATGTTTCACTTAAAGAGAAATAAAAATGTAAAAACAGAGACTTATGTGCATTAGAAAGCTAATTTTTCAAGTTTGCTCACTATGGTTTGCATGGGCAATGGAAGTTTTATTATATTGCACACTTTACAGTGGAGAGCTGTAATGCAGCTGAAGAACTCCCAGACTATAGGATGAATATGTGTTTTGACTGAAGTCAGTTAAGTTCAAGCCATTTGACTGTTTCTGGACCATAATTCTAGTTTTCCACAGCCAGTGGGGCAGATAGAAGAATATTTTCAATTCAAACTAAATATTTTTGGCAACTTCATAGTTTTAATAAGTTCAGTAAAATAAAAAGGTGAAACATTTGACCAAAAAGAAGCTCATAAATACCTATTGTTATTGGCCGAATTGTGTCCTCCTAAATTCAACTGTACGTTGGAGCTCTAATCTCCGGTATCTCAGAGTACAGCTGTATTTGGAGATAAGGTCTTTAAATAGGTGATTAAGTTAAAATGAGGTCATTAGGGTAGGCCAATATGCCTGGTGCCTTCACTAGAAGAAAGTTGAACACAGACCCATATGGAGGAAAGACCTTGTGAAGTCACAGCGAGAAGACTCTCACATTTTCAAGTAGAGCCATAGTCGTTCCTTCCTGAATGCCTTCCTTTCCTCCCCTCAGTGACACACGTCTAATACTTCGGCTCTCGTTCTCTTAGAATATTCTTCTCACTCGTATGTTCCCTTTCAAAAGGAGCTCTGTGCCTTCCACCTCCATGGAAATGACATTGTCTCTCTCTGAAATAAAACCTGTAGTAAAGGAGTTGGTTATTGATACCAAAATCCATCTGGACAGTGGATCTTGTTTGCTTTTCTTCAACCACTCTAATTCATGACTAAAGAAAGTTTTTCCCTAATTTTATTCATTTATTCAAAAAATATTTAATCAGTGCCTGTTTTGTGCTAGGCACTCTTCCAGGCACTGGGAACACAGAGGGGAATGAGAGGGAAGTCTCATGGATTTTAGTACATTTGTAGTAATCACACCCCCGTGCTCCTACCTAGATAATCAATGCTTATGTGCATTAGATGAACTCGACCATGTCCAAGGGTGGAAAATTGCTTTAAACTGAGACTTCACAGATAAACTGAGTTCCTGTTGTGTTAGCACTAAAATATCATTATTGGAGCGAGGCTTGTGACTGAGGGCAGGGAGGGCACAGTGCCCACACTCGGACAGCATCACATTGCGCTCACGCTCTCTCTCTGTCTGTCTCTCTCGGTCTGTCTGTCTCTCTCTCTGTCTCTCTCCATTCTCCAGTCTAAAATTCATTGGAAAAAATATCTCCAAAAAACTCATGAAATACATATTTATACATTCCATAGACTTAAATGTGCATGTGCATTTTTATTCACTAAACTTCAGAACCAAGAAGGGCTTTTGAAACATATTTGGCCCTGGCTAGTGTGGTTCAGTGGATTGAGTGCTGGCCTACAAACCAAAGGGTAGCTGGTTCAATTTCCAGTCAGGGCACATGCCTGGGTTGTGGGCCCGGTCCCCACTTGGGAGCCCACAAGAGGCAACCACACATTGATGTGTCTCTCCCTCTCTTTCTCCCTCCCTTCTCCTCTCTCTCAAAATAAATAAAAATAATTTTTTTAAAAAAAGAAATATATCTGGGATTTTTTTTTACTTGTAAGTTTGTTATTTTTATGGCTACTAAATGTTTTCCTAAATATTTACCTTTTTATTAGATGCATTTCAAAATTGTAACTCTAGAAATACCCAGAGATATTAGTTTCTAAACATGCTTTTTGAAAGGAAGAAAGAAAAGAAAGAAAGAGAGAGAGAAGAGAAAAAAAGAAAAGGAAAGGAAAGACAAGGAACGAAGAGAAGAAAAAAGAAGGAAGGATGGAGGGAGCTCCAACATGTGCTTTGAAAGACAAGTATGAGTGGCTCAGGAGTACGGGAGGGCGTAGCCTCCTCTTAGGGACTGTTACTGTGAAAATAGACAACTGCCTGGAAGGTCCAACTGTGACAGAACTTGTGGTTGACCACTGGAAGCAGACAGTGGAACTAGTTTTAGAATCAGCATTTGAATAATATAAATGAAATTTAAGTACTATTTCAGGCCCTTTGCCACCAGGTGTTTGATGTATATCCAGATTTCCACCAAATCCATGACCTGGTCAAGCATGAACCTTCTCTCTAGATTTATTAGCTTTCGGAGATTTTTCTTTTCATGGCTTCTTCTACCTCCAAGTCCTGGCACTCTGTGTCAATTCAGATGTCTAAAAGACCTCTTTACTGTTTTCTGCATTAAAACCATTTCTACCAAGCATTTTATAAGCACAAAGAAAACATACGCAGGTCACAAAAAGATGAACAGGATTACGGACAATTTAACTTTCAATCTTCTCTCTCAGTCCTTTTGCTTTACTTCTCTCTCCTTTCAAGAACAAAGTGAATCCTTCTCTGCTTCAAATGTAGCAACTAAACAACTGTTTTTTATTGCTTAAGAACATACTCGGGGGTCTCACAGTCCATAGCAATAACTTATTAAACTGTCTTTCAAACAAATACTATGGTCCCCCAAAAAAGAGTAAAATTTCCTGCATCATTATATCAATATGCCCTAGATAAAACTCAAGCATTGATCAAGCCTCAAGTATCTGCCAGGCACATCATATTATATATGCCTTTCCCTGTCCTCAGTATTAGGAGGTAATGCAGAAGACAGACAAAGTCACTGCCCTCGCAAATCTTGTGTCCTGTGCAGGGAGTGGAGTGACAGACAACAATTACATACAGATGCAAACACAGGTACAAAAATAGTATAATTTTCTATAGCGATCATTACTATGCGACAACAAAACTGTGCAGTGAGACAAGGAGTGGACGTGCTGCCCATGGCTACCATGGACGTGGCAAATACGGAAAGCACTTTCAGAGGAGGCAAGGTTTCACTGAGACATGAATGTTGGGAAGAATACAGTTGTGCAAAGGTCTTGGAGGCGGACATTGCAGACAGAGAAGATACCTGGTACTAATGTCCTAAGATGGGAATGGTTATGTCATGGTCGAAGGACAGAGAAAAGACTCTTCTGACTGAGCAGGAGTGAGCCAGGAAGAGAGGGTAAGAGATCAAGGAGAGGGAGGGGCCTGGACACGAAGAGGCTTCTGGGCTAGAGCCAGGAGTTTGAGTTACACTCAAAATTATAATGAAAAGCTACCAGTAGATTTTTAGGAGAGAAGTGACACAATATGACTATTATTTTGTTAACCACTTCAGTTGTTGTGTGGTGAAAAAATATAGGGGGTATATACTGAGAACTTGCTAAGAGGAGGTTTTAGGTGCTCTCACCGTGCACACACACACATACACACACACACATACACAAAGTGGTAACTATGTGAGAAGATGAGTAACGTAATTAGCTTGACTGTAATAATTATTTCACTATGTACATCAAAACATGCTGTAGACCTTAAATATATACAATTTCATGTAATTTTTTAAATTAAAAGTAAATTTTGACTTACTTGTAAAAAATATAAAAAGAAAGACTATAGAAGGAAGGCAAGAGCAGCACCCAGGAAATCATTTCAGGGGCTGCTGTAGGATCATTTGGTCAGGCACGGTAGCAGCAGAATTAGCAAGAAGTGGTCAATTTGGGTTATACTTTTGAAATGGATCCTACGAGTGTGGGGGAACACTGCCTCCTACTGGGCACTGGCAGCAGAGTTGCTGATAGATTGTCAGGTGGTGGGTGATGAGGGAATGAACAAAATCAAGGATGACTCCAGGGTTCTCCTTGTACAGCTCAAAGAAGCATAATAATTGTTGCACATTTCACTCTGGTAGAGCAGAACAGTAAGGGTTTTTTCCTTTCCTAGCCTCTAATATATGAAAGATACTGCTCAATGCTATCAAAAAGTCCCTGGCTGGATATGGCCATTGGGCACACATGTGATTGTTAGTATGCAATACAGAGTATAACCTGGCCTAAGACTTGTTTCCCAGTCTGAGCCTGAAGGACTTGTTTCTCTAAAATTTTAATGAAAATAATAGATCAGTGAGGATGGCTGAGCCCACACTGCGAAATAAGAAATATACCCACTTTTACTAAATAGCTACCCTGAATGTTATACAGCGGAATATGAGTCACATATAGAAAATTCGTCTCTGTTCTGACACAGCCTGTATTCTTTCTTCTTGCATAGTCCGTCTCCTGCTGATTCCCCTTGTGTACGTTTCATGTGGTTCCTGCTTTCTGGAGATCAGGGTCTTCCTTTTCTGTCTCTAATGATGTACTTGCTCAATTTTCACGTTAGGAAAAATTTTCTTCCTAACGTGAGATCATTGTGTCTTGAAGGGTGCTTATTTTCTCCCAACTCTTGGCAAAATTCCTCCTATCAATTTCTTATTCTTCTGCACGCACTTGATTGATGAGTGAAGTTACAGTCCAAACCCTTTAGTAGAAAAGCAAAATCCATTTTGGTGCCCCGTCAGCAAATAGAACTGCAACATGAACTGACACACTGACACTTTCTGACAGCACTTAACCACCCTCCCTGGTGGCCAGGCCTCAGGCTTCACCATTTAACCCTTCCCTGACTCTTTTGTGTAACTAGTGATGTGGCGTATTAAAAGACATTCTTTTTGCGTTTAACTAAAGATCACACACACACACACACACACACACACACACACACACACACACACAGTATTCCAATTCCAATTCAGGGAGCTCCTAAGTCAAAAACAGAAGTGTACACTGAATATGAATAAGCTGGGTTTTAATTGAAAAAAGCTGTGGTTATAAAGTGGCACAATGCTGCCAACAAATGTCTTAAAAAGTCCCAGCTGTGAACTGACACCTGCTGGGCACAAAAAGTACAACTCTGACACGAAAACGTGATGTGACTAACTCGTTAAAAATACTGAAAAAAAGAATACCACTGAAAGCGAAGCAGGCTCCGAAATCATTTCAACACCCACAACATCTCATTACTGCTGTTTGGATAATTGCATTTACTTCAGAATATGCACTCACTGTTCCAGGAACAGTTTGCCGACATTCTGCTGTTCCATTTCACAAGTTCTTCATCCTGAAAGGCTGTGCTCTGTGTTCTCCAGAACACTGTCATTGGGTTGACAGTTCTCACGCCATTTTATGGCACCATGTGCAGGAGGCACCTCGCCCAGAGGCCATACATGTCTTAGGCATGCCCCTGGCATCCTGGCCACACAGAGCTCTGTGTGCACACACTCCAGTACTCAGGATATATTTCCTGTTTCACCTCTTCCCTTCCATCATGGACCCTCCTGCTCGACTTCTGTGCCATTTTCCCAAACTGGATTGTCTCCCTGCCTAGAATTTTTGCACTAATACAATATTCAGACTATCCTCCTGGCTTTACACTAAAAAATATGTCCCTTGAATCACCCAGCCTTGTGATATATAACTAGGGCTCCCTCTGACCTAAGTCAGACCCACCACCCCAAGTTCACTCTTGTCTGAAAAGGAGTTTAGAAATCATGTTTTCAAAGGTCTGCAGGGGAACCTTCTCTTGCCTTCCACTACTTTCCTCACCTGTTTGCTAGCCCCTGTAATTGAATTATAAGCATAATATGACATTTTTTCATTATTCTAGAACCTTTGATATTTGCTAAGGTTTGAATCATCTCAGTCCTGGCATTTTAATAACCTGGGACATGTTCTTATGAAGAGACAGAATCGTGGGGCTGAGCTAGAGGAACTGTATCTAGGACACCAGACATGTGTGTGCATGTACGTGCGTGTGCTTATACGTGCTCAGAATAAGGCTGCTCTTTCTGTTTCCGGGGCACAACATCATCCTTCCTTTTGCTGAAAGTTTTTATTCCTAAAAGGGTACAAAGTGAAATGAGTGCAGTTTTTCTGTAGAAATACTTGGGACAAAGGAGCAGAGGATGGTTTCATCTAAGTGAAAATCATACAGACTCTATGATTTTTCAGGGAAGGAGCTAGGAACTAACATTGCCTAGGCACCTGGACATATCAGAAGCACCACAAACATTATTTTAATTCTTCCAACCACTGAGGGCAGGAAGATGGTTATTATTTTTCCCAACTTAGTGAGAAGGAAACTAGCCAAGATCACAGATCTAATAATGGCACAAGCAGGATTCAAATCTAAATCTTTCTGACACTTCATTTCATGGATTTTTCACATTCTGTACACATTTATACATATTCTGTACACAAGAGGTCATCTAATATAGTTAAGAGCTCAGATTTTGAAGTCAGGCAGATGTGAGTTCAAATCTTTCCTCAGCCCTTATTATGTCTGTGGCCAGTGATGGAACAATTTAGCAATGAGCTTTGGGTGCTACCAGTCTTACATTCTTTCAACTTTTGTCCTAACTTTCATCGCTGTTGGTTAGTGTCTATCATTGTTTGCATTTCTCATTGTCCATAAGTCCTCATAAGCCTATGTGTCCCCTCTCCATCTGCAATTCCATCACTTTCTCAAATTCAGACTTAATTGCTGGTATCCCTAGTGCTTGAAGAACTGACATTTTGACATTATCTCACTGTCATTTTCGTTCATGCTAAAGAATATTAAGTCAATAATTATTTTTTGAAGAAATTGTCATGTTTACCATGTTTCTGTACACAAAAGATATTTGTGTAGTTTATGTATGTTACCCATGTCAAATGTGATTTCTTTATGTCAAATGAGTAGAGCAAGTCTAAAGTGACTGGCTCTTGAAAGGACCAGTTCTCAGCTGGGCTAATAGATAGTGAAAATATGCACTAACCATTAAAATTGTATACCCTTCATTTAAAGATTTTTGATACATGCCTACTTACAAAGAATATTGTTGATATAACATTATACAATAATGACCAATAAATGCATAGCACTAGCCATATGCCAGTTATCACACAAGTGATATATATATATAGTTTATTACTATATATATAGTTTATTACTCATACTAAGCCCATAAAGAAGTTATCATCATCATCATCATCATTATTCCAATTTTACAGAGTCATTAAATAACTTGGCCAAATTACACAGCTAGAAAGTAGTAGGGATAACATTATAAATAAATGAAAAGAAGACTCTTTAATATATGACATTGGGACTGTTGGTTTACTGCATAGAAAAAATAAAATTAGATCTTTATCTTAATAAGTTTTAGCTACTTAGGATGAAACAATTTGAACATTAGAATACAATATAAAATTAAATTAATGATACTGGTGGTAAGAAAGGTTGTCTTGTGTAAAAAACAAAAAAAATGATAAAAACATGCTTAATAAATTTTACATCAAAATTAAAAATGTATATTCAACAAAAATACATAATAAATTGAAAGTAGGGGGCCAAAAAGACAGAAAATAACCAAATTCATACACAGAATATTTTTTAAAACTTTAAAAATCTACTAGAAAAAGAAAACCCCATAGAAAATGGACAAATGATATGAACAGGTAATAATGATAAGAAGAAATGGCCTGACAAAGTGCTCAGGTATTTGAAAATTGAAACTTCAAACAACAAGAAGATGTCATTTCTCCTCATCAAATGGTCGAGAACATTGAAGTGCTGGCAAGGGTGTGGGGAACGGGAACACTCCTCACACAGCAGAAATTGGGACAACCACTTTGGAGAGCAATTTGGCAATATCTCATAAACATTAAAATGTAATTTTAAGTGCAGTTATATGTTCTAGAATGGTTCTTTCATTTATGCTCAAGGAAACTGTAGAGAGCTGTTTACTGTGGCAGTGTTTATAATAGCAAAATAGAAGAAAAAAAAGAGAAAGCAACTTAAATGCTCACTAGAAATGAATAGGTAACTAATGTGACTTACATTCATAAAACACAATTTATATAGCAGCTAAGAGAAATTATCTACTTTTATACCAATATATTTCTTTATATCAACATAGAAAGATTTCAAAACCTAATCTCTCAAAAAAAATAATTCACAGCTCTATATTCATATTATATATTTTAAAAAAGAATTTACTTATTCTTAGACAAAGGGGAAGGGAGGGAGAAAGAAAGGGAGAAAAACATCGATGTGGGAGAGAAACATCCATTGGTTGCCTCTTGTGCACACCCCAGCTGGGACCTAACCCACACCCAGGCGCGTGCCCTGCCCAAAAATTGATCCTGCAACTCTTCACTTTGCAGGATGACGCCCAACCACAGAGCCACGCTGGTCAGGGCCACATTATCTTTCTTTGTATTGCTTCTTTAAAAAGATAAACATAAAAATTATTTTATTGATAAATATCTTCACAACATAAAAATTTATTTAGAAAAGCATCTGTATTAATTAAAGTAAGGGTAATATATCTATAAAATACTAAATATTCTATTAATTTGAGTAATTGATTAGGGTAATATATTAAATGAGATTAATTAGAAAGGCTAATTAGAGCAATAAATGTACAAAAATAAAATGTAACAGTCAATTAGATAATTGATTAGAATGATTAATCAGGGTAATATAACAAAAGAATTCTAAAATTTCGGTGGATTAACCTCATAATTTATTTCTTGCTCATGAAACGGTACCAATTTTTCTTGTCATCATCTATCATATTACCTCATGGAGTGATTCAGGGATTCAGACCCCATCAACCTTTAAACTCCAACAACCAAAATAAATTACACTCAAACATTTTCTAGGACCTTGTCCTCTGCTTCCAGCCAACAGAAGGGAAAAGAGATATAGAGGGAACACGCTTCTTAAAAGCTTTGGCAAGAAGTGGCTTCTGATCATTTCTTTCATAAGAAATAGTCGTAAGGGCACACCTACCCAGAAGACCAACATGGACATGGAACCACTGGCAAGATGGCCATTTCCCAGGGGTAACCCTAACTATGAAAAGAGCAGGAATTTTAGCAAATGGCTGGCCATCGGTAGCTCACCCAATGTAGCATTTCCCTATAAATGGAAGTGGTCTGAGAGTGGGAGAAAGGAAACAGAACAAAAAAAAATTAAACTTAATCTGTATTATTGTATAGGAAAAAATGATGTAAACAAAATATGGTAGTTCATAATTATTCTGTAAGTACATGAGTACTGTTACAATATTCATAGTGCTTTTCTCAATTTTAAATATTTTCAAGAAAAAAACATGTTCCATGACTGCTAGTGTAACCGTGTCATTACTTAGGAACATCAATGTCACTCTATCTTCGGATTTAGTGTAATGGCACCAAAACATAGGCAAGACTTCCTATATGAGATTATTCTGGAAGATCCTGGCAGGTAGCTCAGTGAGATAAACAGATAAAATCCGAGGTCAGATTAGGTGTTGAATCCCCACTCCACTACTTCACCCCAGAATCTTAGACACTATTTGACCACCCTATGCCAACAGGAATACTAATAGTCTCATAAACTGCTGAGAGAGCTCAATAAGATATTTTATGTAAATTGCCTGCCATGGCATAGAGAATTTAAAATCTCTCTTTTTGGTTTGTCTCATAATTATTATCCCCAAAGAGAGAGAAATAAAGTGGAATAATAACATATCTTAGTTGCTTTTTATATACCACAATACTAGGGGTACAAGTTCATTTGCACAAACTGTTCCCATTAAATTGCTCGTGTTTTGCCACTTCTGGAAATCCATTTTCTTTAATATCTGTATTGTCTAGTTTAATTACTCTTGAATTTTCTTCATGTGGATTGTCTTCATATTTCATATTACTGAATTGTCCTCAGTTGTGTGGTCTGATGTTCCCTTTGCTAGTCATGATTGTGGCTTTACAGCTTTCTCCTTGACACTTTTCTTTTCTTTTCTTTTCTTTTCTTTTCTTTTTTTCTTTTCTTTTCTTTTCTTTTCTTTTCTTTTCTTATCTTTTCTTTTCTTTTCTTATCTTTTCTTTTCTTTTCTTATCTTTTCTTTTCTTTTCTTCTATCTTTTCTTTTCTTTTCTTTTCTTTTTTGCTTAAAATTGTCCTGTGTCCCATGGCCCAGTGTTCCTCTTTTGCATGTCTCTGTTCACCAGGCCAGAAAACACTTCAGTTCCTGTCCAGGCAAAAATATATACGTATGTATCCTGGAAGTTTTTAGACTCTAATTACTTAAAAGTCATGTGCGTCACTCAGCCCATGTAAGCTCTGCCTTTACAATTGGCTTCCTAGCAAGTAAGCAGTCACCTGGGAGGATATAAGAAAATGTACGGTAAGGTCTACTCAGGAAAGCTATCCCAGCTTCCTTAGTCATTTAAGTAACCACTAGAAACAAAGGCCAAAAAAGTCTTATATAACCCGCAGCACTGGCGGGCTGTGCTGATGATCACAGCAGATTCACTGAACCAGCCTCCTTAACCACACTGTGAATCAGGACAATTTTTATTAATCTGTAAGCCTAATCCAAACTTTCCATGAACAGTTCACAGTCCTGTCTTTAGCCCTAATAAACAGGGCTACTGCCATGTATGCCCATTAAAGCTAATGAAAATAATAAATAGTAATAGTTTAATTTTATCTTTACTTTTGTTTAATATCCAGATTGGCTTCAATATCCTATGTCTAATATGAACATGTTCATTACATGAACATTCAGAAACTCCACGCTACTTTGGTGACAAATAATCTAATATGTAAATAATAAACATCAAGTAACTAAAAATCTAAAGTAAAGTTACTAAGCATTTCTCCATTTGGGGAGTTTTGAGAGGAATAAGTGGTCTTTTAATTTTCTTTCTATATGTGATACTGGTAGTTTTTTTTTTTTAATTTTTAAAATTTCTTCTAACCACTGTAGTGTCCTGTCTCCTAGTCTTAAATAGTGTACATATAATTATAAGGCTTTCCCAGCAAGTAACTTTAAACACATTTGTCTTGTCTGGAGTCAGAGAAGTCTAAAAAGATTAATAACCCAGAACGGGATGTGTAGCAGACACGACTTCCCTGAGGAGTAACTTGTATTGCCAAATCCATAAAAAGGACTTTCTAAGAATTGGGGTCCATAAAAGTCTAAGAATGACTGAGTTGTCTACTTCCCACATACCTCAAATCCCCAAGCACCTTTGTGGGCATATAATTTTGTGGTTTAAGAAACTTGTTAACTCATTTTTTCTAAAAATGTCTTCAAGTTTTAGACCAGTATTATACATCTCTAGCTGAAACTGAACTGTTGGGTAGTAAGGCAGAACTTCCTAAAGAATGGTCTGCCTTCATGTACACATTAAAAGGGAATTCTGTAGTAAATGCATTAGATCAAGTCCAAGTTGAAGTTTAAAAGGCCTCGTTACTATGGGATTTCTGAGGACCTTTAATATACACATGTGAATTGCAAATCTTCAGGAGAGAAATAAAGTTTGCAGCTTGCTCTGAACAATTAACAAAGAAACCCTTTTATGATAGTCACTAGCTCTCCAAGGAACCTTGTCAGGAACACCAGCTATTAAGATAGAAGCCGTCATCTCCCCATTAGAAAGTCTCCTATTTTTCACTGATTAAATAACACTTTCATTTCAATAATAAATTTTCCTATAAATAATGCAAATACAATGACATGTTAGTTGGACTCACAGTGGATTTCGTCTCTGAGCTTGGGACTTAGTCCCACCACTCACGGGCTACGTGTACTATGTAAGTCACTCAAACTCTAAGTCTGTTTCCTTATCTGTAAAATTAAGGAAACGGTAGTATTTTATAGAACTTGGATGAAGACTAAAATAACAAATGTAAGAATAACTTTTCAAATTATAAAACAATTATATCTGTAATATTATTGGAAATAGAATCCATTAACCTAGATAGAAGAGGAAATAGACCTTTGCACAGGAAACTGCACATGATGAAATGGGTTAATTCATAAACTGGTTGATATAATCCACATGGAACAGTGAAGGTAGAATCATTTTTTTTTACATGGGAACATTTTTCTATTCTATTCCCCCAATAGTCTAGTACTATGTTGATTATTGTATTATTTCTATTGTATTAACTGTTAAGAAAACTCAAAATAATAGTGACTTAAATAAGACAGAGATGTGTTTATCTTCTATGGAAGTATCTGAGCATGAGCAGTTGAAAAATAATATTGTGTCAAAGCCTCATGCACCCTCCTTCTGGCTGCTCTGCCAGTACTTGAGTCATCTTCACCCCCATGGGGGACCACGCAGGAAAAGAGAAGAAAAGAGCAATTGCACACATCATTTGTGGCTGCATCTTATTCGCAAAATTTAGACACCACAACTACCTGCAAGGAAGGCTAGTAATGTGAATTTTTATTCTTGTTTACCTGTTGGGAACCACCCTGCCTGGTTTCAGAAATGGTAACCTCCCATGGCTAAGGCTGAGTAAAAAGACCTTGGGACCATAAGCCATTAAAGAGACAAAGCTTATCTTCCTGGTAGGGGCACCACCTCTGCCTCCTTTTACTTCACCCTGGTTGGCCCCAGGAGGATGACTGGTAAGCCAATGATGAGTAAGATTCCTCAAGGGAGGGGTGACCTAAGACAGGCATGGTCTTGAAGAGGGAAGGATGTGAGGGGCTATAGAAAAAAGGGGTGATGGACCTTCACCCCTCAGCTTTGACTTTGCAACTTCTTTGCAAGAAGTCTCCTAATCTCTTGGCTGCCTTACATCCCCTGCCTGACTTAAACCTGAAACAATGCTGGAGGTGGGTGCAGCCTTGTGCTGGCAAGAGTAGGTTCCCTGAGGTGATCAAGCCTAAGAAAGAATGCATAAAATCCTGTGAAACCTGCTTTGTTAATATCTTCAATTTAAATGATAAGGGTCCAAGCATAGAATGAATTTGTTTCCCCAAAGTTTTATGGCCCTTTAGCTGTCTGACCCTGACTCAGAATAAGCCCTCAGAGTTCTTTGAATGTTATCTATTGTTTGATCATTACTGCATGGCAATGAATGATGAGCTTTATGTATATGCCCTATATTCCTATGCAAATTAAACTCAATAAAAGCCCAATGAGGAACAGGATCCTGGCCCTTCTCCTTTGAGAAGGACATTGGCCACCTTTCCTCCCCAAGCAGATCATGTCTTGGTAGGTTTATTCTCATCTGTGACAGCAGGGGAGCGTGGGCGGGGGCGGGGGCAGCACCCTGTGGGTGGAGTCCCCCCACAGTTACCATGTATCCCACTGAAATGTGAAGGGTCTTTTATAAAAGGAAAAGGAGAGAACGGACAGTGAAGGACCAGGATTGTTCTCCACTACAGCCATGTCTTTCAATTCCAATTAGTTTAAGATCCTGAAGATCCTGTAAATATTTGCACTAAATTTCAATATCAGCAAGCATTTTGCAAACCACTCTTATGCTCACTAACCCCTTGGGGATAGAAAGTTTATGTAACATGATGCTTACTCTTTTTATTAAATATCTCAACCTAATTTCTTCCTTATCAGAAATCTGAGGTCTCTGATCTGTTAATTTTCTTGTCAGTTTCATTGCTGAAAACCATCTCTGTTGATTCTTATTTTGATGGAAAGTTAATTTTAACTCAAATTAGTTAGCATTATCCTTTCAACACATGGTAAAAACAGAATAGCTCATGATTGGATAGAGTTCACACAACTTACATTATTATAACTGTATTATTAAGTTTATTCATGTATTTTGTACAAATAGATTTTGTAGATCTGTCCACCATGGATGGAGGGAACAGAAAAGTAGTTAATAATGTCTTGATTTTTAAAACATACTTATTAAATTTATTGGGGTGATATTGGTTAGTAAAATTATATAGGTTTCAGGTGTACAATTCTATAGTACATCATCTATACACTGCATGTGTGTTTACTACCCAAAGTCAAATCTTCTTCCATCCCCACACATTTGATGCCCTTCACCCTTTACTACCTCCCCCTACTACCTTAAAAAACTAATCACATTATTCTCTAGTCATCACTGTAGAACAGAACTTTGTGGAAATGTTTTATAACTGTGGTCTTCAGTATGGCGGCTGCTAGACACATGTGGCTATTGAGCACTAGACACATAGCTAGAGTGACTGAAAAAATGAATCTCTGATTTTATTTAATTTTAATAGCTACATGTGGCTATTGGCTACTATATTGGACAGCACAGCTTAATGCCATGTATCAAATGGGACATTTCTAAATCGGAAAAATACTGACAGACACTGGAATATTGAATTAAGACCTATTATGATATAAAAATGGCAAGTCTGTCAATAACTCTGAGAGACTTCTGTGTGAATGTGTGTATTGTTTAAATCCAGGGCATTAATAACGACTGCCAAATGAGGAAGAACAACAGTCTCTTTCATACTTCTCAGAATCAAAAAGTCTTTATTTATTTTCATTTGTTCTGAGAGAATGGCCCATCACTCTAGAAAATAAAAATGATTCTGTAATAAATGAAAAGTAATACAATAAATGGGGGAGTTATATTTTATTAATTTTCAACACAGGGAAGAAAAATAGAGATTGCTTTGGTCTCCACTGAGACCTGGGGCAACTGGGGGTTGTATCACTGAGCTCTTTGAACTACTAGGGAAAAAATCATTGTGAACTTTAAGAAACCCTGTAGTTTTCTGAAAAGAACCACTCCATAGGATACTGGAACTGGCTATTTGAAAAATGATGAGTGGGAAAGAAATACTTTTTAGATACTAGTTTGTTATTTTTATGTATGTTATACTTATCAATCCACCTCAAAGAAGCCTTTATTAGTATTAGTCAAAAATTATTGGAAAAAAAGGAACATCACTCATCTTTCAATTCTGAACAAGTCTTCCAGTTCCTGTTTTTTAAATGAGAAAGGCTGATTCTTTCAACCGTCTTATCCCCAACTTGACACAGATTTTACTTTTATCTGTCAGTTCAATTTAATTTTTAAAACTTAAAAAACTGATTTACTCTTCCTAATAACCCTTTTTCATGTTTATTAGATTGTACCAATAGAATTTTAAAGTAGTTCTAATATTCAATGAAATGAGCAAGTCTTTTCCAAGAGTAGGCAGAAAAGGATCTAAAGAAAAAATGAGTGGAAGAAGATTAAAATACTTTATATTAACTTTGGGAGAAAAAGAACTAAGATAAGAAACCTCAGCAATCTATTATCCAATTTAAGTATCCAAACCAGAGTCGCTTTGTAATCATTTCTAACCAGCAAATAAACAGATGATATTCCAATTTTAAAATTTCTAGCCTCCACTGTCGATCATTAAAGCTATACTCACGTTTGCCTTCTGTGAGGTTAAAGATCTACGAGAGTAGGGTTTTGAAGATTATGTTCACTGCTACACACCCAGCTCATTGTGGGTGTTCAGTAAATACTTGTTCTTGCAAGTATGCTTTGTTCCCTCCGCCCAAACTTCTCTCTGTGAAGCCAAGTCAACCTTTTCCAGGGTTTCTGTTTACAGGCAAAAGGCCTCTTCAGAGTCAGTGGACAATAGTTTAGGCTTTTTGTTTTTCTTCCAGGAGGTTTACAGTTTCAAGTCCTATATTTAAGTCTTTGGTCCATTTTGAGCTGATTTTTATGTGTGATATATGACAAGGGTATAATTTCATTCTTTGCATGTGGATATCCATATTTTAATCAAGGCAGTATTATGTGGCTCAATAAAAATATGTGTTTGAGAAAATTATTAGAAAAGATAATGTCTCCCAAAAATGTATGATAAAATATTTATCAGTTCACAGACTAGTCTCCAGAGAAGCAGTGGTCTGCATGGAAAGCAATAGCTTTGCCCCCACTTCTAACGAGCCAGACCAGTACACCTCAAACTTGAGAATTCTTTTGCTTCGAGAATATCTTCTTCACTGACCCCCATGATGAGAAGAGTCTATTCCCCCACCAAAATGTCATCAACATCACCTAAGATGATCCCACAGTCAACACAAAACCAAAAATGAGAACAGAAATTGCCACATTTGGTTATAAGATAGGCATGCAGACAACCCCAAATATACTTATATTTTTAAAACATTTTTATTGAAAGAAAATACAAAACTTAAAAAGTCTTATATCTGTGGATCACAGTGATCTGGGATTCTAGTTAAAGAAATATCCTGCTAGGCCATGCCAGGAGAGAACTAATCTTAAAGTATTTTATTACGCCCGCTAGTGACACTCTTGCAGCCTAGCCAAAGCCAAAATGGGAACAGAAAACTTGAAATAGACTGTGTGGGAATGGCGATGAGTGCCAACAGTATTGGAGTGGTAATGCTTAGTACTAAATGCTATTTCTCCATGGAGACATGAAATTGTCCACCATACTGGTTTGTTCATCTTTAACATTTATTTCAAAATTTCACAATGATACTAATAACTCTTTTGGGCTCTGTCCACTCCAGACCAAAAACAAATACAAAAACTATTGTGGCACATATGTTTTCAAGCTACTAAAAAATATTATCTAACAGAGCAAGATTTTTAATGCATCCTCTTTTTCTTACTAAAGTCCATTTTTATGAGTTGGAGATGAAGAAAACCAAAGTGATACAATATAATAAAATTGGGTGTCTGTTTACCAGTGGAGTTACAAATACACATGGTGAGATTAAGAAGACACACTTGTCCTTCAGAGCATTGTGTAAATAGTACCTATTGAATCAGGTATCTATTAAAATACATGTCTATTCAAGTATATTGAAGTATTAAACTGCACATGCTTGAATTTAACAATAAAAGTCCCACTCAAGAAATTGAAAGCTGAATCACAGGAATTGTATCAAGACATCTCAAAAACAAAACCCATCCTACACTGATTCTTTTTCTGTAGTTCCTGGATCAGCAAATGTCAGGAAGAGATTATGAATTGTAAAATGATGCTCAATTTGAATAAATCATTTTCACTAAAGAGTATCTATCTTTTCCCTTGAGAGAGAAATGAATTGACCTGGAGGACTGGAAAAAAAATTACCTAAGTGCTTAACTAGGATTGTTTGCTCTTCATCCTGATTTCAGATCTAAAGTACACCTGAAAGAAGGTAAGCATGTTTCATGGGAGCATGAGCCTGTCTCATGGAGAATCTGAGACTCTCCATGGTCCCTTTTCCCTCAGTCACATACTAGTTTGGGGAACTTTAGCTAGAAATTTGACTACTCTAGCCCTCAATTCTTCCAGAAGAAAAATGGATATAATGACATCTGTCTAGAAGCATAGGACTATAGCAAATGAGATTTTAAGAACCCTTTAAAGGCAGAAGATTTTTTTAGTTCATAGACTTCTTTAATGAAGTTGGAAATTCAACCTATAAGAAATTAAAACATTCTACATCAAATTGCTATTATAACATGTAGTTTGATTGCTTGGAATTATTTTGATTACTTCATAAAGAATGCTAACTATAAACAAATAATAGTCTAGCTTTAGGATTTATAAATAATAGCAATATCTGTAAGATTTTGGAGTGACAATATAAACATAAGTTATGAAAAGTACAGATATACTATTTATTATTGGTTTTTAGTTGCTCACTGTTTCTTCAGAAAACCAAGTGCTTAATTCTATAAGTTTAGTTTTGGGGCTTTCCCCCCCCCCAACTTGTTTGCTTGTTTTCCTTTTTCCCTGCACATATAATAACCTGAAGTCAGTGTAGGCTGGACTGACTTTGAACATGTGCTACAACTTTTTAAGTTCATTCAGATAGAACATATTTGAATTAATCACCAAATAACTCACACATCAAATTGATGTTATCCATTTTTGTTCTTAATTGGCCAAAAAGAAGTATTCATACCACAAATACTTCTAAATCTTATCTTCAGTTAAAATCCAAATTAATTAGGAGAAACGATGGAGTGACAGAAAGTAATTAAACTATAAGAAGGCAATAAAGGAAACAAAAAGAAACTAGAAGAGGATGGTACATAAGAGAAAGCACAAAAATACATGATTTAAAACCCAAACATATAATGAAATTTTTATTAAAAAGTTCTTTCTTTGGGTTCCCCCCACTTGTCAATGGGCCTTTGATTCTGGGGTACAGCAGAATTTCTGAACCGCTCATTGTATCATTTTATTTTATTTTCATTCTTTAGATTCATTGGACTTGATTATTTACTCTTCTGTTTTCTGAGCTCTTCTTTCTAGAGATTTTTGGCAATAATTTCTTTTCCAAATAATGATTCTTATTGAGTTTCATATTTCATTAATTTCATCAGCAATGTTTTTCATGAGCTTCTATAATTTGTTCTTATCTTTTTTCTTAATCTCTTGAATTCCATTTTCCTCAAAATCAAAATGTAACCTAGCCACTTGAAAAATGTAGAATTACAGCTTTTCTATAAAATGATTTTGCTGAACCAAAATCTTTGGAGTGTTAATTTATGTCAGTAATAGGATGGTTAGACTTAAAAATGAAAAGTCACCTTCATTCTACTTTTACTTCTTCCATTTGTTTTGAGGTTTATAATAATTTGTTTTTTTCCTTTATCTTCTAGTTTTTTTACATCAATAAAATGAAGTTGAGCCCTGACCAATGTAGCTTAGTGTAGAAGACCATTCTGTGTGGCATGGGCTCAGCTCCCATTTGGAGACGCACAGGACCCACACCCACAGATAGGTTCTCCAGTGGGGAATCAGGCCTGCAATGTGCCTAGGCTGCATTGAGTCTTGCCCTTGCTAAAAAAACTCCCTCACCCTGAATTGAGGACATTTACTGAAAAGTAACTTCCTAAAATCCATGCTAAACCTTCCAAGGATGAGTGTAACCGGTTCAACCACTTTTGCCTTTTCATTTGCAAATATCCCTCTTCTGTGACATGATTAGTGTCATTGGCTCCTTTGTTTTCTGTAAAAGGTAACCACTTAAAGTGAACCTGTGCATAGTAAATGAGGACCATCATGTAATATGCTGAGAAACCCAATAAAGGCTGGTCGCAGCAAGGGCCAAGGCTTTTGCTCCCCTTGAGAGAAAAGCCATGCTGTCCCTTTTCCTCCACTGGACTGGGTAGTCCATGTGAATGTCTCATTTCATCCATAATGACTCAGACACTGTGGGCCGTGTCTGCATCAGCTCAGTTTGGGGGCATCATCCTGCAAAGCAAAAGGTTGCCAGTTTAACTCTTGGTCAGGGAACATACCTGGGTTTCAGGGCCAGGGCGTGTATGATAGGCAGCTAGGTGATGTTTTTCTCTCACATCCATGTTTCTCTCCTACTCTTTCTCCCTCCCTTTCTCTTGTCTTTGGTATTAAATTAAAAAAAATATTTTAAAAAATGAAGGTGATAGCATGTCTTTCAAAATACTTAACTTTTTTTTTTACTACCTCAAGAGACTTAGAGTTCTTTCATATTCCAGTCTGTTATATCTTTGAAAATAGTTTATATAGTCAATGGAATAATATTAAAGATATCTTTTATCTTTAAAAATAGTTTTGGTCATTTTAATTGTTGCACATGATTTTTAAAATTGAACACCACCAAAAGTACATCCAAAATCAGCAATTCTTTCCACCACACACCATTTTTAGTTACTGTCGCTGCCCAACCCCCAGGGGCAACCACTCTTGTGGGCCGTTTCTATTTCCTCTAGATTCCTAAATATGCATATTTGCCACTTACTGATTTATTGGGGTTTTTTATTATTTCTGACACTTTGCTATGATCTCTTTCATGTCATTCCACTTGCCCGGTGAGGCCATCATTGATGCTTACATTATCATCACCTGTATATTTTGTTGGCATAATAAGAGTGCCACAATGACCTTCTCTTACAGAATTTTAATAGAACAGGTACATATTTAAAATTTAACTAAAAATATAAAAGTTTTATTGGTAACACTTTAATGTGTTCAAATTGAGAGTTTTTGTATGGAAATTATTTACGAAGCTTTTTGTGAAGCATATTTGCTAACGTGAAAAAATAAGTGAAACCTTGTTGACTGAAACCACAAAATAGAATGTACACCCTGAGGCTATTTTTGGTAAGAGTTAGAAGTCAAAATGTCAAAAAAGGTGTATACTGAAATGAATTTGACTCCCACCTCCAGGTCTTAAAAGTTGTGTGGCCTAGAGGCAGGCACTTGACTTAAATTTGTTGTTTTCTTTGAAATATAAGCAAACAAAGACTACAAGTAGAAAAGATCATCAGCTTTGGAACCAATTTGCACAGGAAGCATGTTTGAAACCTACTGTTTCCCTTTTGGTAACCAGCACATGACTTAGGAAAGGCTCAATAAATATTTCATTAAAATCAATTTGATTGGATTGAAAGAATGAAATTGGTGTGGGCCATTTTACATTAAACACGATGATGAGTCAAAGCCGTTTGCACAGTGCCTGATCAATAAATTTTAGTTATGATTGTTACCATCATCATTAATCTTTTGCTTACAAGACTTATAAAAACTCATAAGACTGAAATGTCTGCAAAATTTTCAAAGAAGTTTGAAAATGCTAGAAGTCTGAGAATATGTCCTAAGGATCCTGAAACAACACTACAAAAAAAAATGTGCATCCGTCTGTTTATAGTAGCGCTATTTAGAATAGCCAAGATTTGAAAACAGCCTAAGTGTCCATCAGTAGAGGCGTGGATAAAAAGCTGTGGTACATTTACACAATGGAATAGTAACCAGCAGTATAAAAGAAAAACTCACATTTTGCAACCACATGGATGGACCTGGAGAACATTATACTAAGTGAATTAAAACAGTCAGTGAGAGACAAATACCATATTAAATCTCACTTATATGTGGAATATAATAAATACAATGAACTAATGAACAAAATAGTAACAGAAGCTTAGATACATAAAACAGACTGACAGCTGTGGGAAAGTGGGGGGCGGAGGGAACAGGATGAAGGATGGTGAAGGGATTTTTTACCACATATCCCATGGACATGGACAACAACATGGGGATGGACTTAGGGGAGAGGAAAGGGTGGGGCTGAGTGGAGGTGGGGACAGAAAGAAAAAGCAGTAACAATTGTAATAGCTTACACAAAAATTGTTTTTTAGCCCTGGCTGGCATAGCTCAGTGGATTGAGTGCGGGCTGCAAACCAAAGCATCACAGGTTCAATTCTCAATCAGGGCATATGCCTAGGTTGCAAGCCATGGCCCCCAGCAACCGCACATTGATGTTTCTCTCTCTCTCTCTCTCTGTCTCTCCCTCCCTTCCCTCTCTAAAAAAATAAAATGTAAAAAAAAATCTTAAAAAAATTTTTTTTAAGTTTTAAGTGGCTTAACTAAGCATGAACAATTAAATTCTTTTAAATGTGTGTGGCTTATTAAAACCTAGCACCTTGAGGATCTGAAAAAAAGGAAAAAATTAAAACTCACCCATTATCTAGTGTCATTCTTCCTGAACTCAAGACTTAAATTACTTAGAGCCAAGTATTTTAATAAGGACTTATTCTCTATATATGGGGGGTTTTATAAATTGATTTTTTTACTTCTTTTCTTGTTTATTCTGCTAGAACTGTCCCAGTGTGCCCACCCTTTGCTCTCACAGTCCATCCCCACACTGTTGTCCATGTCCACGGGTCATTCATACATGTTCTTCGACTAACCCTTCTGCTTCTTTCCATTGTTCCTGCCCTGCCCCCTTTCCTCTGGCAACTGTCAGTCTGTTCCCTGTTCTCTGGTTCTGTTTTGCTCATTAGTTTGTTTTCTTCGTTTAACTCCTCTTATAAGTGAGATCATATGGCATTTGTCTTTCACTGGCTGGCTTATTTCACTTAGTGTAATAGTCTCCAGTTCCATCCACACTGTCACAAAGGGTAGGAATTCCTTCTTCTTTCTTTCTACAGAGTACTATTCCATTGGGTCAATGTACCACAGTTTTTTAATCTGCTCATCTAGTGATGGACTCGTAGACTGTTTCCAACACTTGGCTATTGTATATAGCACTGCCATGAACACTGGGGCACGTACATTCTTTTCAATTGGTGTTTCAGGATTCTTAGGGTATATTCCCAGCAGTGAAATTGCTGGGTCAAAAGACAGTTCCACTTTTAGCTGTTTGAGGAAATTCCATACTGTGGTTGCTCCAGTCTGAATTCCTGCCAACAGTGCACTAGGGCTCCCTTTTCTCCACAACCTTGCCAGCACTTGGTGTTTGTTGATTTATTAAGAATAGCCATTCTGACAGGTGTGAGGTGATATATTGTTGTGGTTTTAATTTGTGTGTCTCTGATAGCTAGTGATGTTGAGCAGCCTTACATATGTCCATTGGCCATCTGTTCTACTTGGAGAAGTGTCTGTTCAGATCCATTGCTCCTTTTTTAATTGGATTGTTTGTCTTCCTGGTGTGGAGTCATGCAAGTTCTTTATATATTTTGGAGATTAAACCCTTGGATGTAACATTGGCAAATATGTTCTCCCTTTTCATTTTGATGCTGGTTTCTTTAGCCATGCAGAAGATTTTAATTTGATGTAGTCCCATTTGTTTATTTATTCCTTTATTCCCCTTGCCCTAGGGCATATGTTGGCAAAAATATTGCTATGTGGGGTATCTGAAATCCACTACCTATGTTTTCCACAAAGGCTTTTATGGTATCATGACTTATATTTAAGTCTTTTATCCATGTTGAGTTTATTATGGTGTATGGTATAAGTTGGTGGTCTAGTTTCATTTCTTTGCACGTAACAGTCCAGTTCTCCCAACACCATTTATTGAAAGGCTATTTTTAACCCATTGTATGTTCATGCCCTCTTTGTCAAATATTAATTGACCATAGAGACATGGGTTTATTTCTGGGCTCTCTATTCTATTCCATTGATCTATGTGTCTGTTCTTATGCCAGTACCAAACTATTTTGATTACAGTAGCCTCATGGTATATGAGGCCTGTCCAGAGAGTATCTGGCCACATAATAAAAAAAAACAGTGACATTTATTTAAAAAGATAGAAGATACTAGAAACATTGCACATAAGACAATAATGCCTAGGTCTCCTTCAAAATAGGCACTTTAGGGTCTCACACAGTTCTCCCAATCACCATCAGCTGCCCAGTCGAATTTTCCTGAATTTCATCAACAGTCTGAAATCCTCTTTCAAATGTGAGTTTTAGTTTTGGTAAGAGCCAGAAGTCACAGGGTGCCAAATCTGGCTTTAAGTGGGCTGAGTCACCTGGGTAATATGTTTCACCAAAAAACTCTGCCCAAGATATGGTGCATGAGTGGGTACATTGTTGTGATGAAGCTGCCAATCACCAGTTGCCCATAGATTTAGCCTCCTGCAGCCATCTGAGTAGTTTCTGCAAAGGACTGTACAGCTTAGTGCCAAATTTGATGAAGAGTCATTGCTCTACTCACTCATTTTGAATACAACAGCCACACTGTACATGTGCTCACTCAAGGCATCTACCACCCCCACTAACTAGTACAGTGAAGTCATCATTGGTCATGCTTGTGCATTCCATCCACTCTCCTTAGCAGCTTGGTTACATCAATGTCATACAAACCATTCTCATTATATTAACAACAGTTATACTTTTTCTGAACAGACTTCATAGTTTGATATCAGGTATTGTGATCCCTCCCACTTTGTTCTTCTTTCTCAAAATTGCCAAGGCTATTTGGGGTCTTTTTTGGTTCCAAATAAATTTTTGAAATATTTGTTCTAAATCTGTGAAATATGTCATTGGTATTTTAATAGGCATTGCACTGAATCTATAGATTGCTTTGGGTAATATAGATATTTTATTTATGTTAATTTTCCAATTCATGAACATGGTATATGTTTTCATTTATTTGTATCTTCCTCAATATTTCTTCACCGTTCTGTAGTTTTCTGAGTACAGGTCTCTTACCTCTTTAGTTATATTTATTCCTAGGTATTTTATTTTTTTGCTGCTATAGTAAATGGGATTTTTTTCTTAGTTTCTATTTCTGATAGTTTATTATCGGTGTATGAAAATCAATTTCTGAATATTAGCTTTGTATCCTACTACTTTGCCAAATTCAGTTATTAGGTCAAGTAATTTTTTCATGGGGACTATAGGATTTTCTATGGACACTATCATGTCATCTGCAAATAATGACAGTTTTAATTCCTCCTTTCCAATTCGGATTCCTTTTACTTCTTGTCTGAGCACTGGACCTCCAGTACTATGTTGAAAAAAAGTGGTGAAAGCAGACACTCTTGTCTTGTTCCTGATCTTAAGGGGAAAGCTTTTAGATTTTGCCCATGGAGTATGATGTTCGCAGTAGGTTTTTCACATATGGCCTTTGTTATGTTGATATATGTTCCCTCTATTCCCACTCTACCGAGTGTTTTTTATCATAAATGGATGCTGGATTTTATCAAATGCTTTTTCAGCATCTATTAATAGATCATGTGATTTTTGTCTTTCATTTTGTGTATGTGATGTATCACATTCATTGATTTGCAAATATTGTACCATACTTGCATCTCTGGAATAAATCCCACTTGATCCCGGTATACAATCTTTTAAATGTATTGCTGGATTGGGTTTGCTAGTATTTTGTGGAGGATTTTAGCATCTACATTCACCAGAGATATTGGCCTGTAACTTTCTTTGTTGTGTCTATACTTAGTTTGGGGAACAGGATAATACTGGCCTTGTAAAAAGAGTTTGGAAGTTTTCTCCCCTCTTACATTTTTTGGAATAGTTTGATAAGAGGTGTTAGTTCTTTGAGTATTTAGTAAAATTTACCTTTGAAGCCATGTGTACCAAGGCTTTAGTGTTCCAGTAGTTTTTTATTAGTACTTCAATCTTGCTAGTTGTTCTTGGTTTATTTGAGTTTTCTGCTTCTTCCTGATTCAGTTTTGGAAGATGGTATGTTTCTAGAAATCTATCCATTTTGCCCAGGTTGTCTAATTTCTTGGCATATAGTTGTTCATAGTATTTTCTTATAATCCTTTATATTTCTGTGGTATGAGTTGTTGCTTCTTCTCTTTTATTTCTGATTTTGTTTATTTGGTTCCGCTCTTTTTCTTGATGAGTCTGGCTAACAGTTTATCTGTTTTGTTTACCTTTTCAAAAAACCAGCTCCTGGATTTGTTGATCCTTTGAATTGTTTTTTTTTTTCTTGTTTCTATGTCATTTAATTCAGCTCTGGTCTTGATTATTACCTTCTGTCTATTCACTCTGCCTTTGTTTGATGTTGTTCCTCTAGTTCTTCTAGATGTTGGGTTAGGTTGTTCCTTTGAGATTTTTCTATTTTTTTAGGTAGGCCTGTATTGCTATGAACTTCCCTCTCAAGGATGCCTTTGCTGTGTCCCATAGGTTTTGGGCTGTTGTGAGTTCATTTGCATTTGTTTCCAGATACTTTTTGATTTCTTCCTTGATGTCATTGTTAACCCATGCATGATTTAATAATATCTTATTCAGTCTCCATGTATTTGAATTGGTTTTGTTTTTTTTGTTGTTGTTGTTGAGGTTGGTCTCTAGTTTCAAGCCATTGTGATCTGAGAAGAAGCTTGGGGTGATTTCTATTTTCTTGAATTTCTTAAGGCTTGTTTTGTGTTGTACCATGTGGTCTATCTTTGAGAATGATCCATGTGCATTTGAGAATAATGTGTATTTTGCTTCTTTGAGGTGAAATATTCTATAAATATCAATTACATCCATGTGATCTAGAGTGTCTCTCAATTCTGTAATATTTTTATTGATTTTATTTGGAAGATCTATTCATTGTTGACAGTAGGGACTGTTAAAAGCACAGTCACAGACCTGACTATTTCTGAGAGGGCTTCTGGTAGAAACAGGTGTCTCTGAATCCTGGACCTCCCATGACAGGTGCCTTTCAGGCTTCAGAGAAAGTAATGGATTTGTCCCCTCTCCCTGGAGCCACTGGTTTGAGTCTGTCCAGGATTATTTCCCTGTACATGGCAGGGCAGGGCTCCTAGTAATCTTCCAGAGCCAAGATTTTTGGTCTGCCCGACACTAAGAGAATGTTTCTATGGCTCTCCCATGAGGGGGAAGCACTAATCTGTTTTCCAGGATAGTGTCTGGATTGGCTGCACCCTCTAGCCAGTCTCTGACATCCCCAGAATCTGTTTATGTTGCTGTCTCTTCAGCAAGGGTTAAGATGCAGGAAGAGAAGAAAGAAAAAAAAAATCAAACAAAACAATACCAAAACAAAGTAATACTGAAAAAACAACAACAAAAAAAGTTGCTTAGTGGAATGAACAGGATTTCAGAGGTTGTGGCAAGGGAAATTCCAGAGGATAGGGGAAGCAGTATTGCACAGCATAAGGTAATTCCTTTTCCCCTGAGAGGAGCTAGCTCTTCTCAAGAAAGATGGCTACTGTGTAGTCCAGGTACATCCCATCCCGAAAATCCCACAGCCGCTCCCCCAAGACTCTCCCTTGTGTCTCCCACTCCAGACTCTCCTCACACAACTCCAGTCTACACCACCCTCCCTTCACTAGGGCCCACAGTGGGTAGCTGCAAACACATGATCTGTGCTTTGCCCCTTTAAGGAAAAAAAAGATAATGGGTTTTTCTCCAGTGCTTTTCATCTCTCCCCAGAGCAGAGAGTCCCCAGGGCACAGACTCCTTGATCTCCTGAACTGGGTGCTCTAAGATTGTCCTTTGTGTGGCTTATGTGGACTCTCCTGTTTTATTTGGGACCTGATTTTTCATTGGCCCATTTGTTGGTGGGAACTTTCCTCCATCTGACTAAAGGGCTCAGCCCCTACCAGCTTGCCTCTGCCTTGAGAAAGCTTCTAGGTGTGGGTTAGATCCCCAGTCAGGGTATGTACAGGATGCTACCTATCGACTTCTCTCTCACACTGATGACTCTACCTCTCTCCCAAATCAAAAGAATATATACTGTGTACATCATCTTAAGTCTCATATTATCCTGATGGGGTGAGGGAGGGGAGGGAAGAGTCCAGCATCAAAACTATAACACAGGTTGATGACAGGGCAGTCACACCACTCCCTCCACGGAGTCTCAGCTTGGACTCCTGCCACTGCCCTCCCGCCGCTGTGCCACTGCCACAGCCCCTGTTACCAGCGCCACCCCAGACACTTCTCTCCACCCCAGTGCTCCCAGCTCCTGGACTGATCCACAGCCTCCTCAGTCAGACTCTGTCCTATTCACAGTTCCAGTAGCACCCAGGACTGGGGAGGCTATAGCCCACTCCACAGCAAATACTGCAGTCCTCGGTACCCTGGCCCTGGACGGCGGCAGTGTATGCAGCCTTGCCTGGCAGGTACAGAAATGACAGAGACAAGTCCAGGTGCTGTGGAGCAGCCTCGTTTCCCCAAGGAGGATATTGAAAATTCCACAAAATAGTTCCTGCTGCAAATTCGCACAGCCAGAAGCGCTGGTCTGGGCAGCAACTGTGGCAGTGGCAGCAGCTCCACCAGGAGAACCTGGGCAGCCCATCCCTGAGTGCTCTCGCAGGCGGGCAGGTACTCACTTGCACACGCACCTGCACACTCATCCACACACATGCTCACTCGCACATGCTCACTCACACATGCCCTCACTCACACTCGGCTGGATTTTCAAGTTGATTGCTCTGGTTTAGCTGCAAGGCTGGTGTGGAGTTGGGAACAAGTAGAGGGAGCTTCTAGCTACTCTGCAGCCGTCTTGGAACCTTTTATATATGAGGTTTTTATAAAGTCACAAATCAGTAAAAGCTTCACGACTGGGCTCAGAATGATGTGTTTTCAAGGTGCAAAAAAGCAAGAACGATCTGCAAATGGATTCAACATGTAGGTTGTTTGTTTACCAATTTGGATTCTGCTAACAGCCTGACTATCGGTTACTAGAAAGAAAAAAAAAACTTATGATGGATAAATCCTGACAGCTCAGGTTTGCTGGAAAGACAAAGTGCAAAGATATTGGACTTTGTAGGTCACATTGATTAATGCTACCTTTATCTTTAGAGTAAGGTGAGTCACTTAAACGTTTTGAGCAGAGTTGAATTGATTGGATTTGTTAGCTGGAAGCACCAGTCTGTATGCATCACAAAGAACCGGTTCACGATGGTGTCCATGGATGCACAGAACCTACTAAGCTGATCAAATAAGACAATGGTAGTTTGGACTAGTGGTGATGAAAAAAAATGGGAAAAGGACAAAGGATTTGAGAAACATTTGGGAATGAACTGTACAAATGACAGAGATTTGTGAATCCTTTCTTTTTTTGTGAATATTTTCTTAAGCCCAACAACATTAAAAGTACTCACATCATTCATATAAAATAGTAATAATTATGTGCCATTTTAGAATTTGAACCTATCATGATTTTTAAGAAAAATAAAGATATTGAAATAGCTTTACAAGTCCCTCTTTTATTTATGTTTCTTTTAAATATCAAGATAGGTTTCCCTTCCCTCAGTCCCCCCTCCCCTTTTTTTGTAAGACACTAACTTATTGTTTTAAGTTTTTAATTTTCTATTGGTTTTTGAGAGAGAGAGGAAGAAATAGAAAGAAAAAGAAAGAGAGAGAAAGAAACATTGATTTGTTGATCCCCTTATTCATGCAATCATTAGTTGATTTTTTTTTAAAGATTTTATTTATTTATTTTTAGAGAGGGAGGGGAGGGGGAGAGAGAGAAAGAGAGAGAAACATCAATGTGCGGTTGCTGGGGGCCGTGGCCTGCAACCTAGGCATGTGCCCTGACTGGGAATCGAACCTGTGATGCTTTGGTTCGCAGCCCACGCTCAATCCACTGAGCTACGCCAGCCAGGGCTGGTTGATTCTTATATGTGCCTAGACTGGGGATTGAACCTACAACCTTGGCATATCAGGATGACACTGTAACCAACCGAGCTACCTGACCAGGGCATTTTCATTTTCTTTAAATGTAAGAAGTTCATGGGTGATACAAAACATTTGCTAAATCTACTTTTCTACTTGAAAAGAAACATTTTTTCATTGCATCTGAATGTCCTAGATGGTTAAAATGGGACAATTTTGTGGATGGAAAATTGGATAGGTAGAAAATGTCTCTAATGTTATTGTGATTACTGAAATTAAATTTATTATGTGGCATGTCCTTCTAAATAAACAATGCCATGTCCTGAAGAACAGTGTTTTCATCTTGTCTTGGCAGTGGACATACATTAGTCATTCAGGTCACGGCCATGTGATTCAGAAGTGATCTGTGTTTGATTGCACTTTTATATTAACACCTGAACTACCTGATGATTTTTTAATTATTACTTTTCCCCCTCTATAAAATAAATGCCTGCTTATTAGAAAAAGTTCAGAAACTGTAAGAGAATGTAAAGAGAAAAATATATTATTATGTTCCTTTTAGTATATTTCTACTTTTTGCTCTGAAAAATAATGTAATGAATCTCTCTGGGAAAATAAGTCTTTGTGTTTTTTCATTGATTAATTCCTTGAATTCCAAGCTATTGAATTATAACATGAAACTTTTTATATATTTTCAAATTGCCATTAAAAAAGTTATGTAGATATGTAGCAGCAGTATAAAATAATAGCCCACTCTTGAAAGCATTAAATATCATCCTTGCTCAGTGTTGCCAATTTGAACTATGAAGAATGGTATATTTCACTGTTTAAATTTTAATTTCTTTGAATGCTAGTGAAGTTTAATAGTTTTCTATCTTTTCTTTCCATATACAAGACTAGTCCGAAGACTTTAAATTGGGGCCATATTACTAGTTCGCGTGTGCATCTGCTATCGTGGGATCGCAGTCCTTTACACAGCTGCCAACAACGCCTCGCGTGAGCAGGGACACAAGCCTGCCCAGATCAGCATCGTTGGGCCTCCACCGTCTTCTTCTTCCGGACTTCCTTCAGAAATACGGTGAGTCCTCCAATAACGTTTTGTTCAATGTTGTTTTGTTACAACATCGTTGAGGTACCGTGGAACTTAACTTTTGTTTATACCAATTAGCCTATGGTAAAATTGATTACACATCATTTTACTGCAGTTTCAAGAACCTATCGATGACGTTAAGTGAGGACTTACCGTATCTGCGGCCAAGGTCTGGACTGCCTGAGAAACTGCTTGGAGGGCCTTTGTCAATAACCCAGGTGTCCTTAAAAAAGAGCTTCCCCTCACTAAGCAGTAGCAATCCAGGGAAGCTTCTTCCTTCCTAAGTCACTGCTGCCCCTTCCACTGGGTGCCACTGGGCTGTTTACGTGGGAGAGGAGAGCCTTCCCACTGCGCTGCTTGTGTGTGGTGCCCCCACCTCTGCGGGTGATGCTGATCCTCAAATCACCGGACATCTGAGGGCTTTATCACCTCACAAAGGGTTGTTGACCCAAAAAGGAGGAGCCAGAATTCTAGGCCAACTTCTCAAAGATCCACAGTCAGGCCTAATTATCTTGCTTCCTTTCTGATTCTATTTGTTTAAATCTCAGGTCAGGAAAAGCAAATATCTCTTTTTCTGTGTCAAAGGAAAAAAAAATAAATGGACAAGTATTTTTCATACCTGTTATTTCTATTATAAACTTGTGTGTCTTTAGATGGGATGAAGGAGTAAATTAAGGAATTGAAGGGACCAAAAAATCATGCCAGTATTTCATAATATTACCTCTTAACAATAAAGACTTAGATATATTTTGATATGCATGAAATTTTGAGCCTTTCACGGAAAGCTCAAATCTATTAGTTCTTGGGGAAGTTCAAATTAAAGTGAAATACCGTATTTTACCTATGAGCTCAGGAAAAATATATTGAATAGAGCTATAGAACTTACTGCTGGTAGATGTGGGGAAAGGTATACTCCTATGCATTGCTATTAGTTTGAATTATTTCAGCCTTTATAGAAAGCTCTCTGGAGCTCTATTAAAATTAAAACTACAAATACCCTTTAATGCGGTATTTTCACTCACGGGAATCAATCCCACAGACATAACAGCCAGTTTGTGAGAAAATGCTTATAGAAATAATTGTTACCACATTTACCTGAAGAGTTTAAGCATGGAAGCAAAATGAAAGCCCATCAATACACAAATAGCTGAGAAATACAGTACATAGCAGAATATTGTGAAACCCTTGTAAATAACCAAGAGATATATCAGAAAAATCAGAGAATTCTCCAAGAGATATGATTGACTGAAAAATCAGGAAGCAGAAAACTGTACATAAAATCATATTTTTGGAGAGAGAGGAAATCCTGTGTATGTATATATGTGAGAGCAAAGAAAATTGCAAATTGATACATCAGATTCATGGGAGTGATTCATACTGAGTTATTAATATGGATTATCCTGGGAGTGGGTGGAGGAGGTGATAGAAGGGGTGCAGAGAGAAGAATTATAGGAAAATCTAAGCCCAAAGAGAAAAAAATGTTCGCTTTAAAAAAATCTGTGAAATGATTATATTTACATTTCAGTAACATTATATGAGTGTTGGTAATGGTTTTCAAAGTATAAAGAGCTTCTTAATGCATATCTTATTAATAAATACTTTCCTCAAATTTGACATAAATCTAGTATAATAGTTGGCTATAAAATATCACATAAAAATATGGAACATAGTCAAGGGGAAATTTATTCTACTTTGCTTTATATCAAAGCTATTAAGTGGGTCAAGGCTCAAAAATACTTGGTTATAATTTATCATAATTTATCATGATGTTAGCTAATACAATATATATACATCAAAGATCAGTACAAACTACCAAAAAAAATTGGGGGAAGTTTTGAAAGGTACCATGAAAAAAAAGGTATTATATGAAAGTCTCTGATCAAACCTCTAAAATTTAAAATCTTTGTTTTTTTAAAGTATACTTTATTGATTATGCTATTATAGCTGTCCCATTTTTTTCTCCCCTTTATTCCCCACCGTCCTGCACTACCCTTCCCTCCAGCATTTCCCCACCTTAGTTCATGTCCATGGGTCATACCTGTAAGTTCTTTGGCTTCTCCATTTCCTATACTACTCTTAATCTCCCCCTGTCTATTTGGTACCTACCATTTATGCTTCTTATTCCCTGTACCTTTTCCCCCATTCTCTCCCCTCACCTTCCCCACTGATAACCCTCCATATGATCTCCATTTCTCTGGTTCTGTTCCTCTTCTAGTTATTTGCTTACTTTGGTTTTGTTTTTGTTTTTAGCTTCAGTTGTTGATAGTTGTGAGTTTGTTGTCATTTTGATCATCTTCTTTTTTTAGATAAGTCCCTTTAACATTTCATATGATAAAGGCTTGGTGATGATGAACTCCTTTAACTTGACCTTATCTGGGAAGCACTTGATCTGCCCTTCCATTCTAAATGATAGCTTTGTTGGATAGAGTAATCTTCGATGTAGGTCCTTGCCACAATGACTTGGAATATTTTTTTTCCAGCTCCTTCTTGTCGGCAAGGTTTCTTTAGAGAAATCAGCTCATAGTCTTATGGGAACTCCTTTGTAGGTAACTGTCTTCTTTTCTCTTGCTGCTTTTAAGATTCTCTCCTTATCTTTAATCTTGGGTAATGTAATTATGATGTTCCTTGGTGTATACTTTTTGGGTCCACCTTGTTTGGGACTCTCTGAGCTTCCTGGACGTCCTGGAAGTCTATTTCTTTTGCCAGATTGGAGAAGTTCTCCTTCACTATTTTTCAAATTAATTTGCAATTTCTTGTTCATGTTCTTCTTCTGGCAGCCCTATGAATGTTAGAACATTTAAAGTTGTCCTGGAGGCTCCTAAACCTCTCCTAATTTTTAAAAATTCTTGTTTCTTCATTCTGTTCTGGTTGAATGTTTATTTCTTCCTTATGCTCCAAATCAGTGATTTAAGTCCTGGTTTCCTTCCCTTCACTGTTGGTTCCCTGTACATTTTCCTTATTTCACTTTGCATAGCCTTCACGACTTCTTCTATTTTTGGACCATACTCAACCATTTCTGTGAGCATCCTAATTACCAGTGTTTTGAACTCTACATCTGATAGGTTGGCTATCTCTTGATCACTTAGTTCTATTTTTGGAGCTTTGATCTGTTCTTTCATTTGGGCCCTATTTTTTTTTGTTGTTGTTGTTTCTGCTTGCCTGTTACATGGTAAGGGGCAGAGCCTGAGGTATTCACCAGGGCAGGGCAACCCACTTTGCTGCTTTCTGGTACTGTATGTGGGGGAGGGGTCTGAGAGGGAACAATGCTGCTTGCTTGGCTCTCATTATTTTCAGTCACTTCCCCCACTACCCACAAGCAAATTGGGCCCTTCTGGTGCTGATTGCCAGGTGGGTGAGTTTGTGTGCATTCTCGGGTCCTGTGGGTCTCTCCAATGAACTCTCCTGTAAGGCTGGGAGTTTCTCCTGCTGCTGCATCCCCCTGCAGGTTTTGAGGCTTTATTTCCCCACACTGGAACCCTGGGTTGCACAGTCTGTCTTGCTCCCCAGTTGTTCCTCCTGTTTTATCCTCATGCATGTGGGACCTCCTGGTCCACCAGCTGTGGCTTCCCCCCTCCCAACCTCCCCCACCCCCTTCCTCCAGCCACTGCCTTGTTGCAAGTCCCCTCCACCCCAGCTGCCTATCTCCACCCCTCCTACCAGTCTGGATGAATATTTATTGATTAACTCCTCGGTTGTCAGACTTCCATCCAGTTTGATTTTTCTGGCAATTCTGGGTTTGTTTGTTTGTTTTTAATTTATTGTTGTCCCTTTTTTGGTTGTATGAGGAAGCAAAGTATATCTACCTGTACCTCCATCTTGGCCATAACTCCCCTAAAATCTTTAATAAATGAACTTTTGCAGCAGAAATGGAATAGCATTTATAGAACTGATTTAAATTAAATAATTTATAGATTGTTCGTAATGATAAAATTGAAATGGTAATTAGGAATTTCAATAATAAACTTTAGGTTAAATCAGGCCTGAGGCTAATTCTAGATTTCAGGGCAATCAAAAAAAAATAGATATGTTTAGATGTTCTGAGTTAATTAGTCTTTGCAACTAAGATATCACTTGTCAAATAAGATATGAGAGTAATAAAACTGTGGAAAAAACTTGAGCTTGACAATAATTTACTTTTGAATTATATGTCCCTGGCTAGAGAAAACAATTTTAAACAAAAATGGTACTGAGAGAAGAGCCTTTTAAAGGTAAAATAACATGCATTTTTTTTAATAGCATGCACTTTTGAGCCTGTGAAATAGAAAGGCAAGAGTACTAAGAGACAAAACTAAACTATGAATCACAGGGATGAGGTTTAAAAAGAATCCAGCCCTGGCTGGTGTGGCTCAGTGCATTGAGTGCTGACCTGCAAACCAAAAGGTGGCCAGAAGATTCCCAATCAGGGCACATGCCTGGGTGGCAGGCCAGGTCCCCAGTAGCGAGCATTGAGAGGCAACCACATATTGATGTTTCTCTCCTTTTTCTCTCTCCCTTCCCGTCTCTCCAAAAATAAGTAAATAAAATCTTTTTTTTAAAGTATCCAATATGTTCTCAAAAATGTCTCAGCTCTTAAATTAAAAATAATAATACTAAGGTTCAATTTCCAAAAGTTGCACTCAACTCTCCTTTGTTGCATAGCTCCCCTTTTTTGCTCTCCCTGCCTCAAGGACTGCATTTATGAGTATTTGGCAGGGTATGAGTATGATTGGGGGCCAAAAGATGTCTTTCCCACTGTTCTGCCATGGGAGGACTCTACACTCCTACCTGACTTGAAATTCTCAACATTGGAGTCATCGGTTTCCCTTCAGAGACTAGACACCATATTTATTAGATGGTCAAAAGCATTCCTCACAACAAAGTCATTTCTCCCCTGAACAGAAGATTCTTTTTCAGTGGACATTCTAACTTGTATATCAAGAAAAAGGGAAGAGACAGCTAGTATTACTTAAAGCCAGCTTTCTAATGACATATTAAGCTTGTCCAAGTCAAGTGGTGCTCAGAGATCACTGAACCCACCATGGAATTGAATGCCTGGTGGGTATCTTCTTTACTTTTCTCTGGAACCAGTGGAGATGGATAGGGAGAGTGTTCAAATACCACTCTAATTCCTTCAAGTGACTCTCCAGTAGGGAATTTCCATTTGTGTGGTTGATCTTTTAGTAGCAGCAGCTCTCCTGCAGTATAGCAGGCCTGTATGGCCCTAGAACTGAGGAAGCTGACACCATGACACCTAATCAAAAATCAACTTCATTTTTCCTACTGCCTTTCAGTGGGACTAGGTATTTCCCTGACCTTGGACAAATTTAGGGCAAGTTCCACCACTTTGCTGGTCACTCTTATGTAACAAGGAGTTTTTAGTAACTTCTAGGGAAATATATAGTCTTTGTTTAGTAACTCATATGTTCAATGAAGTAAAATAGTCAAGAACTTCTAAACTTTGAAGATTAAGCTTCCTCTCCCTAAGTTTGGACCTCTAGAAAAGGAAGAGGGGAGGTGACCAGTTCTTTCTCTTCAGGCAGACTGCTAACCAAGCTTATTTTCATCGGAGGCATGTGATTTAAAGGAAAAATAAGGAAACAGGAAAAATCTTTCTTGGCTGACACCATTGATTTCTTCACTGAGCACCTGCACTGGGTCTTCCTGGAAGCCAGCCACAGATAATCTCACCAGCATTCTCTTTCTGAGAATGAAAGTGATTTTTCTGGTCAGTCCCTTACAACTTGTCCCTTCCCCCTAGGACCTGGCATATATCTCCACTTTTCAGTTCCTCCGCTCTCACATCCCTTGGACAGGATGAATGCAGTTCCACAGCTGAAGGGACGTCTGCATGCATGCATACCTATGCCTTTTGAGAGGATGATTCTGGACCCACCCTGGAGAACAGAAGCTCTTCCAATAGTCTCCTCTAATCTTCCAATCCATTTGTAATCTCACTTGGAAGAGTCACTTAAGCATCATGAAATGAGTTTTGTCCATCTCTTTTGCAAGTCATATTGATGACCTCACATTACCTGTTAAAGTGTAGCATTTATCATCTTGTAAACTTAACCAGAACTGACCTAAAATAATTATATTTAAACAATTTTTTATCCTTGTTAATAAGCAGAATTCTCAGTTAAATTTTAGTATCTGTTGATTATGCTTTGATGTCTGTATGTGAGATATCAGTATCTTTTGAAGAATTTTTTTCATTAGACTTAGCCTTCATATTATATTACACTGTTCTGCATTTTTAATTCTGTTTGGTTCATAAAGTTACAATGGACATGGGGCAACTAATTTAATTTCAATTAGGTCAGCGGTGGTTTGTAATTGTTTTCCACAGGTGCCTTCTCTACTCTACTTAGCTGCTAGCAATCCACAGGGCTTTCGATACTACGGCAAATTATCTGGTATCTCATTTATCTGTAAATAATATAGAAAAGAGGATAAATTATAAATATAGCAAGACATTTTAATCCATAGATTTTTCAATTATTTTTGTTTTCAACAGATGAAGGGGAAGAAATTCAGCATAGAAATGTGTTGAGCATTTCAGTAGTGGAATTATGCACCCACCATGGCTGGGTATTATGTTCAAGCTTCTGTCCATTTGGGCAGAGGAGAAGTTAACAGGCCAACAGGGCAGACTCCTGAGAGTGGACTGTGCGTGGTGATGGCACTCATCTGCGGGAGCCCCGTTCCTGGTCATAACTCTTTCTTCCCATCTCATTGCCCTGAGTGCCACCCAGTGCGTAGGGGTCTGCAGAACTGGCAGCCACTGTCTCTTGAATTCTTTCAAGTAATTATGTAATTATGTAATTATAGAGGGCTACCTCCAATGCTCAGTGTTCCTCCCTGATTCTAACTTTGAAAAATAAGCAGATGGAATTAAACAGACATAAGGATCATTTATCTTAAACTTACTTTGAATACTCATTAAGCTCATATTGATTACTTTTAGACTTTAGCCCACAGGAAAATGTTTTTTCCCCCATAGTGGTTAGCTGTGAATTAATGGTTCTCAAATTTTGCTGCATTTGAGAATTGCCTGAGAAGCTTTTAAAAATCCTGATACCCAGGGCATATTCCAAACCAATTAAAGTACAGTGATCCCTCACCTATCACAGGAGTTACGTTCCAGAGACCTCGAATTAGTGGCATTATATTTATTTTATTATTTATATATATTTTAAGGCTTTATAAACCCTTCCCACACTCCTATAAACCTTTCCCACGCTCTTATAAACACTTCATATGCTCTTAAACACTTTCTACACTCTTAAACCTACATACTTTTAACCACATATAAAATTCTATATGGGTACTCACCAGTGAAGTATACAATCACCCCGTGCTATATGGCGGTTCACTTGTTGCGGCCTCACTGTATCTCAGGTGACCCACAATAAGCTGCAATAAGTGAACCGTGATACAGCACGGGATGACTGCACAACTCCTGGGAGTGGACCTCAGGCATCAGTATAGTTTTAAAAACCCCCCAGGTGATTGCAATGTAGGGCCAGTCTGAGAACCAGAGCCACAGTGTAAGTGACTCTAGGTCATGGTGGGGTGCTTAGGGAAGTTCCTCCCCGCTTTCACAGATGGCAGGCAGTTAACATCATCAGAGTGTGCTGCTTTCAAAACCAACAAAGGAAAACCAAAATTTAGAAAATAAGTGGTGTATGATTTACCTAAAAACATCTTCTTTTTCAAAAAGGATTCACCAAAGTCTCTTTAAAAGAGTAAATGTGAATAGTCATTACATGTACAAACGTAGCATATAGTGTTTCAGGAAAACACGTATATTCTACTATCACCTTAACTAATTATGTATCAAATCTGAATTTGTTACCTCCCCAATATTGGGTCACTCTGCTGCCTTTAACAATTCTGTCAATAATGAAACATGCACTGTTCCTGGTCTTAACCTCAGAAACATGTTGGTCTTTATTGTTTTATGTTATTTATCATTCTTAATAAGGTCCTATAAACATGTTTTACAATTAATAAACAAATTAAATGCATTGAGATAACATTAGTTAATAACATATGTAAATTTCAGGTATATAGTTTTGTAATAGATCATCAGTATAGTGCATGGTGTGCTCACCACCCAAAGATTGTTTCCTGAACATCTCTTTTAAATGATTTCCTATTTCTGTATTACCATCTTAATGCAGGCCCACTTTTATTCCAAGATTATTGCTAAAGCTTCCTAATGTGTCTTCCTGCTTTCAATATGAGTTAATTTTCATAAAATACTACTTCTAATGTGTTCTATTCTTTTCAAAAATCTTTAGTGGTTTGCAGTCACACAAAGTTTATACTCCTTAGCCTGGCCTACAACCCTTCCACAATTTGACTTTATATTCCTCTCCCACTTCTCCCATGGTGGATTTACTCTGTTCATGTCTATGACATTTTGTAATTTTTTTCTCTTACTATGTCCTGCCTATTCTTACTGTGTCCTGCCTATTCTTATTGCATTCTCTTTTAGGGCTCAAATCAAATCCACTGTTCTGCAAGACATCTTCTGGGCCAGGCTACCTCTATCCATGGAAGTCTCTCTCTCTCTCTCATCTCTGTCTCCCATTGTTCACTATCATGTGCCCTTCTAGTGCCATCTTCCCATTATCGAGTTTTCCGTGCATGAAAACACCATCTCCCCATTCATGGTGTAAGCTCCTTGAGAGTAGACACCTTCAGTGTTTCCTCCACATAGATCAGCACTGTCCCATCTGCCTAATAGATGTTCAATAAACATATATTGAACACAACATTTAATAAGGAATATATCAAATACCACTAGTATCTGTCATGTTTCCTGTGTAAAGAATTTCTGTTTGTTGCCCTGGCTGGTGTAGCTCAGTGGATTGAGTGCAGGCTGTGAACCAAAGGGTCAGTGGTTCGATTCCCAGTCAGGGCACATGCCTGGGTTGTGGGCCAGGTCCCCAGTGGGGGCCACTTGAGAGGCAACCACACACTGATGTTTCTCTCCCTCTCTTTCTCCCTCCCTTCCCCTTCTCTAAAAATAAATAAAACCTTTAAAAATAAAAAAAAATTAAAAACAGAATTTGTGTTTATTAATCTTGCCCACAGGTGGGGCTCTCTGTAAATTCTAAGAATATGCTTGGGCTAAGAAAAGAGAACTGAAGTCATGAAGCTTACCCATTCTATCCAGATCTTGTGAATTGTGTGACTGTCTAAAAGACATAATCATTTACAGGAAGAAAAACAATCTTCTGCTAATTTCTGCCTCTCTTACTAGAAAATTAGTTCTTTATCAAAGTAATACATCTAATTTTGTCTAATTCTTAGTGGTATTGATAAATCCTATAATTCAAAGTCATGTGTTTAAGGCTTGTGGTTTCATTTTAGGCAGTAAATCATCTTGATTTTAAAAGATCATTTCCATTAACAGGATTCTCTCAGAAGCTTTCCAGATTTGTTATAATTTATAGCTGCCAATGAGAGAAACATTGGAGTAGATATTTCCTAGAATCACAGAGTAAAACTGTCCACACAGTGACAGAAAGAATTTGACGGGAATGTACAGCATGTGCCATGCTACTTCTCTTTTCAGAGTTTTTTGAGATATTGTTAAACCTCCGAGGAGGCACCAGACTTCTTTCTAAGCACTCATTTCCTGAGGATACATTTCTCTATTTAATTCACTTGTGTGGTTTTAAGGATCCAAGATATATCCTACACAATGAGAAAGTGAAAAATACAAAATAGAAATTCTATAGGAATTGTTTTTTTCTAGGTATATTTCCTCATGTATATTTCATCCAATATTTGGTAATAAGCAAATGTTCATTGTTCAAACCAGGAAGGTCAGGCATCTACTCTACCTGGATTCAAATATCTAGATCATCCTTGTCTAACTATGATGTTGGATAATGTATTTAACCTCAGGTTCTTGAGTTTCCTGATCCGTAAATGGAATATTTTTTTCCTTTGAGGAATACATATACAAACCTATACAACACGTGTTTGTGTGTGCATCTGTGTAATTTCTTTGGATGGGATGTGTACTGCTTCTTTTAGGGGAGATATATGTATTAACTTCTCTAAACCACTTAAAACTATGGCAGAAAAAAAGCACTAATCAAAAATGTTAATTACAGGTTTGGGGTCAGTGAGTGCCTAGAAAAGAAAAGGTATGTGCAGTGCTAAATAAAAACCATCTGTCAAGGCAGAAGGCCCAGAGTGTAGAGCGAATGGGTGGGGAGGTCCCGTGAGCAGACAAGGGGGACGGAACCTTCACTCAGGGTAGAGGACCCTGCCACTGGGAACGAGAGCCCGGTCTTCTGGCTCTCACTCTACTCACCAGACACACTTTAAAAAAGAATATTTGAAACCTTCAGGAAACCAGCCCCGAAGTAGAACAGCTTCATGAACACAATTCTCAAGTTCTAGGACTTGCCTGTTTCTCCGTTGGCATTACTAAATCATTCAAGAGTTGGTAATGAGTCCCATAAACCTGCTCTTCCTTGTCTCCTCCCTCCCATTTTGTTCTCCCATAAATGTGTAAAGGAGCACAATCAAGTACCTTTTAGGGAAACTCAGTCTTTGTTCTGAACACTCTCAATGGTCTTTGAATAGAACTGTCTTTCAAGGTGGAAACAAAAAGGAACCCTAAAAAAGGTTGGTTTTAAAATTCAAAATTAATGTAGCTGTCAGGAGTATTAGATGTGATGATTTGCTTGAAGTGCTTAGCAGGGTGGGCAACCTGGTCCCCCGAAGAAATGAAATCCCATCAAGCAGAAATCACTTGCTCTCTTTGCATTAGAAGTATACCACAAATGTCCTTCTTTTCCAGCTCAGAGCCCCAGGAAAATTAATTCTCATGTAGAGGGGGTATGGAAGTCTAGAGTTTCAGATGCAAAGATTTCTAGCAGGGTAGGGCTTAGCTCTCCAGAGGACTCAGCAACTTTGGGTCAGAGGCCAGAGCTGACATGCACCATGGACAAATCCAAAGAAAACTGTATGTCAGAGCCTGTTAAGACTACAATTCTACCTGGTGATGGTCCAAAACGTGTTCTGGTGACTCAGCAATTTCCACCTCAGCATCTGTTAACTGCGAATAGTGGCCAGGCTCAGGGGGTCTTGTGTCCTTCAAATTTCTCCCAGTGAGTTCCTTCACAAGCACAAAAACTTATCTCCAACCACAAACCGGTTTAGAACCTGAAGCAGAAGAAGTTGCAGGCAATGAGTGTCCCTTATCCTGTTCCCAGGCCACTGAACAATATACAAAAGAGTGAGCAGCCCCAGCCACCAGCCCCTGGAATAAATTCTGGAAAGGAACTGACATCAAAAAGAAAAACTGCCCTGGCTAATGTGGCTCACTGGATTGAGCACCTTCCTGGGGAACCAAAAGGTTGCCAGTTCGATTCCCAATCAGGGCACATGCCTGAATTGTGGGCCAAGTCATCAATTGGGGGTGAGAAATAGATAGCCAACTAGTGTTTCTCTCGCACATCAATATTTCTTTCCCTCTCTTTTTCCTCCCCTCCCTTCTCTCTAAAAATAAATAAATAAAATATTTAAAGAAAAAGAAAAATGAAGAATAAAAAAAAGACAATGGGCTTTGGAAGATTGAGAAATTGGTCACCTTCTGGTAAAGACAAGTTTGAAAATGTTTACCTGGTGAGAGAAAACAAAGCAAGTTTATCCCGGCTGTGAAAGTCTTATTTAAAGCTTAACTGGAGAAAGCAGGAGTTGAGTGTCAGCTGATAACAGAAGTAGAAATACGGTCCACCTGTGGCACCCTAATATTCTCAGACTGCATGGTATTTCCATAATGCAATCGGAGTTTACTTAATTCTAGAGTATGCACCCCTTAGAGCTGTCAGCAGCAGCAATTTTCTACTGTTTTCATCACTTGGTACTCATAGACTAATCACCAAAATTCTGTGTACACCAAAAAATATATCTTTTGCCCATCTGACAAAAAATAGGTATCATTTCGATTCATTCACACTGGATGGCTATTGCTGTGTTGGCTGTTTTCATTTTTTTTATTTGACAATCTAAGTGAAAAGACATCATTGCGCCTAATAGTCAGCTATTGCAGGCTTTAAAAATTCTTGTGGCACAAGTACATGATTTTCTAACCACTTTGCTGTACATCTGAAACTAGCATAGAATAACATTGAATGTGAATTGTAATTGAAAAAAGTTTGAATAAATCAATTAAGCTTTATGAATCCAGTCATTCATTATTCACATCCTGTTTTCTTGGATCCATGCAAAATTGAAAACAATTACCAAGCCTTTTTAAAATAATTCAACTAATTGTGGTGGACTGTTTCCATGGTTTTTTTAAAGATTTTATTTATAGAGAGAGGGGAAGGGATGAAGAAAGAGAGGGAAAGAAACATCAAACATTTGCCTCTCACATGCCCCCAAATAGGGATCTGGCCCGCAACCCAGGCATATGCCCTCATTGGGAATCAAACCTGCAACCTTTCAGTTTGCAAGCTGATGCTCAATCCACTGATCCACACTGGCCAGGGCATGCTTCCATGTTTTTGAGGACTGTGGGTAAACCTTCCTAGCACCTCTTCCTCCTTTCTAACAGCACCCAAATTTTATTTTCAGGAATTAACTCTACCCCATTGGATATGGTCTGGTGGGACTGTAATGAGATGCCCTAGCTTGCCCTCAGAAAGGGACAGACCAACACCCAACAATATGCCATTCAAATACTTTCTCCCTGAAATATGCTTCTCAAGTAGGATCACATAGAAATTGAAGGTGGCTAACTTTTGATTTTTTTCCCCCATGTAGCAGGGTCCCAAACACACTTTTCTTTAATAAGCTCAAGGTGCTGCTTCTATTTCCACAGCAACCTGGATGAACCTGTTTCTCAGCTTCCCATAAATTATGAGCCCGTGCGAGCCTTTTGATAGATTTCTTCTTGCTTAAATAAGTCCAAATCATCTATTTCTGCTGTTTGCAATGAAAAAGCCCCCAGTGGTATATCAATCTACTTTTAGTTAATGTTTTCTGAGAGCAAGCACTAAGCTAGGACATTGATTGGGCAGAAAGCATGGTGCTTGCTCCTAACTCACTAGGAAAACAGAACATAGATCCACAAAAAGAAATTACTGAATGAAGCAATGGGTAATAATACCAAATGAATTGTAAAAACAATACTTCATAGACATGTAGAAGAAAAATATATTTCTGAGAAGCAGCTTTTTTATTGTGGTAAAATATAAAATCTGGAGCCAGATGATGGGCTTCTGAGTCTCAACTCTGCCACATTTTATCCGTGATAGACACTTTACTCAATGACTCAGACCCTTCTCTCCTGCTGTAGCAAGTAAGGAAGTAGATTTTGGACCATTTTGTAACCTCAAAGCACTGCACAATTATTAGTTTCTAATGATCACAAGGAGCTAAGCATGGTCAGCCATTTATTTCACAAGGTGAGCCATTCTATATAAGAGCTAAAATTTACTGCATGCCTAAAATACAATGTCCCTAGGCCCTGGTTGGGTAGCTCTGTTGGTTAGAGCCTCATCCCAATATGCCAAGGTTGCAGGTTCAATCTCCAGTCAGGAAACAACCAATAAATGCATCAATAAGTGGAACAACAAATTTCTCTCTCTCTCTCTCATCACTAAATAAAAATTTTAAAAGTAAAATATACTGCCTATATATACCTTGATAAGGTATATATAGTTAATACTCTTTTACAGATTAGAAAACTAAGACGGATGGTTGTTTGGTAATTTGCTTAAGGTCATGCAGCTAGCAATTGACATATCATGGATTTGAATTACCTCTGACTTCCAATTCTACACCATTTCCACAAAATGCTACTTCCCTGACGGTACTTTTAGGATAAAGCATGGGATTCCAACCAAGTGTAATACTGTGAACAAACTGATGTATCTGGGCCTGTCTGCTCTCATTACTTACACATGTTAATGCCCCTTCCTGATAGCCTCATTAAACTCTCCAGTCTCAGAGACGGGGAGAGAAGTGCCATAGTCATCAGTCACAGGAGGCACAGACTTTCTGACAAGGTCATTTGGAGCAAGATGTACTCTAGATCAGTAATACTAGTTAGAGCAAGGAGTAGGCGCATCTCCTTGGAGAATGCTATGTTTTACCCTGGCATGTAGACAAGAAGTGGGTTCAGCAATGCCACAATAGCCATAGGTTGCCAAGAATATGCTACTACTTTATATTGTCTTTTGCTTGATTGAAATATAATACAAGTCTAATACCTAGCAAGTTGTGGAAATACAAGATTCCTATTGGAGTCGGCTGGTTAACTAAAAGTGAGCTAACTTATGCTCTTCTGCTCAGATCCAGAGACACAACACAGGACACTTCAGCAGCAAAATGAAAGGATCTGAGAGTCCAGGTGACTTTGGATCCTGACAGCCACATTTCCACAGGTAATTTGATGGAACAAGGGCCTGGGCTTTTTCCAAAAACTTGATGGAATGAAGTCTATATCTTGTCAAGGCTAGATATTAGAAATCTCTTCTAGATTATTAATTAATAGCGAATAGCATCTTCTCACTTTTTTTCCCAGGAGCAGTTTTACATTAATCCCAGTCAGAGGTATTACTGTTTCTTGGTCATGAGAACACCTTGAATGGCCAACAATATAGTGATTAAGAAACTGATCATATTAAATGTCTTTTTCTGATTGTTATTCACAGGCTTCTAAAATCAGTTATTCAGTGGCACAAACTTATCAATGACTTGTGTTATAATGATTGTACAACTGAATGTGGTAATCAGTCATTGCTTAAATTTTATGAATAAGATTGAGTAGTTTAACACATTGAACGTCAGGTTGTACATGTTACTATAGAACTTAATATCAATATTACTCATTCATAAAAATACCCAGTAGCTGTACAAGATGTCCCTATAGCAGGCATAGTCAGAAACTAGCAACCATCAGACTTACACTGTGAGAAGTATTAGACCTCTACAGAATAGTAAAACAGTATTCTTTAAATCTGGTGTCTAACATTTGTTGAAATGAGACAACATCCACACATTGGAGTTGTTCTCTTCAGACCCTTTATTGTTGCTGTCAAAACCAATACATTAATGTTTAAGTAAAATATGAACACTTCCATGTATTACTTTCACAAGAAAAGATGATGAGACCTAATTTAATTATTTTTATCTAGTTTTTTAAATCATATGATCAATAATATTTGTTCTTAGAATTTATTGTTATAGACATGAAAAATAGATGGATTTAAGCATTGATGACCTGGCCTAAAAAATATCCCTTACAATTCAAAGAATTACAAAACAAAAAGGCAACGTTAGTGCAAGTGATGTGCTCGCTTGTGGCCCGACCCAGACTTCATCACGACTTCAGGACCATCAAGTTGTGCCCTCATGAGTCACGTTCCAGGTAGTCACCACCTACTCTTTAAAACATTGTTGATATATGAAAATAATTTAAAGAAAGAGATTTTTTATTTACATTTAATATCACAGCCTTGATTTACCTATTTTTTTTAGATTTATAATCTTTACCTTTGCATCTACATTTTCATCCATTGTATTCATTCTCTATTGCTACTTAACAAATTACCCCCAACATGCAGCAGTTTCAATCAACAAACCATTAGTAACTCATAGTTCCGTGAGTCAGGATTGTTTGTGCAGCTTAGCTGGGCCCTGAGACTCACATTCCCAGTCAAGGTGTTGGCTGGCACTACCATCATCTAAAGGCTCAACTGGGGAAGATCTACTTCCAAATGCACTCACATGGCTATTAGCAGGATTCAGTCCCTCCTGGGCTGTTGGTTGGAGGCCTCCCTGTGTTCCATGCTTCTCAGTAGGGCTTCTTCACAGGACATTTCTGACTCACATAATATCTGGCTTCCATCAGAGAGAGCAAATGAGAGAGCAAGAGTGGGGAGGAAGATGAAAGTCAGAGTCTTTTTGCAATCTAGGTCACTAGGACAGTCGACACTCAAGGGCAGAGGATTACACAAGGTCATGGGTATCGGGAGGCAGAATTATTGAGGCCATGTTAGGTGCCTCCCACATCCATCAACTCAAGAAGTGTAGTATGTGATCTAATTATAATCAAAGTCACATATAAAATATTTAAATACACTAAAGAACAAAGTGAAATTTTTACTTAATCTGGATTCCCCATTACTTCAAGTGTATCTGTCTCTCTGGTTATTTCTTGTTAACTACTCCAACAAGAAATAATGGATTTTGATCAAATTCTTTGTATTACTAAGAATCAGGATGTAACTTAAGCATCTTTTTAAAGTAAAATGTTAATAAAAGGATTTCATATATATAATGATAGCACTGTCAGTTTAAGTACGGCTTGTAGAGCTTAGGTTCTACCATTATTTTTGTGTTGTTTTTCAATTTGTTTCTCTAGTCATTTTTAATTCTTCAATTTTAATGAAAATAAAGTTTGTTTAATGGGCTATTATAGGATAGGCAAAACATTTTGAGTAGTAAAATGTTTGTTTACATTTAACTGAGAACACTTTCCTACTACTCAAGGAAGAGGTGTAGATTATGGAGTAAAAGAATATCAGAAAGCCAGAGTATTTCTTTAGGACTCAGTTTCTATTAATACAGCATTTTTTCTAGACAATTCTAAAACTCACTACAGATGTCACATATATCTTCTGGAATACTTTCATCAGTGTCATTTATGAGCTACACTACTCCTAAGGTAAAATAAATATGTGTATGATTTGAGGGATATATATCAATATTTATTATACATGTATACACATATCCCTTCACACTTGACCAACTCCTTTAAGTATACAATTTGTGAAGCTCTAACAACTCACCCCTCACTCTAATAAATGAAGATAGTATGACCAGTGCCCACCCTTATCTGTAAAAAGTGGTATATAGTCAGGGTACACCAAAGCATAATAAGTAAACCCAAAATCCAATGGCCTAACACAGTAACAGTTTATTCCTCACACTGGATGATTTCTGTCACCAATATACAGATGATGTATTATAGAATTGTACACTTGAAACTTATATAATTTATTAAGCAATGTCACCCCCATACATTTATCTAAATTAAAAAACAAACAAGAAAAGAAACAGAGAGCTAGGACTTCATCTAACTCACAGGACAAGTTGCAGGGCTGTGTTACATCGGTCTACTAACAAGTGTCTGTTAGCGTGTCAGTACGTGATTTGGTTGTAATATAACACCAGGTAGACAGGATGGACTGGAGAAAAGACCTATAACCCTCACATATCTTTAAATATTGGATATTAATGATCTCAACAAAAAATAAAACTAAGAATTATAAAGACCCAAAAGGTTTTTATCAGTTTGCAAGACAATGATGCACTCTACATATTTCTTTTTAGACAGAGCATCTTTCCCAGCTTTCTTTACTCACATGCAAGTTCAATGATAAGAAGCATGCCCTCTACTTGTTGGTCATTATTTACTTGTTCTCTCCGAGAGAAGAATAACTTTGAATCTCTGGGATGGTGGGTTCCAGTAACTGTTTACTACAGAGTCCGTCAGTGATAACTTTTAACGTGCATTGCTATTCAGACATCTTAGTAACAATATTTCACTTTATGTGACAGCAAGATATTGCATTAGTCTATGCTCTTCTGGGAAAGTTGTTGTTGAAATAACAGCAAGTGTGACTTTGGGAGCTTTTTCTCATACCTAAAAGTGAAATATTCATCTCTGTTGTCACCAAATCCAAGGAAGCCTCAGATCAAATGTGTTCTCTAGTAGCCCACTTCAAGTTCTCTGACGCTGACCTTATTCCTTTCCTGAACAGATATCAAAATAGTAGTATGCCTTTCGTTATAGTTTACTCATGGATTCATAAAAATAAAATTTACACACTAATATTTCACTTTTGAAAGAGGGTACATTAATATTCTGTTATTTCCCCTACCTTATAAAGTAATGGAAATCAGAATTTTAAAACATTTAAAAGTCAAATCAAATAATTGTCTTAGGGAAATTGCTGCAAGTAAATCTAACTTTGTAGCTTCTTTTTATATTTTTTGGCAGATCCTATCCTAATATATTAGAATGTTCTTCATAATTCATAAAGGTCATTTTTCTATACATTTACACTTCTACTGATTTTATTCACTAGTAAAGAATTAATAACAAAGCTGTGTAGGCCCACTGGAGACATAAGTAATGGCTCAAAACCTTCTTTAAAATCTAGACACAGTCACAACAGAATTGTCACTTTTAATTGAATAGATATTTGCTCTTACAAAGGCTTCTGACAAGCATTTTCATCTCTTCTACCTAAAATGTTATTTGATTTATGTAGACAAAGTAGATAAATGAAATGACCTCATTTTCTCTAAAGACAGGGTTAAGAGTTTTCACATTTTGTTTGGTATTCCCATGGAAAAGTTCTTTCAAAAAATATGTTGTTATATAATTCATTCCAATTCTCCTTATGGTTCTGAAAAGCATGGTGTACACACATGAGCGGCAGAAAGGACGGAATTTCTTACTATAACTCCCCTCCTCTCCTTACTTACATCTTCAGGGGGATTGAGATTGGGTTTAAGTTTCAAAACTCTAAATCAAGATTCTCAATAGTTTCTATTAAAGCAGGTAGTTTGCTTCAGGGTTGATTAGAAATTGAAACAAAATTTAGAAATACCACTTTTCTAAAAGATTGCTTTATTCCTTCAGCGGCCTCCATGTACTGGGGGAAAAAACAGTTTTCAATAGAAGAAGGAAAAATACAAAGGATCTTTACTTCAGGGCCATGGCATGAAATATAGAGCCCCCACCATCAATAACCCCCCTTACAGACGTCCTTGGGGGATCCCCAGGCTCTCACAGGCAGCAGAGCAGACCAGTGGGTGTCCTGTCAGAGTTCAGAAGGGAGGGCTTGGTGAGGCTGCTGCACGTGGAATCTAAAGAACAAAACAAGCAAACACAATGGAAGCAGATTCACGACACAGAGAGTGGACTCACGGTTGCCAGAGGGTAGGAGTGGTTGGGTGAAAAAGGTGAAGGGATTAAGAAGTACAAATTGGCAATTACAGAATAGCCACAGGAGTGTAAAGGTCAGAATAGGGAATATAGTCAATAATATTGTGATAACTATGTGTGGTGCCAGGGAGGTACCAGAAATATCAGAGGAACACTTTGTAAAGTGTATGACTGTCTAACCTCTATGCTGCATACCTAAAACTAATACGAAATTATACTGGCTGTAAAGTATCATTGAAAAACTAAAAAATAAAATAACATGTTATGCTTGAGATTCAGAAAAACTTTATGTAGAATTTCTGATCTTACTTTTGATGGAGATATTTAAATAAATTAACAAATACATATTGATTTTAATGATGCCTCACTACTACACCATCAAGGAAAAAGAATTTCTTTATGTGAATTTACACTCGTCTGACATGCGCTGGCCTCATAGTCATGTTCTTCTCCTTCGAATTCATGCCTCTGTATTTACAATCTTTTCCTCTCCTTTGGTGCATAGTTACTCCTTTCAGTTTCCAGTGTGCCTCTTCTGGTAGATTTCCTCAAAATTGCCTTCAATTTCCTACTTTTCATTTGCTAAAGTCTAGGAAATCAGTTGAAAAAGTGGTTGTATTGCACATAAATGGAGCATGAGTAGGCTCTGAAAAACACCTGTGCCCTCTCTTAGAAGCTGTATATAGTAGGTTTAGTGTTTGGGTCAAATGGTCATTTTTGGCTGCTCAGAAAATTTTATTCAGGAATTCCTACCATTAGATTATATCCCAGGAGACTGAGCTACTAAAATAAGTAATTCTCACTTAAGAAAATGATTGCCGTATGGACATAATGCTCTGAGCATAAGTATCAGTTTGGTCGCTGAATACTACAACAATTCTAGGTTAGGAAACTGGATTATACATGTATGTTATAATGTTACTATGATGTTATTTACAACAAAATAAAATTTGGTGGTTAAACATCTAAAAATAAAGAACAAGTAAATAAATTATGTTATATTCACACAATGGATATCCATAGCTTAAAATACATTTATAAGGCACTAGGTGTAACATGAGGAAGTATTTTTATCAGATAAAGTGAGGGGTAGATAGGGTTTAAAAAAGCACAATAACAGTAGCTAATCTTTACTGAACATCTGCTCCCTAGCAAGCATTGTTCCAAGTGCTTTACATGCAGAAGCATCTCAACTATGGGGGGAAATGTACTAAAAAAATGGGACAAGAAATTTACCAAAAATATTAAATAGCGATTGTCTCCAATTGATACAGTTACAAATAATCTTATTTTATATAATGAACATGTATTGTTATAGTAGTGAGGAAAGCATTTGTACTTTTAGGTCCACTATCTTTCAAAGAAACTCCAGATCATACAAAACAACAGCAGAGCATATTTTTATCTCGTCTCCCTTCGATACAGGACACAAAGACCCAAAGCAGGCAAGTTCAAGGTTTCTTACAAACATGTTCATTTCTGGTAATCCTGAAGCAGCTAATCAACAGAGGGATGTCCTTATATTCTATCTCTTCTACAGCCTGGTGCAGTAGTGACTAAAAAGACCCATTTCAAATGACTGGCATTGCCAAACATACACATAGTCAAACATTTGTTGTTTCTGTTATGAACTCTTTTTCTTAGCAGCTTTTGAATATGCAGTAAAGTGTTGTTATCAATAAACTTTGGAGATGGCCTGTTCACTCTAACATTTGAAGGAGGAGTTGTTTATAACAAAGGAAGGTCGACTAGTCCTTGGTCAAAAGATGAAAGGAAATTGTCTCAGGAAGAAGCATAACCAACAGGTGTACGTTGGGCCCATAAGTCTGGCATGCTTGGATAACTTTGATTCCCTATACATCCTATGCCAATCTCTGATGCCAACAATGCTATTAGGAACAATGCTGATTGGAGCCTTCTGTTAGATGGACCAGGCTAATACCACCTGAACCCACGTAATGGATCTTAAAAACACAGCAAAACAATTACCATTATATGCTTTCTGTTCTGTTGCAATCAGAAGTACCACCTATTAAGCATTCTTGCCAAAAATCAAACTGAATCTGATCTCTTTTTTGTGTGTGTTTGAAATTTGCTGTAATAAAAAGGTTTGAAGGAACAACGGTCAGTTGACTGAAACTGTAGGAGGACTCAAAGGAAAGCTGTCAGCAACAGAACTGCCTGAGCAGGCAGAGTCATGGTCCACTGTATCTCCACAGTTTCTCTAAAAATGCCCCTCGTGTCTTTCTCACCTGAAGAACTACTATTCCGTCTCAATACTTAGTTGAGGCGTTACCACCTCCAGGTACCCTACCTTGCTTCTGCTCCCAAGAAGCAATGTCACGTGGTATTTAAGAATATGGTTCTTGAGTTCAAACTATTGGCTCTGTAACCTTGTTAAGTAATTTAATCAACCTGTGCCCCCGTCTCCTCATGTATAAATTGGGGATAATTTCTCACAGAGTTATTAAAAAACTGAACAAGATACTCTATACAAAAGTGGTGTGAACTTTTCCTGGAGTATCATAAGCACTCTATATATGTGAACTATTTTCTTTATAAGGTTAAGTTAAATTTCCTCCTTTTGTGGTCCCAGTCTTCCATGCCCTATCTACATGTGTGGAAGTTGTACATTGGCTTACAACAGGTCTTATCCGCTTACCTTTCAGTTGGAAAAGCTAGAAAGCCTAAAATATGACTGATTCCCTTGCACCTAAGGCTTTGCAGGCAAGCTATACCGATGGACAGGATTTAAAGAATGGAAACATACATAAAAAATGTCTAATAGTTATTGTATTCACATAGTTAAAATTACATCTGCAGCTCCCTCCTCTGTCACTTTCTTTAAATACAGTTTCCCTTCTGCCTGATAAAATAATTCATCTTGACAGCATTGTTTTATCCCAAAATTTTCAGTAGATTTTCTTGGAACAACTCCATTTCTATTAACTAACTTTTTTTTTTTTTTTTGCTAAGTTAAAAAGCTACAATGTCAGAGCAAAGAGCACAAACTCTGTTACAAAGATAATATCAATTTCTCTCATCAGATCTCTTATTTATTTATTTTATTCACAAGATAGAGTTCAAGCTGGTAATATTTTTAGTTTAAAGTGGAAAATTGGCCTGTCTCTTTCAGATATTGTTTTTCTTGGCCAACTGTATTACACGTCTTCCACAAAGCTCCATACATACTTGTGGAATGAATTGTACCTCAAACTGTCAATCAAAATGTTCCCATATTAACTTCTAAGGCAATCAGCAAGGGTAATCCTATCAGAGACTGTTGAGGTGTCTGAGCTGGTATTACCACGGTGTCGGGGACATGACTTCTCATCTTGCCACAAGGAAGGTCCATTTAAGCAGGAACTCTGTTTTGCTCACAGCTGGTGCCATCACTAAAGATAGTGGTGAGCACATAGTCATTGTCCAATACTTATTTGTTGAATGAATAAATGAGTACATAAGACTGTCCACCAGATTCCTGATACCTTCAAGATAAAGACAAAATTCTTCATTGTTGAATACTTGGCTCTCAATGACCTAACTCTCTCTCTTCAGGAGACCACTAATTTCTGTTCTGTGAAGCAGAACTGCTTTGTCCCAGGACAATTCCTGGACATTCCAGAACATGTTTACAAAGAATCTCTTGTTTGACTACCAAAATAGACAAATCACCATATTGTGGACAGATTCTATTAATTTAATTTTCTGGAGGCGAACTCATTCCCAACCTCTTGTCAAACACTGTTTCAAACATGATTGTATTGGTCTGTGGAAGCGAAGTAATGCTGAAGTAGCAAATAATTCTAAAGTCTTTAGTGACCTATAAACCTGAGGTTAGTTGTTCTCACTCACAGCCCATGTCCACAGCTGGTCAACAGTGAGGTCTGAGCATAATGGCCCTCTCAGTCCAGCTAATGATACATCCACACTGAAAAAACAGAGATGCAGCCAGAACATGCCAGTCACAGTGGCAGAGAAAAAAGAGAGAATGGCAAAGAATATCCTGGTCCTCAGCTTCTTCCTGCCTGTGCTACATGGCATGTCTGCTCAATATTTTATTAGCTGACACAAGTCACATGGTCATATCTGAAATCAATCCACAGGCCAAGAATGTCTAATTCTCCTCTAAGGAGGGCATGCAAATATTGGTAAACAGTAATGCACTGAACCAAGTATTGATAAACACATGCACTGAAAAATAGAATGTAGAATGTAGAGTATCAAATAAGTCACTTAACAGCATCTGGATCTAAACCCAAGTCATCTTCACCAAGACTAGGTAAAAAAAAAACAGCCCAAAATATGTCACTTAATTTTTACTTTAATATTTGGAGAAATATAAGCTATGAGTTCTTTCTTCTACACAATAACTTACAAAAATTATTATAAAATTAATTAAACCAGTTACAGAATTCCTTCCCATTGTTGGGGCAGATAAAATTCACATAGCAAAAGATTTGTTTAAAAAAGCAAACATGCACGAAAGATATAAAGCTTAACAAAATATAGGAGAATACCACACACAGCAATTATCACAATACGTGGGAAAGGTTTAAAGTCCCATAATGAGAGGAAAATACTGGTCAAAAAGTGAAAACCAACTATGTGCTACCTGAGAGACAAACCTAAAGTACAATAAAGCAAAAATGGTAAAAATAAAAGCATAGACAATGTAAATGGTAAACAAACAAAATGAAAGCTGACAATGAAATATCAATTCAGGGAAAGTAGAGTTTAAATCAAAAAAGAAGTAAATGTGATAAAGAGGATAATTTAGTGGTGATAAAAAATAATTCACAATGGAGAATAGTTATTAATTAATATCTATCAGGTACGTCCCCACAGAACAAGTGATACAACTTCAGTCCCGTGTGAACCGAGGAGTAAAATTAAACCCCTTGCATAAAATCTAGAATTCAGTTTATCTCATCTATAGAAAAAATGTGGTATTCTGCCTATAGCCCTAGAAAGCTGTGAATTAGTTTATTGGCTGCCGAGAAACTTGGAAGAAGAACAGAGTTACCGAGAAAAATAAAAGTCTAAAGCCTGCTACAGTCATATATGTGGGACCCAAATATACAAGGCTTGCTTAGAACAAGAACCACAAGCTAAAATAACATTAAAATTAATCCAGGTAAAAAAAAAAATTGTGGTATCTTCTCACATTGAAATACAGCAAGGAGAATGATCAACAGCACCATATAAAATATGGGTGAACCTCACAAATACAATGTTGAATGAAAGAAGCCATTCAGAAAACTACATGAAGTTTAAATACAGACATACCTAATCAACAGTGTTGAAACATAGGATGATATAAAACTAACAGTAGCCCAAACCTGGAACCGAATCCTGTCTGACCCTACACCTAAACTTAAACCAAATCCTAAATCCAACCCTAAACCTAATCTCTAAATTTAAATCTAAACCTAAAAGGAAAAAACAAACCAACAACAACAACAAAAAAAACATAGGATGGTGGTTCCTCTGGTGCAGGGTGGGGTTGGTTTTGACTGAAAGGGACCCAAGGCTGGCTGCTGAGGTGCTGGTAATACTGTGTCTTCATCCTGGGGAGAGTTACAGAAAGGGTTCACTTTGTGAAAATGTATGGAGCTATATGCTTGTGATATTGACCTTTTCTATATGGAGATTATGTCTTATATTTCAATAAATACCTCCATTATATGTTATTCTTCGATAAAATGAAAGGAAACTAGGTCCTAATCTATTGAAACTCAATTAAAAACAAATTCCACCCTGTAAAGGCACTTTCGCAACCCAGGGCAATTGTCCCAGGGCAATTTTCATTTGTCCTTTACCCAGAACAAATGAAACTCTCTCAGAAAAAAAGTAACAGCCTTCGCTTGATGAAGTCACAAGAACAAATTACATCCAAATATGACAGATATCAACAGTGACGTTGATGACAGTGTTTGTAAAAGTAAGTTTTGAGTCCCCCAAAAGAATACCTGAAGAACCAGTTGCTCAGTGAAAACTATTGGTCAATAAAAACTATGAGAGTTACTGCAGTAAGAAAGGACACAGTCTTACAGAGACTGAGTGATGTCTCAGAAGAGGAAAATCAAGACAAGATGCATGTAGGGTTTTAGGAGCTGGGCTGGGTGATTTTAAGGTGAGTCTTGGAAAGCAGGCAACTGGCTGCGATTGGGTAAAATTTATGACATAATTGTGTTGGACAGATGAACACAGTGAAACTAGGACCTTGAAGCAAGTTCTTGATAAGTAAGCTGTTTTAGTTGGTTTACAATCTTAAGCTCTGGAAGCAATTATTTCCTGGACTAAGTAGCTAAACTAGATTGGCCTGGTCCCAGTACTGGGTTGTCAAAACCAGGAAAGTATAATTTGGTCCAAAATTGATTAGCACAGGAAAAGAAGTATGTTGTTTTTGGTGATGTATATTTATATTTTCAAATAAAATACAAAATGATGTGTGTATACATGTATATATATTTTCAAATTCAAAAAACGATATATACTTATATTTTCAACTGCAAAACATTTATAACCATAGTGAGTAAAAGTGTAAATTAACAATAAATATTCCTAAAATATTGTTACTCAAATATACATTAATAATGAATAATGTTAATAAAAATTAAATTTTCAATAATAGTAACATAAACATTACATAAAATAAAACAAAACTAAACTAAAATTAAAAGTATTCAAGAACTGCCCTTTTATAGATATTGAGCTGTAGTTTGTTTAAAAAAATGCTTTTCTGGCTTTTTCTTCCTTAATTTTTATCATGAAGAGATTAAGCCAGTTCAGTTACTAGGATCACTTTCAGTTCTGTCATGTTAATATGCTTGTTCAAAAAGTCTTTGATTAAGATACAGATTATTTTTGCAATAAAGACATTGGTTAATTTCATTTTTTCCCTGCTCTTCAGGATTATGGAGACAAGTGAAAAATTATTCTATGAATTCAATACATTTTTAATTAACATGCCAACAGAATTATCCAGGTGAGTTTTTCTTAAAACATGTACACCTACACACACACACACCAAACTATAAAGGAAAAGTAGTAGAATGTCTTTACAATAAAAGGTGATATAAATCAAATCAGTAGACCAGCCAAAAGCTGGAAGAACACTTTAGCAATATATACAAACATCAATTGATTGCTATATAAAGTAAATAAAGAAGTTTTATAATCAAATGTAAAAGATAATAGAAAACTGTACAAAACAATTTACACAAGAAAGTAAAGAATAACTATATTTATTTTTTATCATTTTTTAAATCTTCACCTAAGGACATTTTTTCCCCCATTTCTTTTAGAGAGGGGAACAGAGAGAGGAAGGGAGAGAGGGAGACACTGATGCAATAGAAGCATCAGTTGGTTGCCTCCTGTATGCACCCAGACTGCAACTGAACCCAGAACCTTCCAGCTCCAGATCAATGCTCCAACCAATCTAGCCACACCAGCCAGGGCAACAATAACTCTATTTAAAGACAACCTGAGTATTAACCAGGAAAATTATCATTAAAATAACGGAATATTATTTCATTCATCACACTGGTAAAATTAAAAAGTCAAATCAAGTCTTTACCACTTGGAAATCAAAATATCACACTATCTCCTATAATAACTACCATATTATATAAGCCCAAATAGCAAAGAGTAAAAACACTAAATTTCAGAATATAACCAGTGCTGTAGAGGTATATTAATAGGTCTCCATGATTTCATTATTTGAAAGCAACGATAAAAATTTTAAACCAACTTTCCAATTTAAAAAGTTCGGGAAAAGGTCAAACAAGCAGGAAAAAGAGAAGAAAGAAAATAATCAAAATAATGAACAATGTAGTAACTGCCAAAGAAAAAATACTGATAAATAAATTCAAAGATGGTTGTAAGGGAGGGGGGAAACAAATGAAATAATCAAATTAACTATAAAATATAAAATCTGAAAAATCTAATATAAAAGGAAAACAAAAAATTAAATTAAGAATGAATAAAGGGAGATATCTGAATATTCTTGAATCACAATGAAGTGCATTATTCTCTTGGAAAATTAAAATTGCCAGAACAGACTCAAGTAGTACAGACATGAATAAACCAATGAAATGTTACTAAAAATTATCTCCAAAAATATTGGGTTGACCAAATATTTCATTTGGTTTTCCCATCTGGTGGCTCTACCAGTGCTTAGTTATCCTTAACTTCATTCAGAACAGTTTTGTTATGTGACAGCTGTCATATCGGTGTGCATCTAAAAAACATCAAAATTTGTGAATTTTCATGTAGTGGCCATTTAAATATTGAAGGTGGAAGAAAATATGAAACTTTTTAGCATATTATGCTTTACTATTTCAAGACATAAAAACGTAACTGGCACTCAAAAAAAAATTGTACAGTAAGGAGAAGGTGCTATGACAGATTGTGTCAAAAAAGGGCCGCAAAGTTTCATGCTGGAGATTTCTCACTGGATGATGTTCCATGGTTGGATGGGCCAGTCGAAGTTGATAGCAATCAAATCCAGACATTAACTGAGAACAATCTACATTATACCACAAGGGAAATAGCCAACATACTCAAAACATCCAAATTAATAAATTTATTGGTGAAAATAAAAAATGTGTCTTTTATTTTAGGGGAAAAGATAAGACACATTTAGTTCCATAATTTTATGGAACTAAAGGACTTTTTGGCCAACCCCATAGTTCTAGGTTCAACAAATATTACTGGAAAGTGCAGCCAAACTGTCAAGGACTAAGTGGTTTCTATGCTTAGAAACTCTTAGGGGCCTAAAAAAAAAGCTGGGATGTCATCCAATCCTTCTGAGGTAGCTAGCAATAACCCTGGTATAAAATAAACATGGTAGAGTTTATAAAAATAAAAGTAAACTTCAGACTACCGAATATGCAGTATTAATCAAAGAGTCTGTTTTGTTGGATTGCCTTGTGATGGAAACTCAAAATTAAGGAGGAGAGTATAGCAAATGTCTACATACTTGCAAACACTAAAATAAGAAGAGCAAAATACACAGAAAGGTTTAAATAAATGGCACTAAGAGAAGTTGAAACATATTTACATCTCTTCTGGGCCCCTTCAGTAGACTCCTTTTTCAAGCTGATGATAATATTACAGAAACAGCACATATAATGGAATCAGTAGTAAATGAGAGATGAGCCACACGGGTTCTAAATGTCATGAACCACTCTCTGTGGTTACCACCCAGGATGATACCACCCAGAGGGCTTCTAGGGTCCATAGATACCTACAACATTTATGATATAAAACTAATCATCCTAAATGGATTTTTATTAAAATTGGTGGATCGCATGGAATAAAGAAAAATTGTGATGAAATGTTACAGCAGTGATGAAATTGTGCATAGAGCTTAAAGGCCATGGGGGTGGGGCATAAATAAGAGAAAGATTGACAGAAGTGATGTTTGCATAAATCGGCTTTTACTCATTTAGCTTCAACTTCACCTCCCGGTTCTGCCATCTCTAACCTTTATATTCTAGTTTTGTTTGTTTGGCTATTTGTTGTTTGGTTAGTTGCTTAAAAAAAATTACAATTTGCTTACTGTTTCCCAAGATCAATAAATTCCTGTAATTTATTTTTGTCACCATCATAATTACATAGAAAAGAAAAATGGATCTTACTGAGAATAATTTTTATAAACTTATTAAGATCTATTTAATGACTTACTGGTTGTTAGGTGGCCAAACTGTACTAGAAGTATCTTACAAATAGTTTGAAACAAAGGCTTGTGACCAAGCTGTGAAAAATCTCTCAAAGTAGTCAATACATTTCTACAGTATTACTGAAACCTTGCTAAACTTAGGAAAGAATTTTGGCCAGATATCACAAGAAATTTGTACTTGTGGACTTCTAATAAATGTGTACTATTTTCATGAAACTAACCGTATGCATTAGGGCTTATCAATATTGGACCCTAAGGATTAAATGATTAATAGTTCTTCCTTTTGTATGCATAGAAGATAATTTCACCAAATGTGATTTGAGTTCATTCCTAGTATCTGATATTGTTAAGAAAAGGAAAAAAAAAAAAAAAAACAAGATGAGATGAGGAGCAAGGATGCAGCTACTATACTGTCAAGAACATGGGACTAAGAATAGATGCAGATTCTAGTCCCAGCACAGCCACTAACAAAGCAAACATTTTTGGTCAAGTCACCTCACCTCTCTGGACTTAAATTTTCTTCCAGTTATAAAATTCTCCTTGTCAAATTACCCATGGTGTCACTTTGAAAGACAGAGACCTGACCTCAAGAGCATCAAATTCAGGAAACATAAATTTTTGTTAACAGAGGGGATGGAAACTTTATCCAAAACTATTGAGAACTCTGCATCAGGATAGAGAGTTGAATCAGCCAGGGCACAGCAACTATTCTAATGGCTATTCCACACCTGTCCCACAAGCTCTCTGGCTACTAGGACTTCCAGACAACTTGAACAATATTGAACACGAGCGACAAAAAATTGTACCCCAATTTGGGAGTCAAAGAAACTCTACCTAATACACAGAAACAAACACAGGGAGGCTGTCAAATTGAGGAGAAAAAGAAACATGGCCCAAATGAAAAAACAGAACAAAACCCCAGAAAAAGAACTAAATGAAACAGAGATAGCCAACCTATCAGATGCAGAGTTCAAAACACTGGTGATCAGGATGCTCAGAGAACTCATTGAGTATGGCAACAAGATAAAGGAAGAAATGAATGTTACACTAAGCAAAATAAAGAAAAATCTATAGGGAGCCATCAGTGAAGGGAAGGAAGCCAGGATTCAAATCAATAATTTGGAAAATAATGAAGAAATAAACACTGAACCAGAACAGAAAGAAGAAATAAGAATTAAAAACAACAACAAGGATGGTATAAGAAGACCCTGGGACATTTCCAAACATGCCAACATCCAAATCTTAGGGATGCCAGAAGGAGAAGAGGAACAGCAAGAAATGGAAAACTTATTTGAAAACATAATGAAATAAAACTTCTTTAATTTGCTGAAGGAAATACACATACAAGTCCAGGAAGCACAGAGAGTACCAAATAAGTTGAACCCAAAAAAGACCACACCAAGACACATCATAATTAAAATGGCAAAGGTTAAAGGTAAGGAGAGAATCTTAAAAGCAGCATGAGAAAAGTAGAGAGTTACCTTCAAAGGAGATCCCATAAGACTGTCAACTGATTTCTCAAAAGAAATTTTTCAGGAAGATGTATTCAAAATAATGAAAAGTAAGAACCTACAACCTAGATTACTCTATCCAACAAAGCTATCATTTAGAATGGAAGGGCAGATAAAATGCTTCCCAGACAAGGTAAAGTTAAAGGAGTTCATCATCACTAAGCCATTATTATATGAAATGTTAAAGGGACTTATTTAAGCAAAAGAAGATCAAAACTATTAACATTAGAAAGGCAACATATTCACAACTATCAAAAACTGAATCTACAACAAACAAATGAATAAACAAACTAAGCAAACAACAAGAACAGAAACAGAAATAGGTATGGAGATGATTCGGAGGGTTATCAGGGGCGAAGAGGAATGTGGAGAATGGGGGTAAAGGTGCAGGTACTATAAAACATAATCGGTGGGTACAAAATAGACAGGAGGGTGTTAAAACTAGCATAGGAAATGGAGAAGCCAAAGAATTTATATGCCTACCCATGGACATGAACTAAGGGAGAAGGGTGCTGGAGGAGAACTGGGTAGCAGCGGAGGGGGGCGAAGGAGGAAAAATTGGTACAACTTAATAACACAATCAATAAAATGTCCTTTAAAAATGTTTTTATTATGGTAAGGTGTATATATCACAAAGTTCACCATTCTAATCATTTCTGAGAGGCATTAATCACTTTCACGATGTTTGCCTCTATGACCACGTAATTTTTTTAATGGATGTTTATAGTCATTCATCTGTCAGTGCTGTGGGCCCTATGCTAAACTCTGGGGATTACATGTTAAACAGAAATTGATACAATCTGTGCCTTCAATTGGGCGGTCTTCCAAAGCCCAATTCTGGAATCAAAGGCTAGCAAGGTGTCAGTACCCGCCAAGGGAAGAGCTACTGGAGGGGCTTGGGAGAAGCTGTGGGCGGGGCTGAGGGCGGGGCTGAGGGCGGGGCCTGAGCTGGGCTCAGACGCGGGAGGGACGAAGGAGCTGCGGCCGAGGCAGGGGCGGGGCGTAAAAGGCGGGCCCGTTCTGACGATTCCCTCGGCCGGCGCCAGGGCCTGTGCCTGACGCCCCTAGGGCCCGGGCGCTGAGTAGGGGCATATCTTCCGGCCCCGCTCCTGGGCGGCAGTGGCCTGACAGGAAGCCTGAGTGGGATGCGGCTGACGCGGAAACGGCTGTGCTCGTTTCTCATCGCCCTGTACTGCCTCTTCTCTCTCTACGCCGCGTACCACGTCTTTTTCGGGCGCCGCCGCCGGACACCGGCCGCGTCTTTGCGGGGCCCTAGGAAGGGGGCGGCCCCGGCGCGGGAGGGGCGCGGCCGAGGTAGGATACAGAGCAGTGGCCTGGGTCCCTGGCTGAGCGCCCCAGCGCGGGGGTGCGGGGTTAGTGGGGGCCGGGCGGAGCCGAGCCGAGCCGCGTGGCTGGGGATCCCATTGTCGGGTCTGGGGCTTCCCTGGGCTCCGCGATGCGCTTTTCCTGCTTCAGCTCTCCGTAACCTGCCCTGGGCTCGGGACTGGAGGGCAGTGCCGCCCGAGTCCCACACGCTGTCCCCGCTTACCACCCTCAGAGCTGACGGACGCGCACACCTTTGAAACTTGTCTTAAACATACCAGACGTTGTCACAAAATGCCAGAGATTCGCGGGAATGCTGCTGGGTGTAAGACACCTATTTCCATATTGAAACAAAGAGCCCCCTCTAATCATGCAGGGATTTCGGAGGGCCAGGACCCTTTTACTGGTCCCCTGGCCTGTATTTTGCCCTATGTCAGGATGGGACAGACGCTCATCGCTTCCCTTTTCAGAATTTTGCACAATAGTATTTTAAACCGTTGGACACTTTATTCTTAAGTCAAATTTTTGTGTATAAGTTACGGATATGCAATCTATAAAGAATTGCAAAAGTTAAACTTGTAACTTGATACGTATTATCAAGTTATTTTAGAAGGTTTTTGTTTGGGAGAGATAATTTTATCTCTTCAGATCTTTGAGAGTAAAGGGTTAAGAAAAATTAGATTCTGATTTCCTTTAAAAAAAAAAAAAACGTATGTTTAACCAGTCCAAATTCTGTTGCATTGCCTCTTTGAAAAATTAAAGTTAGGGTGAAATGAGAACTCTTTAATATCTAATTTAAATGGCTTGAATTTACAACTCCAATTCTACCTTGCTTACAAACACTGTTACTGTTTTTAAAACACAGAACCATCTACTTTGGGAAGTGAAGAATGGAATCCTTGGGAAGAAGATGAAAAACAGGAACACCAACACAGATTTAAAACTAGCCTTCAAATATTAAATAAATCCACAAAAGGGAAAACGGACTTCCGAGTGCAAATCTGGGGCAAAGCTGCCATTGGTGAGTTAATGTGTACAGCTACGACATGTAAAAAGCATCACAAAATGTACTTTATTAATAGTAGATTCAATTCATTTTAATACATTTATAGCTTATTTTATCACTTGTTAAAATGCATGTTTTCAATATTTCATTTCTCCTTTTTGATAGGCAATATCTGTGTAAATACAGGCACACACATTCTATTGTTGGTTTTTAGCCAAGCACACGTTGATTTGTCAATACAAAGGATGGGTTGTGTAAGCATTATTAGAGTTAAATGCATATATCAACTAAATTGTCATGAATCTGTGTTTATTCATACTTGATACACAAGTATAAGTTGTGGCCAGTGTCTTTGATGGCTGGACAAGTTTGGGAAACATTGAACTACCCAAAGTTAAAACAGGTTCTTGATTGACTTCTCAGAGCCTTTCGTAGGCCAATACTTGTTGTCAGTGTCCAAGAAGGGGATATAGTGTGTAGCTGATGAAACTTAATTGCCCACGAAAGCATTTTCCTCTGAGTAGCCTAGCATTCCAAGTTTATATATTGTGCTCAATTAGAGAATGGAGCCCTCAATTCTTAGAAGAGTCAGAAAGAATTGAATTAGAAGGGGCTTTATTTGGCCCTTAAATGTGAGTTGGATTTATATGAGTAGTAAGGGGTATGGGTAGAAAGTACCAGAGGAGAGGGAAGGAAACGGGACAAAGCCTGGCCCATGGAGTTTCATAAATTCATTCACACATGCATGCAAATATATGTCCTTGAAGATTACTGCTGACCTCTAAATTTCAGGTACCCAGAAGCAGGCCTCCCATCATCAATTTCTAACAATTTTTCTCTATAAAGTCTCTAATATTAATTTCTGCTTTTAAATGATCATTTCTTCCTTCTAATTTTTAATTAAATCTACATCTTAACAAGTGGTAATATCTCTAGACGTTTCTCTTTTTAATCCAGTAAGCACAAAGTGACCGGAGGAGTTTAGTCAAGCTCTACCTTATTCCCCTATTCCCCAGACCCAGTAACAGCACACCAGGTATAGACATTCCTGTTGAAAGGGAGAAGATGGAAGTAAAATTGAGTCACTGGTCCAAGCAACTTTGAGATCCAACTAGGCAAACTCCATTAGGTTTCAAGGCCTAGGGATAATCTGTGGCTCAGAGCTTTTCTTCTGGCCCTTCAGCTCTGCCTTCGGAGTCATCTTCCTTTTTTATGCAGGGTGGAATGTGTTTTCAGATCAGTAGTGTTACACTCTTGTTTCCTGAAGATAGCCTTCTTCACTTCAGCCTCTCTCTCCCCGTCCCTGGTAGTCCCAGCTGCCAGTGTTTCTGCTGAGACAACGTTCTCAAGGACCCTGAGGGGCTCCCGTGTATGTCAGGGGGTTAGCTGCATTAGAGAAGAGCTCCTCCACAGCTCTTTCCTGGACAGTCCCTTCTCTACTTCAGGCTTCTGCTAGCATTACTGAACAAGATCCATTAATTACACATCTAATGTATTCAAAGAGCCCTCTGTATGACTAAAGGTGATCTTTTTAATCTGGGGCACTGGCCAAAAGGATATCAAGTCACATCCTTGGCCTTCTTTCAAGAATATGCTTTCCTGACAGTGAATCTTCTAAATTTTCACATCTTTTACAATTTGAATAGGATGAGAATTCCCCAAATCATCAAATACTGTTTCCTTTTTACTTAACACTTCTTCCCTCAATCTCGAGTTCCTTTTATGTTTTACTGTACTCAGCAAGAAGAAACTAGGCCACAGCTTTCACACTTTTCTTAGAAATCTCTTCAACTAAATATCCAAGTTTATTGTTTACAAATTCTGCTTTCCACGTAACTCCAGGACACAATGCAGCTAAGCTTTCTGTTGTTATACAGGAATGTGCCGCTTAACAAAGGGATACATTCTGAGAATGTGTCATTAAGCAGTTTTGTCCGTGTGCAAATATGACAAACCTAAATGGTATATCCTACTACTGTAAAGTATACCCTGTACTTTTCTGTGACTAGTAGCACAGAAGCTTTGTTTACATCATCATCACTACAAGTACACAAGTAATGTGTTATACTATGACTTTACGACATTGCTAGGTGTAGGAATTTTTCAGCCCCATTGTAATCTTATCACATACTGCAGTCCCTCATTGACTGAAATACCATTATGTGGTACATGACCGTATAACAAGGATCCCCTTTTCTCCATTTTCTAATGTCATGTTACTCATTTCCTGAGCCCTCACAGCATTGCTTTTAACATATATACTTCTACCAGCTTATGATTTAGGTATTCCTTCAGGATGATACAGGTTTTTTCCTGCTGTGCTCTGAACTTTCTTCTGCATTCTCACTAGCTGAGTCATTAACATCCATATATCTACCTATAATTTGTTCAAGGCCATCTAATCTAGGCTTTTCCCCCTCATACTCCTTAAAATTCTTTCAACCTCTTTCCATACCTAATTCCAAAGCCACTTCTGAATTTTAAATATTTATTACATTGGTACCCCATTTCCAGGTACCCATAATCTATAACTACGTAATCTGTAGTTTCCTATAGCAGCTATGCCCTATTAACAAAAATTTAATGGCTTAAAACAACACAAATTTGTTATCTTATGTTTCTGAAGGCAGAAGACTAAAATGTGTCCACAAGTCTATATTCCTTCTGGAGGCTCTAGAGAAGAATCAGAATCTCTTACCGCCTCTACAGGCTACCCGCATTCCTTGACTCACAGCCCTGCATCACTCTGACCTCTACTCCCGTCCTCACATCTCCTTCCCTCACTCTGACCCTCTGCCTTCCTCTTGTGCGGACCCTTGTGATTACAAAGAGCCCACTCAGATGATCCAGGATAATCACCCCACCTGAGCATCCTTAATTTAAGCACATTGAGAAAGTCTCTTTTGCCATGTTACGTAACATATTCCCAGGTTCTTGATACTACATCCTTGGACCTTTCAGAGTTGGGGGCCCCTATTCAGCCTACTGCAGTTAGAACTCTTTAAACGTGTGTGTGTGTGTGTGTGTGTGTGTGTGTGTGTCTCCTTTAGTGCTGGGATGTCATGAGAATGAAACAAAACTCATCTTTCAGTGTAACTAAAATAGGGTTCCCAGATTTCTTCATTGTGTGGCACTGCTTTCCTCTACTCAGAGCTTCCATTCAAGTGAAATCATGTGAAACAGCAGAGGCTGCCCTGAGGGGAAAAGGTGCAATGGCACTTGTCTGTAGGGGGCAAGCAGTGAGAGATGTGTGTTCAAGTGAGAAGGAGGTGATATCTCCTTGATATTGAAGGGATATGTACATACTAGGCTTCTCTGATTATGCTTGGCACAAAATAGTGAATCCTCCCAGTTTGTTATAAAATAGAAACAGTTCTAATCACATGCAGCAGGTTCTCCTAACATCCTTTAATCCACGTTGTATTGTCATGTTGATAAGCTCCACAGGAACTTAACTCCTGTTTGTATCTATTAGCCTACAGTAAAATTGGTTTTGTTTTACACCCATCCACGTAAAGTCACAGACCATATCAAGGACATTAAGTGAGGACTTACTGTAGTAATTTACATAGTACTACAGCACATTTCAGGATAAAATAGGTAGTGAAGGTCCAATGATAAATAGGCATTTCTCAAATTTAGAGTGAGAGGGGTTATTGTCTGTCACCCACTCTTGCCACACTTCACACTGACAGCCTCTCAGTTCTGTCCATTCAGCTGTAGCTGCCATGCCGATGATTTTGAGCTATTGCTTGGTAGCACTGCCTGCCAAGGAACCAAGATGAAAAAAATTTGGTTTCCTAATCAAATGATATAAAAGAGCAGAACATAATAAGCTCATCTCATACGCCAGAGTAGACCAGACAGTAAATGTTTTTTGGGTTCTTTTTAATTACCAGGTTTGTATCTCTGGGAGCATATTTTCGAAGGCTTACTTGATCCCACTGATGTGACCGCTCAGTGGAGAGAAGGAAATGCAGCTGTAGGAAGAACACACTACAGGTATAATTGTACAACGTTAACCTTTGCTGTGTGGCCATACAGTGTTTTATGCCAGCACTAGAAGAAAAATAAGAAGACTCTATATTTGTAGAAAATATTTCCATGTCAACTTGTAAAGAATAGAGAAATAAATCTCATGAATACATATTCATAGTTAAAGCTTATCTTGAACATTTTCTTATGTAATTAAGTACAAATACTCCTCTTTTTTGAATTGTGTCTGTTTCATTTTTATCTAAACATTTCTGATTACATGAAAAAATTGATGTTCTAAATTTTGTAACATTTATTTGTTGATAAGCATTTCACATTTCATATCTTAGAGAAATAATATATAAACTTAAATTTTTTTTCAGTTTTTCTCTTTCATATAATAGTTTTGTTCACATATTTTTATAATAATAGGTTGTATAAAAGCTCTTGCTATGAGTTTTAAATTTTTTATTTATTAAAACATTTCATGTATGAGTTCTATAATGATTTAGTAGTGTAAGTTACAATTTTACTGCAATACTAGAAATCTGTTTTTTACACTCAATAAAACCAAGGCATTGTTAAGACTTTTTTGAACATTTATTTTTATAAAACTTTTAATTATGATGGCATATTTCTAAAGATTTTTAATAGGTAAAGTTAAGATTTTATTTAGAAAAATTATGTTACTGTGAAAGAATGCTGTTTCTATTAGATTTTGCTTTTTATTGAAATAAACAAAAAATAATTATTTTAAATTGTTTATTTCATGTAAAAATTATATTATTAGGGGAAAAAATGTGAACCAAAGACTCTATGGTATTAGGATTCCATTTCTTAGAGAAATCAAGAGGAAAAGTTATGTTGTAGTTAATCTCAATTTTATTTGAATTTTTGCTGCATCTTTAATTTTTTATTTACTTTATATACTCTTAGAAAGCAATTTTATTGCATAAATCTTTTCTAAGTAATCATTCTTGAAAAGTGGACAGGTTTTTCATATCATCATTGGTAATGATTATTTTCTCTTTCATCTCCGGGCTTCTATTGATAATTCCATTCAGAGTTCATACACAGTCCTTAACTGACAATAGTTGGATTTGTGTATTTGAAAGTAAATGTGTGTTATGCATGTAGATCTATTATTTTGATATTTTAAAAGTAAATGTGTTATGAGTATTAGTCTAATAGTTCCACCCACAATATGTAGAATTTTCAGAAAAATTCTTAGAAATTTATAGAAAAGTTAGTATATACTGTTACTATAATGTTACTAAAGGATTTGAGCAAACAGCATTAATTCCCAAAGGGCAATCTTCCCTTCTGAAATTTTTACCTGAGATTTTATGTTAATGATCAAATAGGAATGCTATATTTATATTCTCTTAGGATTTAAGAGAACTGTGTATTCAAAGAAGTTAACTATTGTGGCAGATTTTCTTAAACAATTTACTAAAATTTTTGGCTCATGAAAAGTAGTGTTCCTAATTTATTTATCCAAAATTAATAAAGTTTTTTCTTTTTTAATTACATTTATTGGGGTGACATTGGGTAATAAGATTATAAAGGCTCCAAGCGCACATGTCTATGACATATGATCTGTATGTTGCACCATGCGCCCACCACCAAAGGCAGATCATCTTCCGTCGCCACATATTCGGCCCCTTTACCCTTTACCACCTCCCCCCTGGTAACTACCCTATGTTGCCTGTGTCTACGAGTTTTTGTTTCTTTTTCTTGCTTATTCATTTGTTTTCAGTGTATATCCCACATATGAGTGAAATCATATGGATACGTTTTTCTGTCTGACTTATTTTCACTAAATTCATATGAAATTGCAAGTTTTGAGTTGACTTGAACTACATGAGAACAAACTTAAATGTTTCAACACATTGGTCATTATTGGACCAAAAGTGAATCAGAAGTAATGGGTCATCCTGAAGGAAAAAATGGAAAGAGTTTCTAAGTCCTATCGGGGTACTTGTAAATTAGTGTAATATATTTTGTTTAAATACATGTTTTAGTGTACAAGGAGCTTGTATCATCGACTTTTAGCCTCACAACAATTCTGAGGCAGAAATAAAAATGACATCATTAGTATTCCAGGGTTGATCAGGCTTATGAATGCTGATTCTTATCGACTTGTAGGCCTGAAGAATATAATCCAGAATACGAAGTAAATAGCTAGAATGGAATAGAACTATAAGTTCACATGCTTATATTGACTTGACCAGCACATTCTTTCCTTATAGGCAGCCTGCAATTGATACCCAGTCATTTGAGGCTTGTTTGATTAAATATGGGATTTAACAATATGAAGTACTTCCAAACTGTGTGTTTCAGAAGGGAATAAGTGACTCCTTGTTCACCAGTGTATCAGTAATATACAGTCTGTCCTCAGCATGTGACTACATGTACATGTGGGGCACAGTGAACAGAGCTGCAGGAAGCCCTGTCACCTCTGGGCAGTGTCGCAGTGTGACTGAGTTGTAAGAGCACAGCCTTTACAGCCAAATATCGCAGTTCACACGGTAGCTTTACCTCTTACTAGCTGTCTGACCCTGGGCAACTTTCTTACCCTCTCTGTGCTTGAATGTCCTTAAGTTTACAATAAGGCAAATAGTAGATTCTACATCACAAGGTTGTTTGGAAGATTAAATGAATTAAAAGTTGTATATTGCTTAGAACAGTCTCTGGCACATAGTAATCACCTCAGAAGTCTTGTTTTTATTGGTTTTATTGTTTTTACTGTTATTAAACTGGTACTGCAACATCTCCCTCCCTTTCAGTTCTCCTTTTTCTGTTTCCATTATTGTCTACTATCTCTCCATCACGTACCTCCTCACCAATGCCTACTGATATATTCTTTTTTTTTTTATTTTGAGTGAACAATTTTTATTGAAACCCTTAAAGATTAAAGAGGACTAAATGGTGACTTTGGGTACCATGACAGAAAGTCTCACATAACTGTATCATCATTTACAGAAATGAACAAACCCAAATGCTATAAATTCAAATTCTTGTGTAATTGCTGCAAGTGAATGTAAATAAACTAATCATTCACTCACAACCTTCCAGTAACCATCCAAAACAGAAGGGAATCCACGTGGCATAACAAAAGGTGCAAAGCTTAATGAAATAAGTTTCTCAAACTTATTTCTATAGGATACAGCATGCACTTGAAATGATTAAATGACTTAAGCTGATTTTTTATTGCAAACTCTTTTAACATCAGGTTAACTTCGATGCATGGTATTTAAAAAGAATACAGCTTCTGAGTTAGAAAGATCACTTAAGTTAAAATGAGGAATTAAGTATTGTAATTAGGAAAAGGCTGGGGGTGGGGGGGTTGAAAGAAGTCTTCAAGTACCAGTAAGTATAGAGAAAGAATGCTAATTTTGGATACATTTTCCTCCTTACTATACAAACTATTATACCTTTCAGAATGAAATACCCACATAGGATAACTTTAATAAGAAACATTCAAACCAGGTCTTGGAAAAACATTAACCAAAAAATGTACTGGACCAATCATGTCTTAATTTGTGATTATTCAGACATTTTATTAAGTGCTTTTTGCTGCAGAGCCTGGGTTCTCTCCTTTTTGGTCCCTGCAATTAAGAAACATTCAGTTAGCTGTGCTATTGAAATTGATATATTCTTTACATTAAAGTGTTCACATATGTTACAAACTACCCTTGGATTCATTCTGTCTCTTAAAGGAAGTTTGCCTATCTCTATTCAGATCCATCATATGTTGACCTATAGTTTGATTTTATTAGGCAACTTTATTTTTAATTTCTTAAGGGGAATCTTATTCCTGCTCACCATGGCCTTTGCTTATCCCCTGAAGATTGCCTTCAGAATCCTCTAATTTCCATAAGCAGGCATATATCTGTATGTCTACTTCATTTTTTTTTGGTGTACATTATTATATACCATATTTTTCAGACTATGAAATGTACTCTCCCCCCACAAATTTGGAAGGAATAATGGTTGTTAATGCTGCTGTTGAGTTCTGTTTACATTTACATTGGTGAAATATTACATTATTTATGTTATTACATATTTAACTACATTTTTTGCTTCAAAATTTTTTTTCCAGTTTTCTTCCTCTAAAACCTAAATGAGTCTCATGGTCCGAAAAATACGGTAATTAAGATGATAGTGCAGATATGATACTGTTCCCCTGCTTTTTCACAGAGTCGTAGCTAACATTTATGAGCAGAAGCTCTGTGACCGGTATTGTTTTAAGTGCTCTACAACCGTTACCTCCTTTTATCCTTAGAACCCATTGCTAATCTCCATCCACATTAGTTCTCTTGCCCGTAAATAATCTCATTCTCCATATACACCCTTGTATCAGAAGCTTATCTGCCTTTCTGCCTTTGTTCATATCATATTTCCCAGAATGCATTTCAACCTTTACCTTGCTCCCCTGATTCCCCTTTCACTTGAACTACTGTAGCAATTTTGTTCTATATCACTTAAGATAGCATTTAACATGTACTCTTATGTTGTGTTTATTGAACTGTAAAACACTGAACAGGTGTTTATAATCTATTACGTGCTTATATAAAACAATAAATATATATTATTTGAAAAATGGTTTATACCTCAAAGTCATACCCTATAAATAATATGTTAGAACAATTATATCAGCCCTGGCTGGTGTGGCTCAGTGGATTGAGTGTCCGCCTGCACACTGAAAGGTTGTGGGTTTGATTCCTGGTCAGGACACATGCATGTGTTACAGGCCAGCTCCCCAGTTGCGGGTGTGCGAGAGGCACCCAGTTAATGTTTCTCTTCCTGCCTTACTTGCACCCTTCCCCTCTCTTTAAAATACATAAAATCTTTAAAAAAATTTTTTTTTAAACTCAGCGTTGTCATCATGGGTTTAGCAACTTCAGCCTGACTTCTCAAATGCCAAATAAGAAACTAATGTAGTCTGGGGTTGTTGTGGATGTTAAATGATAACCTGTGCAAGATGCCTGTGTGTCATGTATATTAAAGGCATTTAATAAGTGCTAGTCTTTATTTCCTCAAGTTATAAGCAATAAAAACAGGATTTCAGGAAGTTTATACTGAAGATTAAAAGATTCTAGCAGGTTATAAAGAAATGTTTCAGCAGATTGTAAAGAATCCAGTACCATTGTGGCTAATTTTAAGATAGATTAAGTGGTATTTTTTATACTTTATACAGATCAGTTAAAAATATTTCAGTGGTACTGGTTGTTCTGAGTAGCACATAAGATGAAAGAAAATATTAGTTATGAAACATGTCTATTTCTTGACAGTTTTTTAATACTTTAAAGAACAGAGAGTAATACAGCAGATTCTCATTTACCAACCACACAGAACTAACACATTCCAGCTCTCTGTCATATTTGCTTCAAATATTTAACTTTCCTTTTAAAAGAATTAAATACTTTCAATAAAAATGAAGCTCTTTTTGTACTGTTTCCCCAGGCCCTTTTCTCTTCCTTCCTCCTCAGAGGCAACCACTATCATGAATTTGGTGTGTATCTTCCCACTCAAGTTTTTATATTTATACCTATATTATATTATATATATAAGCATAAACTTTTCTGAATTTACTTTAAAATTTACATAACTATCATATTTTATGAGTGTTCTGCTACTTGCTTTTTTTAATACTATATTTTTGAGACTTAACCTTCATGGAATGTTTATAATGCCATCTTCCATTTCTTAATTTACCAACAGTTTCTCATCCATTGATTCAGACATTTCATTCAGATAGACAGTATAATAGCAGCTCACACCATAAAGAGGGTGGGAGCTTCTGGCTTAAACACCTTTCCAGTATGAACTACAGAGGGTTAAACAATATTCAACTATCTTTCTTTGCATAACACTCAAATTCCAGCCAGCACTTATTTTGAATGTGGTTTAAAAAAAAGGTTGGGGGGAACCATATTTCCAAGTATCATCTGCAAGCTGATCTGTCTGCAACCAAGGCTGATTAATCTACAGCAAAGCCCCATCTTCCAAACATGTTCAAAAGAATTTATATTATAGAAATTATGTTTCTGGAAAGAATATGGATTTAATCTCCCTGTAGATTTTATATAAAATGATTAGAAACTCATGGTGCTCAAGATATTCATTCCCTTTTTTGTTTGTCTCCTGTTTCGTTGTTTTGTTTTTGACAGCTTCATCACGGGCCCCGCTGTAGTCCCAGGGTACTTCTCTGTGGATGTGAATAACGTGGTACTCATTTTAAATGGGAGAGAGAAAGCAAAGGTCTTTTATGCCACCCAGTGGTTACTTTATGTACAAAATTTAGTACAAACTCAAAAAATCCAGCATGTTGCTGTTGTTTTGCTTGGAAATGAACATTGTAACAATGAGTGGATCAAGCAATTCCTCAAAAGAAATGGAGGCTTTGTGGAGCTGCTTTTCATAATATATGACAGCCCCTGGATTAATGACATGGATGTTTTTCAGTGGCCTTTAGGAGTAGCAACGTAAGTACAAAACATTAGACGTGACTCTAGATTTTCAGACCTGACTTTCAAGTTCAGGAAGATTGTGTTTTAAATTTACAATCAACATAGTTCTTTTGAGATCACTGAAGCCAGGTGCGATGTTTTCCATGGACAAAAATACAGTTTGGTCTTGTGCTTCAATAATAATAATGATGTTTTTAGAGTGTTTTATTTAGCCTTTTACAAAGAAGGCAGATGAATTACCTTTTGGTGTTTTAAAACTGCAAAGCATAAGATGAATTTTTAAGTTTATCAGCAGTTCCATAAAGAGATGACTAGCAGACGATGGCAGACAAACAGGACTGCTTAAAACAGTTTTTATAAAATCTCTATAACTAATAGTGTAAAAAAAAAAAAAAAAAAACCCTTCCTTAAAGGCAGTATTAAGTCAGAAGCATACTGTACCCTTGGGCCTGGAACCAAATAATATGATCAGATCTGCCACCAAGACTAGTTTAATTTGCACAAATTTCTATTTTAAAAAGGAATTAATTAATTAACTTAAGATTTCTCAATATGTCATATATAAAGTCTTTCTTTAAAATGAAGAACGTATTTTATTTTTATTTTTATTTTTTTTAGAGAGGGAAGGGAGAGAGAAGGAGAGAGAGAGAAACATCAATGTGGGGTTGCTGGGGGCCATGGCCTGCAACCCAGACATGTGCCCTGACTGGGAATCGAGCCTGCGATACTTTGGTTCGCAGCCCGCGCTCAATCCACTGAGCTACGCCAGCCAGGGCCAAGAATGTATTTTTAATCTTTCTGTTAATGGAGTTTTTTTTATTATTAAGAGTAAGTTGGCTTTAAAAAAGGTTGCCACTATATGCGAACTTCCTGATGGCAGGGATTTTTGTGTCTTTTCGTTCACCACTTTATCCTCAGAGCCTAAGTTTTGCAAAAATGTAGCAGGTTATTTATACTGTTAAGGTCTTGAATTCAACCTGCCTTACAAGTACAGGTGTATAATAAAAGTTAAAGAATATAAAAAACAAGGCACTTTGGCACACAATCTCTATAGCAATTTTGTAAAAGATGTCGTTGTGAGAATCTTTTTTTTTTTAAGTCAGTAGATTCCAGGACTTCTCCAAAGTAAGCATGGAAAAGTATAGTTTGGGGTTTAGAAAGTCATAATTTAGATCTCTTCTTTCTACATCATCATGCTAAGATGTCGGGTTATGGGAATTTTGCCAATTCTCGTCACATGTTACTAACTCATATGTGCTTATTTTTATAGATACAGGAACTTTCCCGTGGTAGAGGCAAGTTGGTCAATGCTGCATAATGAAAGACCCTACTTATGTAATTTCTTAGGAACTATTTATGAAAATTCATCCAGACAAGCACTAATGAACATTCTGAAACAAGATGAAATTGATAAGCTTTGTTGGGTTTCAGTGAGAGAACAGTAAGTGACTTGATTCATTCACTTTGTTCTCCAGTCTGAGAGTCGCTTTATGTGAAAGCACAGGTTTCCAAAGAGACATTGTTAACTCCACTTTCGAGTGTATCAGTCCTTCCCCAGGAGATGAATTGGTAATTAAAGCTATGCAGAACTGGGGTTGTATACGTTTAAATCAGGGAGAATCTCCAATAGCTATAGTGCATCTTGAAGAAGAACACTGGTGACTGCAAATGCCAGTTGTTTGAGCTTGCTCAATATTTGCTAGTCAGACTTGACACACAGGAAATTGTGAGTATGTCAATAAGGCCTTTCTTTCATCCTGAGATGTTCTGCAGACCAGGTCAGTGTTCCATTAATGGCATGGAGTACTCCTCACAGCTCCAGGAATCTGGCATCACCCTGAGGACAGGGGCCACTTACTATTCTTCTTCGAATCCCCAGGTCAATATAGGACCTTGCATAAAGTAGGCCAGGCTGAGTGGGGCAGTGGATGGGTGCATGCATGCATGCATTGATTTAATAGGGCTGACTTTCTTCCATTTCTTTTTACATGGTAATCATGAAACAGGTGTTCATGAAATTAAAGAAGAAATTTTGGAATTATTTTGTCTTTAAAAGTCAAATGCAGTTTTGTGTGTATGAAGCAGAGTCATCAGAGAACTAATGGCTAAAAAGTGTCCTTCTAGATCTAGAAATGTATTCATTGTAGCAGATACTCTCTTCTAGAAAACATAACACCAAATTTTGCTATTTGTGTAACCATATTATATCCATTCAGTCAACAAATATTTATCAAGCAACTGTCTGTGCCCAAAACTGTTTTAGCTACGAGGGTTCCAGCAGAGAACTAAACAATCATACTGCATGCCCTTTTAGAATTTGGACACTTGTGGGAGGAGACTAACTAGTAAAATGTAGTGTGTGTCAGAAGACAATAAATGCCATGTAAAAAAAATGAGCAGAAGAGCGAAGTAGAGAGGACCAGGAATCAGGGGTAGAACATTTGCTGTTCGAGAATGGCCGGGCAAGCGCTAGTAAGAGGTTACATTTAAGCACAGTGTTGAGGAAGGTGCTCAGGTGAGCCTGTGCGTGTCTGGGAGAGAGCAGTCCAGGCCGAGGGAAGGGCAAAGGTAAAGAGCCTAAGGCAGAAGCATGCTTATGGTTGAGGAACAATAAGGGACAGCGTGCCTGGCATGGAATGACTGAGGGTAGTCTAAAATGACGTTTTTTGTGGCAGTAGCATTATTCCTGCAATTCTTACAGCAATGGGCCAGGAGATCATCAAGTAAGTGTCCTCCTTGCCTCTCATTGCAGCTCCCAGACCATATCCCTTTCCCTCCCTGAAGCCTCCAATCTTGAATCTCATACCAGCAGAAAAAACCATCCATTCCTCTTCCTCTCTTAAAACGTACTCTGACCCTGAAGCGTTTATCTCCTTAATTCTTTGAAGAATTTCATTCCTGGCACTCTCCCTCTCTGACGTTACTGCAGTCTCACTTTGGTGATCCAGATCTACATAGATGGTCCTTCCATCACCTTGGTCCTGCAGTTCCTTTACCTCCTCTCCTCCATGATCCCTTCTCCACTTGACCTCAGCTACTTACTATCATGGTTTTTATTTCTAGACCTTATTCATACACATACTGCTTCTCTTCCACAATCTCAAGTTGCAGCGTCTCTCTTTGTAACCACCATTTCCTGTAATTTCCTGTAACCATTGTTCCCTGTAATAATCTCCTACAATGTAGCTGGGACTTAGAGCCTATTGTTCCTACTCCCTTTTCATTGTCCTTTTGCTCACCTCATTATTTTCTTCTTGACCCCACTTACATGTCGTAGTCAGTCATGACTGCATATACATTCAGCTCCCTAGGTCCCTAATCTGGCAAACCCCAGCTCTGCCGAAATCCAGCTCTCACCTGCCCCATACCTGTACCCATGCAACCACACACACATGGAGAAAGCTGCCAATCAATTTCACTTTTAATGCATGACCTTGACCCTCAAGTGCCCAACAATCATCCATTTCCCTTCTCTGTGTTCTTCCACTCTCCTCGAAGACTGTTTTATACCTCATTCTCTCTTCCAAACCACTCTTACCTCATGACCCTACTGGTCATTTCGCTGAGAACATAGGAACAGTCAGGAGAGAACATCTAGCTTTCTGACGGGCATCTCAGCTTCTACCCCTGCCCCCTTATAGTCTGTTGTTAACACAACAGCCAGAATGATTTTGGTAAACGTACATGAGGTGAGTCACCCCTGTGATCCAAACCCTGCATGACAGGATCCTCTGACTTCACCTTCTCCACCTTCCCCCCGTCACTCCCCTTCAGCCACGCTGGCTTCCCTGCTGTTCATTGAACCTGCAGGACATGCTGTCTCGTGGCCTTTGTGTTTTCTTTGCACTCTGTTCACCCCCTGCCCCCACCCCAGATATTTGCATGTTTTGCTCCCTCACCTCCAGCTTCATGCTCAGATGCCCCTGAAATAAAATATTCCCTGATCACCTGTTTTCAAATTGCAACACTGTTTCCTCAGAAACTCCTTCCTCACACTCTGCTTCATTTTTCCTGACAGCACTTAACATCTTCTAAATAATTTACTGACTTGACTTGGTTGCTGCCTGTCTTTACCCACTAGATCTAGACTGTAAGCTCTAAGGGGGCAGGAGTTTGGAGGGTGAGGGAGAGAAAGAAGATCTAGACTCAGAAAATATTGGCTGAATTAACATTCATTCAGAAATTCTATGGTGACCACTGGATTTTTTAAATGTGTAGCTGTAAACTTTTCAAAATCTGAAATATTTTCAGGAAATCTATTTGGGCAAGATTTCATTTATCTTTTCTGCCTGTCGTCTCTATGATGGGTTTATCATTGCCTGTAACTGACATTAAAAGGTAAAATCTTTTCTTTCACAAAAATTATGCTTAGTGAAGTGAAAACTACAGTTGTTTTTCTGATTTTCTAGGTGGCAGCCCCAAGAAACAAATGAAAGCCTTAAGAATTATCAAGAAGCTTTGCTTCAGAGTGACCTCACCTTGTGCCCAGTAGGAGTAAACACGGAGTGTTACAGGATATATGAGGCTTGCTCCTATGGCTCCGTCCCTGTGGTGGAAGATGTAATGACAGCTGGCAGCTGTGGAAATACCTCTGTTTCCCATAGTGCTCCTCTGCGGCTGCTCAAGTCCATGGGCGCCCCCTTCATCTTTATTAAGAACTGGAAGGACCTTCCTGTTCTTCTAGAAAAAGAGAAAACTTTAATTCTACAAGAAAAAATTCAAAGAAGAAAAATGTTACTTCACTGGTATCAGCACTTCAAAACAGAGCTAAAAATGAGATTTACTAATATTTTAGAAAGTTCATTTGTAATGAACAATAAAGGTTAACTATTAACTTAATTCTTTGAGCTAAGATCTGATTTTTAAAATCATTTCTAACATCGGGTGTGTGTGGGCGTGCGTGATGGTTGTTCTTCACGGTGCCCTGGTAGGCCCTAGACATGTCTGTCACGGTTGACCAAGTGCCCGCTTGCTGGGCCAGTCCTGAAAATGAAGCTAAAACATTACTCAACTCACTTTTACAAAGTTGAATGATTCAATATTTATTGACTCCTTTCACCGATTAAGCCCACTCAAGGGGAGCAGCATTGTGTAAGCGGGAAGATGGGGTTTGGAGGCAGACAAAGCCTGAGTTAAAGCCTTGCCTCTGCACATGCGCCCTGGGGCCCTTGAGGAGCCACCTCATTGCCTTGAGTCTCAGTTCCTTTCTGTGTAACATGCAGATAATGGCACCTCGTAGGGTAAGTTGTAAATATGAAACAAGATAATGGATAAAGTATCCAATATGTGTAGTAAACTTAAATAAACAATAACTTCTAATTAATTTTCATTCCTTACTCATTAAGGGTTAAATTTAGATATTTTATCACATTCTCATTTACATAATTTGGGAGTAACCATGCCATGTTGGAAATGTATGTGGACAAATCATGTGGAGTTTAGACTTCTCGGTGACTCAGGCTTTGTTGGGTTATGTTGAGGTGGGTGTCTGGATGCAGAATTTGGTCATAATCCACAGAAACTGCTCAGAGCAGTCAGAACTAGAAAATTAGTGCCTAAATTCTACAGAAGTTGTCATCCAAGGACAAAGAAAGACTAGCCAACTCAGAAGAGGGCTTTGTGCAAAGACTCGCCCGGTGCCCATGGAGAGCAGCGTCTTGAGTCCAGGCCAATGAGTGCAGTGGTCTGTATGTTCAGGTCCTTGGGCTCCTGAGAGGATGGAGGGAAAGATGGGCTCCATCTGTTGCTTTGCCTGGCTTATTATTTTCTCAGGAATCCCGTGGCTTAATTTCTCTGAATCCAGAGGATTAACATCATTGTTAATGATGGGCTTTTTGTCTCATTATATGAATGGCCATAGGTATTCAGTAGGTATAAATTCTCCCACAAGTTCACGGACCTGGAGCTTACACAGGGATCTCCATGTCATCAGAAGGTCTGGCAGCCTGGAGATGAAGGACCTTACCTTACCATCATAGTGAAGACTCATGGAGCCCACCACAACCCTATTCAATTCTGAGGAGACTGTCCCTGCTAATACGCCATGTGTAGGGAGCCATTTTATACTACATGTCTCTCCTCCATTGTGACACACTTCAAGTGATAACTGTGGACACTTTATTCAAGGGTACCCTGTCAGTAAGCTTCCTGATGACCTTGAACATTAGTACCAGAAAATAACAGGCAGACAGCTAGTTCAAAGCCTTTGTGAACTAGGAAATACTGAGAACCTCGAAGGCAACTGCAGGGGCAGAAACTGAAAGAAGGCAGTGGAGTAGGAGCTGTGAGGTGGATCGGGGCTGTGAGGGAAGCAAATTTGCCAGGAACAAGCTCAGCGAGAGAAATCTGCCCCAGAGTTGCTGTGACGGTGCCTCGTGGGTTTCTAGCTCCAGTGTGTGTGAATTTTGAGATTGCTTTTTTATTTCCCCATTGTGTATCTTCAGAATTCTCTCCTTTCTTGAACCTCCATCCCTCTTCGCTCCTGGTTGCTTGAGCTGACTTCTAAACCAAAAGAGCCTACCCAAAACTATGACCTTGCACTTCTCTGAGTCCCCATTTTCTCTTTTCCTGGAACAGGAGGGCTTCCAGGTCCAAGGTTGTAACACAGTTCTCCTGTGACTAGGTTGAGGAAGTCTGTGCTGTATTTCACCAACAAGACTGGGTCATCTTTCTCTTTATGTGGTACTTGCTGTTGCCCATAATCCTTTCAAAAAATGCTTTCTGAATTGATGTGTTTCTTGCCAGCAGAGCCTTTGAAATGTCAAGACCATGGGGCAAGACAAGTGAGTCACATCAGAAGAAATTTTCTCATGTCCTCCTACATTCTTTCTTACCATATGCAGTTTGTGAGTAACTTAGCAAGAGGCCAGCTCTAAGCCATCAGTTGCCTCTAGAACTAGTTGGAAATCTGCCTAAATATTTCTGGTGGTTTCTGTTACAAAGTTGGAGTCCATGAAGTTTGAAGCTCCAGAGAAAATATCCAGGTCTGAATTCAAACCTCATTGAACCAGAACTACAGTTTGAGACCAATGCTGGAGCGGGACTCCACTCTTACAGGCCGCTTTTCTATCAACACCATATAATCTTCCAGCTCAAGAAGTAACCAGGCAGCAGGATGCACTTATACATTAAATACTGATATTTTGTAACATGCACTATGTACCAGGAACTTGCCTAAATGTTAAGAATAAAAAATTAAATTTAAGTTAAAAGAAAAACAAACTAGTTTTGCCCTGGTAGCAGAGAGAACTATATAAATAATTACAGAATATTTGTGCTCAGAATTCCAGTAAATATATTTACAAAGATCTATGGGAATTCAGAGAAAAATCTGTCCCAGAGAAAAGCTTCCAGACTTATATTGAGTTTAATTTAAAGGATATATAGATTTAGTGGCATCTTTCAGTAGCAGCAAAGGGACATGGAGGCAGTATTTTTTCCCCTCTGAAATCAGCTGAGCCTGAGACCCTCCAGGCACACCAGTTCAGGAGGAGACTGAGGCTCCTGGGGTGGTAGGCTAGCAAGTTAACCGCCTCTAGGGCTACAGAACCACTGACTGTGCAGGCAAAGGGTTTCAGTCGTCTCCTTCCATCAGAATGAATTCATCACAGAAGGGATCCCTGAACATCAGCTCACTGGGGTGCTAGTTCCTGAGTGCACTCAGAAGGAAGTAGAGCCCCACTTTGCTTCAAGTTGTTTGGCATCTGACTATGTGTCGCTGGTCCTAAAATGACTCTTTCAGCTCCATTTAGATATCTTTCATGCATGTTCATCTATATAACTAAACCTGTGTTTATTATCTTCCTCTTCCAAAACACACGTGTCCAAACCTATTTCCTCTCAATCCTTCTTAATCTCAGTAAATGTGAAACAGTCCTTCTAGGAAGCATTCTCCTCAGTTTGTTGAGATCTTTCTTCTGGGTTTGCCCTCTGCCTCAGGTAAATTCTTATAAAAATTCTGTGCAGGTTTGGATGTTCCTTACGTTGATGGGATTAAAACATAGAGAATACTTAGTATATAAGGAAACGACATCATCAAGAATAAATTATCAGTTGATAACATTTTAAAATGCTTTATTGTCACATAGACTTAGGAGAAAAGAGAGAAAGAAGACAATCGAAGTTGTCTACCAAGTGCTTGCCTATATAGTTCTGTCTGTAACAGATGGATGTGAGACAGCAGGTAGATACATAAAATGCAGGGTGGGGCAAAAGTAGGTTCACAATTGTGAGTTCTCAGAACAGAGTTTGTACTCGTATCATTATTCATTGTATTTCCCATACAAACTGTAAGCCTGCTTTTGCCCACCCTTTATATCATTTTGAATTTTTTACAAGTATATTTTTATAGATTTGGGTTATAAAGTAGAAATACAGAAACAAACTTTTCATCGTAATAAGCAGTGGAAGATGGATGGCATTCATGGTGTGATTTCTGCTTTGTCCAGAAGAGGGAGTGGTGAAACCCGTGGTTTCCTGAGTTTGCTTCCGTCACTTCTCAACCGAGGAAGGGAGGAGTGTATGGAACTGGGAAAAAGAATGCTATTGAATTTTGGGCGGAGAGGCTTTCTGAGTGAGCGATTGTCTCCCACACTGCATTTTAGAGCCATTGAACAGAACACCTGGCCACCACTGCCCAGGCGTGATTTTTTTTGTCAAGTCTCTTTCCTTGACAAAACATAAAAATCAAGTCGACATCCATTGTTAGGAGCTTTTCATTCTTTTTAAATGAACTGGTTAGAATCCAGAATGTGTTCATTATTTAATGAAAGATGGGTTTGTGTTATTGAAGTTTGCACAAGCAGAAACCCCAAAAGTAGGAAATTTTTGTCAAAAGAGCAGTGTTCGAGTTTCTCAGAACTCAAATAGTTCTTAAAGTATTCTTAATGTGAAAAGACAAATGTGATTACTTATATTTTATTGAATGTAATACATGCATTAGTTCCTCGTGTACATTCCACTTTAACGTTGTGGAAGTTGAATAAGTCCTGCTTAAACAACCATCGAAGCCTAGGGGACCCGATGGCACGCTCACAGGCACACATCCTGTACAAGCGGGTGTGTCTCCTGCATTATTGTTTCACATTACTCAGACAATTCAAGGAAGGGGAAAGACAAACAGCCAGTAAACACATGTAAACATGTTCATCCTTGCTAGTAATCAGGGAAATGCAAATTGAAATAAAAAGGAGATACCAGTTTAGATTCATCATATTGGCAAAAATTTAGAAGTCAAATTTGGTCACCTTCATGCTCTGCCGGAAGAGCTGAACTGGGTTCAACCACGTTGGAGAGCAGTTCACACGTGCACTCAGGTTAACGATGCCCAGCCCTGCGGCCCAGCAGCCCCACTCTCCTTAAGTGGAGAGCTTGGCGGCACCTACACTCACTATCCCTGAGGGTTATCTGCCCACCGCCCTATAGGAAACTTGCCCACGTGCATAAGGAAAAAAATTCAAATATATTCCTCGCAACATGGTTTATAACAGCAAAAGAAAATGAAAACAAATGTCCATCAACAGAAGAGAAATGAAATGTGGTATAAAACTAATGAAACTATACAAACTATAAGTATATGCAGCAACATGATTGAATCTCCCAAATAAAATTTTAAGAATAGGCAAAGAACACATACAATGGAATTCTACATCACAGTTAAAATGAATAAATTAAGCCTATATAAAAATCTTGTATTCATTTTCTACAGCTGCTATTAAAAATTTGTCAAAAACTTAGTAGCTTCAAACAACACCAAACTTTTACCTTTATATTTCTGGACGCCAGAAATCCAAAATGGATCACACTAGGCTGAAATTGAGGCACCAGCAGGGCTGTGTTCCTTTCTGAAGGCTGGGGGGGAGGTTCTGTTTACTTGCCTTGTCCAGCTTCTGGAGGGCACTGACCTTCCTTGGCTTGTGGCATCCTTCCTGCAGCATTAAAGCCAGAAACATCATGCTGAGCTTTTCTCACGCTGCCCTGTCCCTGGTTCTCCCCCTTCCACCTCTCTCTTTAATTTAGAAAAACCCTTGGGACTATATTGGGCCCACCCAGATAATCCAACATAATCTTCCTCCTTTAAGGTCCGTTCCACCTGGAGCCTTAATTTCCCTCTGCTATGGTAAGTAACCTGTTCACAGGTTCCAGGAATCAGGACTAGGGGTCCAGGGGTAGGGTGGCACAGCACCAGGTATGGGGTGGGCATTTTCCTGCCTACCACAAATCTCAAAAATAATATATGAATAGAAGACAGCAAATTAAAGTGATGTATACTATATGATACTACTCATGTAAAGTTCTAAAACAACAACACTATATTGCTTTAACACTACCTGTTTTATTTATTTTTAAATATATTTTGTTGATAACGCTATTACAGTTGTCCCAATTTTCCCCCTTTCCCCCCTCCATCCAACACCCCATTCCTTCCAGCAATACCACCCTCCCTTAGTTCATGTCCATGGGTCATGCATATAAGTTCTTTGGCTACTCCATTATCTATACAGTTCTTAACATCCCCCCATCTATTCTTTACCTATGAATTTGTAATTATTAATCCCTTCACCTTTCCCCTCATTCTCCACCTTCCCCCTCCCAACTGATAACCCTCCAAATGATCTTCACATCTATGATTCTGTTCCTGTTTTGCTTGTTTGCTTAGTTTGTTCTTTAGCTTCAATTATTGATAGTTGTGAATTTATTGCATTTTAGTGTTCATTGCTTTGATCTTCTTTTTCTTATACAATTCCCTTTAGCATTTCATATAATAATGGCTTGGTGATGATGAATTTCTGTAGCTTTACCTTGCTTAGGAAGCTCTTTATCTGCCCTTCCAATTCTAAATGATAGCTTTGTTGGATAGAGTAATCTAGGCTGTAGGTCCTTGTTTTTCATCACTTTGAATACTTCTTGTCAGTCCCTTCTTGCCTGCAAAGCTTCTGAGAAATCATCTGACAGTAATATGGGAACACCTTTGCAGGTAACTATCTGTTTTTGTCTTTCTGCTTTTAAGATTCTCTCTTCACCTTTAATCTTTGGCATTTTAATTATGATGTGTCTCAGTGTGGTCCTCTTTGTATCCATCTTGTTCAGGATGTTTCTTGGACTTATATGTCTATTTCCTTCACCAAATTAGAGAAGGTTTCTTTCATTATTTTTTTCAAATAAGTTTTTAATTTCTTGCTCTTCCTCTTCTTTTTCTGGTACCCCATGATTTAGATGTTGGGACATTTAAAGGTGTCCTAGAAGTTCCTAAGCCTCTACTTGTTTTTTAAAATTCTTTTTTCTTCTTACTGTTCTGACTGAATGCTTTTTCCTTCCTTGTGTTCCAAATTGTTCATTTGATTCTAGGCTTCACCCCCTCCACTGTTGTTTCTCTGTGGACTTTCCTTTATTTCACTTAGTGTAACCTTTATTTCTGCCTGTGTCTTTTTTATGCTGTTGAAGTACCCCGTGAGTTCCTAGAGCATCCTGATAACCAATGTTTTGAACTGTGTATCTGATAGGTTGCTTATCTCTATTTTGTTTAGTTCTTTTTCTGCAGTTTTGTTCTGTTCTTTCATTTGGGCCATAGTTCTTTGTCTCCTCAATTTGGCAGTCTCCCTGTGTTTGTTTCTATGTATTAGGTAGAGCTGCTTTGACTCCCTGTCTTAGTAGTGTGACCAGTTGTGGAAAAGGCACCTGTTAAGTTGTCTGGGGCCGAGTCTCAGGTATTCACGAGGGTGGGGCAACTTGCGTCACTGCTCTGTTGCTCTGTAGTGCTACATGTTCTATAAGTACTGTGTGCTAATTGATTGTGCCACTGGGGCTCCAGTAGTGCTACATATTTTAAACACTGCTACTACATACTACTTCTGAGTACATATGCCTGTATTAAAAGTATAAAAGTATTCATGTGAAGGATAATGCACAGATTTTAGGTAAAAATGCCTCTGGAGAAGGACAGAGTGGCAGAGGAATACACAGGAGCTTTAATAATATAGCAATATTTACTTCTTTCAAAAAAAGAGTGAGAAAATGAGATATAAAGCAAATACAGCAATATTAGATTTGATAAAGCTTGACAAAAGCAAACATGGATATTTATTTTGTTATTCTCTATACTTTCTGTATGCATGGAATAGTTCATCATTTAAAATAAAATGAGAGCATGCAATTCCATTACACTCTCAGTAGGATGCCCATGTAAATTGACCAATACTGGGGGAATTTTGTATCAGTGAACTTGACTTCTTTGGTCCCTAACAACTAACAGAAAATTCTCAGTATGTAGGGTCCAGACGCCTGTGTTCAAGTTCCAGGAACTTCCACTAGTGGATGACCATATACAAATCCCTTCACCTGTGCTTTTCTGTTACGAGGTAGTTTTGGTTTTTTGGTTTTGGAGTTTTTTTTATTGAGGTAACATTGGTTGATAAAATCATAAAAGCTTCAGGTGTACTACATTATGAATTGATATCTGTGTATACCATAGTGTGCTCACTGCCAAAAGTCAAGTTTCCATCTGTCACCATATAGTTGACCCCCTTTACCCATATGGCATATGAAAGCTGTATGAAAATGATAAACTAGCTGCCACATTGGAAAGTAAATTAATCGGCATATTTTCTGAGTCAGCAGTGCCAACCCTGGCAATGGGCTGAGTCCATTGATACTTGCTATCTTGCAAATGCCAGAAAACACATCTCAACCCAGCTTAAAGAACAACATCACCACACAGGGGAATCTGCTCACTCACAGGAACAAAAGTCCAGCAATCTGGGCGAAATCTGGTACATACTGGCCTAGAGCCTCAAATCATGGCCCTAGGTATGGCTGCACTTCTCGATTCCACACCTGTTTCTGGGCTTCAGCTTCAGGATGGATCTCCTGATAGAAGCAAACCTTAAGAGTTTCAAACCACTGAATCCAGGAGAAAAAACTTTCTTTTCCTCTCCCTTTTCACTAAAATGTAAGCCTCCAAGAACCTTATCTGTCTCCTGTCATCACTGGATCTCTGGCACCTACAACAATGCCCACATGGAGAATTTGCTCAATAGACCTTTAGTGAGTTACAAATAAATAAACCTTAATAATGCTGAATGACTTCACCTTCATTTTCCCTTCTTTCATTTTTTAATTTGTATTTAAAAATATATATGCAGCAAAAAATAAAACACACATATATATGTGCATATATATATACATACTTATGATGCATAATGCTATAATTATCACCTGTAAACTCACCACCCAGTAAGTTGCATCTACCAACATGCTTCCCTTTCTGATGCCTGTTTCCTCCTTTCAGAAGTAACCACTACCCTGAACTTCATTTATAATGTTGTCTTTTAAAAAAAAATTATATATATATATATACATATATATGTATATATATATGTATATATATATATGCCTGAACGCATACTATTGATTATACATGTTTGTGCACTTTATAAAAGTGGTTTTGTTTCGCATGTGGTCCTTTAGGACTTGTTTCTGTCATTTTTACTCAACATCATGTTTATATGAATCACTTGTGTTATCAAGTTTAAGTATAGTTGTTAGTGTATCACTGCTATAATAAATTCCATTATGTGAATAGATCAAAATTTATTTATGCTCTCTTACGTTCCCTGCCCTCTGTAAATTTAAAACTGTTACAAAAACTACAAAAATAAATAAATAAAAATTTTAAAGACAGCATTGGTTCTGATTGGTTTAAGAACTACCACTTTACCTGGCTGGTGTAGCTCAGTGGATTGAGCATGGGCTGCGAACCAGGCATCGCAGGTTCGATTCCCAGTCAGGACACATGCCTAGGTTGCAGGCCGTGTCTCCCAGCAACCGCACATTGATGTTTCTCTCTCTCTCTCTCTCTCTCTCTCTCTCTCTCACTCCCTCCCTTCCCTCTCTAAAAATAAATAAATAAATAAATAATTAATTAAAAAAAAAAAGAACTACCACTTTAAAGAAAGACCTAATACATAAAAGTTCAAATTTATACCAAAACATTAGAACAGAGAATAGTCATTTTCCAAAGATGTTCTTTGCTTTACAAAACACTATACCTTGGGATTCTTTTAAATACAAATGTCTCCATTCTATTTAAACAGAGTTCTATTTACCAACCCAGGCTTCCCTGATTCCCACACCAGGAGCACATCTATATGTAAAGTGAGAAATGACTCTACTCAGACAGGTGACAAAATTAGGCAACCTTAAAATGTATGTTGCCAAGGTGTAATGTCAAGAAAGGAGGATTCTGTCACTCATTTCCTAAAATATAAGCATTAGAAAATATCCATTTCTTGTAATAATAAATCCTTTTGTTGGAGCTGACTCCACACACTAACCCATCTTTGAGTCTGACAAATGAATTGCAGCTACCATTTCTTGACTAACTTTGGTTGTTTTCTGCCAAGTGATAATACCATCTTTTAATTTTAATTTTTTAGAAGTGGTGGGCTTAATACTTTCATTGGGATGTGCTCATTGAATATTCATATCCTGCTTATATTGTGCAGCAGTCACACAGGAAGTTGTAGAAGGATTTCAAAGCAAAAAATAGTAACTCTGACGAGAAGAGAGTTATGTGTGGGAGTCTGGAAATTATGGATGTGAGAGTGAACACAGCAAAGTTTGTTTTACTGCTGTTTTGTGCAAAATGGAACAGGTGATTTCGAGCAGTTGATCAAAAATATTATAAAGCCATTTTAGTCAAAGAAAATTAAAGGTATTTAAAAGCCCTGATTTATTTTAGCTTTAAATAGTTTTCTTGAAAATCAAAGAAAAGTTGGTTTTTTGGGGGGAAGAACTAAATGATACAATTGAACATTTTAAAAGAATCATTCATTTCACTGCTCTCTTTTGCCTTTTCTATCCCTGTGACCTTTAGTTTCTTCACCTCCTTCTTTCCAGGCTGTTCTTTCCTACTGCTCTCCTGAGGATCTCTTGCACTGACTGCTCCGAGGCCTCATTTGAACTCACCCTCCTTGTCGCATCCTACACTCTTCCCTACCAGGGGAAGCCTGTCAGGATGAAATTGGCAAGATCTTTTGACAGCTTTTTTTTACTACTCTGATGCCAGAAAAGGGGAAATAGTTATTTGTACGGTCCATTTCCACAAGCTGTTGTTACATTATGGGCCAATTTTTTTTTTAAACAATAGTTAATATTTCTGGACTGACTACCTGGCAATTCACACTGGATTAATCTAACCTATGAGTGAGTGGGATTTCTTTAGATCTGGGCAAGGTTCAACTGAGCCTTCACTTGAATGTTTGGAAGTAGGTTTCTAATCGTTGAATTTTGTTTACACCATTGTAGAGTATGGTGTTCTATTTCATTGATTCATATGGCATTGCCATCTTTTATGTTGAAAATGGCCAAATATCAGCAATGTCTGATAATTCAGCTTAGTACAACCAAGTTCAAGCTCATACCACGCACCACACAACAGCCAGTAAGTTGAGTGAGAGGGGCTGAGCACGGGGAGCAACTTTATTTGGAGAGCCAGCAAGCCAAGAACACGGGAGCCCGAGTGGTGTCTCAAGTCCATCTTAAGAAAGTACAGAATTCAGGCTTCTTTTATGTCAGGGGAAGGGGAAAACAGAAGGTACAATAGGTGGTTAACAACCACAGACATCTGGATGCCAGCAGGGGTCTGAGAAAGATGGACTGCAGTTGATGTGAGTCTGGTCATGAGGTTCCTGTAAATCTTTGATAAACAAAGATTTTTGTACATGCTTCCCTTATGTCCTTCGGAGAGGCACTTTCTAGTTTCTGAGAGAGAAAAAAAACTTTCTGCTCAAGCTGCAGACAGAATTCCTCTAACCAGTAGTATGTCTACAGCAAGACTAAGCAGAAACTATTGACCTGAAGGGCATGGGAACAGAGCAGGCTTGAAGAACATGGAGTCAGAAGGCTAAGAATTTCACTCTGTTACATTAATAGATAATAAATATTTGTTGATTAGAACTGAATAGACTATAGAAATCATTCTGTGAAAGATTCAAGGTAGTGTATAGGAAATGCAGACACAGTAAACTAATAAATTACAAAACAAACCCATCAAGACCAAATAAACTCTCAATTAAGATAGGAGGTTTAAACAATGAGATAAAAGACACAGATGAACATGCTATAAGATCCTTCAAGATTGCCAAAGCTTTGCTATTAACTTGGAAGTTAACTTGCTGCACCAAAATGACGACAATGACAAGAACAACCAACATTTACTTAGCACTTATGTGCAGCTTGGCACCGAGTCCTTTCCAGACACTTTGCATTTACTCTTTACCACAGCCTATTTGCGTAATTATTATCTCTATTTTATGAAAAGGTTAAAACAAAATTTTGTTATCTTGGAAGAGAAAACAGTCCAGTTTCTTAGAGTGACATTAAACTGAAAACAAAAAAATCTTAACAAGGTCAACATTACTTGAGTAAATGCAGCAAATCTTTTGTAAGGATATTCTTTTACTATCCCTTGGCCTTGGGCAAAGATTCTGACTCAGAAGAATCAAATGGGGAATTCCCCCTCACCCCAAATTTGGACCCTATGGGTCCTTGCTCCTTAAAGTGTGGTCTTAATGGCAGTATCATCAGCATGGCTTGGATTATTAGAAATGCAGAATCCCAGACCTCACTCCAGAAGGCATCAGAACCTTATTTTAACAAGATTCCCAGGTGACTTGTGGGCACATGAAAGTTGAGAAGTGTGGCTTTAAGTGTAGAGGAGGTCCCATGTGCCTGAACTCTAAGCAGACTGCAAAGTGACTCTGATGTAGGTGACTAATGGTAAGGTCACACTTTATAACACACTGCCCCAGAACATGGCACCAAAACGCAGTTCTCTGAAAGCACTGCTGCAAGCATTTGAGAAGCCAAGGGGTCAAGAAGTCCAGGCAACAGAGGACGTGATTGCACAACAGTTGCTGTTCCGCTGCTCCGGCTGAATCCGAGAACAAAACGTAGGACGTGGACAGGGCCATATCCACTTCCCCATCCCAATGGCTAGAGGAGAACAAATCCCTTACATAAAGGAAAGTAGAAGGATGGCCTATCTCAATCCTGAAATTCTTAGATGTTGAAACAATAGCTTAAAAAATTGTGTGTTTGGCATTGAATCTTCAATGAGTTCGTATTTAACTTTTTTTCAAATCCTCACCCGAGGATATGTTTTCATTGTTTTTAGAAAGAGAGAGAAAGGGACAGAGAGAGAGAGAGAAAGATCAATGCAAGAAAGGAACATTAATCAGCTGCTCCTATACCCACCCTGAACAGGAATTGAACCCACAACCTAGGTATGTGCCTTGATGAGGAACTGAACCTGCAACTTTTTGGAGCACAGGATAATGCTCCAAACAAGTGAGCCACTCAACCAGGGCATTTTTTTTTTTTTTTAAGAGAGGGGAAGGGAGGGAGAAAAAGAAGGGAAGAAACATCAATGTGTGGATGCTTCTCACACACCCCCTACTGGGGACTTGGCCCGCAACCCAGGCATGGGCCCTGACTGGGAAACAAGCCGCAGGCTGGCATTCAGCCCACAAAGACGCACCAGCCAGGACTGTATTTAACTTTTAAAAAATAATTTAAATTACCACTGAGCCAAAGTGGAACTGTAGTATGATGCATGGTTTACTTTGTGGCTGCAAGGATCCCTACCTGCTCTAGGGTATATGGTCAGAGGGTACAATAATTTCTACTTCTGGAAATTTGGAGTGGTCCTGAAAAAAAAAATACTAGCAAAAGGGTAGATCAGTATATCATATGGATCCTGCCACGAGGCTCTTCAAATTTCTCACAACATGACCCTTAAAGAGTGGGAGTGTGGCAGGGGTGGAAACTTTAGGGGGCAAAGTGCAAATAGCCATCCCAGTTTTATAGCTAAGAAAATGGGTACCACAAGGTGGAGCAAAGTCACAGAATTAGAATCACAGTTGCCTATCTCCCAAACTTGGGTCTCCCTTGGCTCTCTGGATTTTAAGTCAGAGGCATTCTCCATATCTAGTTTTGTGAGGTGAAGTGGACTCTTAAATATGGGAAAGATAAGGAGAACCAGAAAAAGAGAAAACTGTGAAAAGAATAACTGACCTGAATAACTGACCTGTTAATCAGACTGCATGGCTGGATCAGAAGAGCTTTGCCTAGGGAAAACCATGAATCACTCACACACATTTCACTTTGGTGAACCTGTTTCACATGTTTAAAGGGACCATAAGTTCAGAGGAAGCAGGATGGAAAATTAGGAAAAGTGACTTTGGAGGCAAGCTGATACAGACTAGAATTCTGGCCTAGGCAGGCCTTTACACATTTACTAAACTTTCTAGTTGCTCGTCTGTAAAATCAGGTCAATGCTGTCCACCTTGTAGGATTCTTGTAAGAATGTATGCAAAATGCTTTCCGTAGCAACAGTGAAATGGTAGGTACTATTATTGAGACATTAGCATTCAAAAAAATTGACTCTTCTTGGATACCATGATGACATCAAATATAATTAAGATACTGTTTCTGAATTTTAAATATTAGCTTTCTTTCAAAGAAGATTAAAACTGAAATAACAATAAGTTGCACTTCTTGAGTGCAAACATAAAATAAATTCCAGTAGCACCATGGATGGATGATATGAATCACATATAGATTTGGCTACAGTAACCACCAAAGTACGATGCTTGCCTCTGATCTCTCTCTCCCCATGCCCAACCCACTTTTCCACACTGCCAACAGTTATCTGTGTGATTATGACACTTCTGCACTTAAAAGGCTCCCTGCTGTCTGCAGAACTGAGTCCAAGAGCTCAGCACAGAAGGCCTCTCCCAGCTGGCCCTGACCTTCCTTCCCAGTCTCTGCTTTCAATATTCGGGTTCTTCACCCTACACTCTTATACAAGAAATTAGGGTATTCAGGGTTCCATAGTAAATCTCCTGTGTGGCAAAATGGAAAAAAAAACTTAAACAAAATTAAATTTTCTTTCTTACATTCTATTCTGTTATAGAGTAAAAAGCTTTGCTAATTTTTTCAAAACCGTACAATTAAAAACAACGTGAACACACTATCAGTTGAAACATGCATATATATTACTATTTTTCACCTATCGGATCTGGTATTTTAGCAGAGGACATCTTGTAACTCCATTTACAATTGTCTGGAGTATTCTGTCCCCTTTTCCCTGCGGAATGCAATTCATAACTCTCTGGGATGGCAAACTATTCACAATTCATCCATTAAATCCAGTTCAAATACCACTACTCTCGAAAGCCTTTCTCCCCAAATCTCTTATTCTGTCCATTTTTTCTTCCTCGGGGCTCCCAAAGCTGGAAGTATTTCTCTCTCTTACAGCACTATTGTACTGCCTGCAAAAATTTACTTACACAATAGACCATGAGATGGTTTAGGGCAGGGTCCTAATCACTGAATCCCTAGCTCTTAGGTTGGTGTTGGGTCCACAGGAAAAACTTGAAAGTTTATCTCTGGATACATGAATGGATGGATGATCAAAGCCTAAAATTCCCTACTCTGTTCAGATCTCGCAGGGAAAACATTTTCATACTGGGCACGCCTTTGGACACATCACTTTGATAAATCAGGCCCGTAATGTTTGAGAGGGGTTTGAAAGGAGTTCAGGAAAGGTCACCAGCGGCAAATGTGTCCTGTCAAAGAGCTAGTGACCTCCTAGGTGAGACTTATTCCCACACCCCGCATTTCCCACCATCCTAGCTCCCCGACCTACTTCTGGGAGGAGGAAAATACTGTGTTCGAGATAGGTATTTTTTCTGCTTTGATTGAGATTTGCCATCCTTTGATTTTTAGGAGTCATATCGGTCACCATTCAGTCTCCAGTTTTCCTATGGGGGTCCAACATCTCAGGGTCATACCCTTTCTATCATGGAGTCACCCGACTCTGGGTTTCTGCAATGGAGTCTGAAAGGAACACCCTTCAGATCTACCACCCTCGGCCAAAAACAGTCCCCCTGTCTGGGAAGGGGTTTCCCAGGTGCTGGGGATGAGAATAGGGCGCGCGCGGAGCACGGCGGAGGGAGCACGAGGGACGGGGCGGGGCTGTGCTTGGCCACAGGAGGCATCCATCTTCCCCAGCCAGCCCCGCGTTTCCTCACCCGGAGGGCGGGGACAGAGGACGGCCCGGGCGACCGCGCGGCCCCCTCCCGCGAGCCCCGCCCCACCTCTCCCAGTCCCGCGCCGTCCGCCCGGCCGCCGCCGCTGCCCGCAGCTCACTCGCTGGGCGCTGGGAGCCGCGGGCTTTGGTCGCGCCGGCAACTTGGCCGCCACAGGGGGCGCGGCTCCTCCCGGTGCGAGTGTCGCCGGCGGCCTCTTGGGGGCAGCAGCGGAAAGGGAGACGAGGAAAAGGAGGCAGCCTCGGCGCCGGTTGGCCGAGGAGGCAGAGGCCCCTCGCGGAGCGGGCTCTGGAGACCTAAACTCCGGCGGGGCTGCGCCCAGGACGCGTTCTGGCGGCGCTGCAGCCGCCCTCCTGTGTTCAACTGAACTGGCTGTAGGGCTGTGACTCCGTCTGTCCGCCCGGGCGGCAGCAACAGCCTTTGCCGACGGAAGAGCACCGGGCGCAGCAGCAGCATCCCCAGCCCGAGCGGGACCACTGAGCGCCGGAGCCGGCGTCTGGAGCTGGAACGGAGGAGGGTCGCTGCGCCGGCGGTGAACGCGTTCCCCGGCGCCCGCCCGCCCGCGCTGGCCCAGCCCCTGCCCGGAGCGCACTGTGCGGGTTTCTAACAATGGTGCGGAGCGCCGGCGCGAACCCCGCGTCCGCCCAGCGGTTGTAGAGGAAGTGGCCCGGCTCCGGGTGGGGTGAGCAGGGAGACGCCCCCCGCCGCTCGCTCGCCGGAGTTTGCCTACGCACCGGGCCTCTCCGGCTCCGAGCCGCGGGCTTCCCTGCTGATCGCCGACGGCAGTTCTATACGGGGATTATGGTGCCAGCGCCCGGGTTAATCTAGTAGTCGGCTCGCTCCCCTTTTCCTCCTCTCCGCTCGCCTTTACCGCCAGTCGGTGCTGCCTCTGGATTCCCTGCGTGTGGGAGTCTAACTCTCCGCCTTTGCAAGGAGACTGCTTTGTGACCACCTAACCGAACCTGCCCATTGAAAGCCAACCCAGAACAGCTGGATAATGTCCACTCCGAGCAGATTCAAAAAGGACAAAGAGATCATAGCCGAATATGAAAGTCAAGTCAAAGGTAAGGATGGGAGCGGCCGCCTTGCTCCTTTTGTGTGCCTTCTCGTCATTGTGCTCTCGGGGAGTTGCATTTGTAACTTGGGGTCTGCGTTGGAGAAATGTTGCGAGGGACAGTTCAAGCCCCTGGCTGAGCCACCTGGGTCTTCCTATGAGCCAATCCCAGTACTAATCCACTCCCGTCAAACCCACCGGGAGTTGAAAACCCGGTGGCTTTCCCTGGCTGCCAGCGCGCACCTCCAAAAGGGAGAACTGGCTTTAACTTAACCATCACCTTCAGCTGGGCAACTTACACCGGCGGCAGGCAGCCCTTGTAGTGCCTCCCAGTTATCATCATCATCATCATCATCATCCTTATTATTCATTTAAAATGCTAGCGTTGTCACAACATAATTTTCTTAAGGAGTCATTTTTCTGAAGTCTGGACACAAAGTGGTCTAGAGCTTCATTGAGTGCAGGCAATTTTGACATTTCCACCGTTCACTCTTAATTTATTAGGGCGAGGCCCCCTTTTATAAAACAACTCCCTGGAAGCCCGGCAGTTAAACCAACCGGGGACTGGTGGAATCTGACTCCTCCTTTATGAAGGACCAGAATTCACTGCCATCTTTCACACTCACACGGGAATATTGCTTTATCATTTGCTGGAAGCCACTTGCATGTAAAATGAAGGTTTGAATACTTAAGTAGTAGTTTCCATCCATTTACATTGTCAAGTGAGGAACCCAATTAAGGTTAATTAAACATTTTTGCTTAACGTGCTTTGAAAAATATATTGCTCTCTAGAACAAGTATTTTATGTGGCTGCTGAAGTGTTTCATAAACCTTTGTTTATTATTTTTTTTTTCTTTTGTGGTCTCAAGGGTAGCTTTCTCTATTGAGAGAATGGATGGAATGCTGAGGTTGCTACTGTTCTTTGGAATATTCGATACAAAGTTCATTAAAATTGCTTTGGACACACCTGTGTTTGTATAGCTACAGTCTCATAGAAAGGCTACCGAGAAAGGCGTTCCTGTACTTGCCTTGGGTGTTCTTTTGTGTGGTCAAGTTGTGAAAATGCCTGGAGTCCTGTGAGAGGACCTGGTGGGGGAACCCTCTATCACCTGAGTCTGGGTTTAGACCAACTCACCCTGTGCAAGCCAGGGACTCCTGTCTCCTTTATGCCGTCCCCTAGAGGGGAGTTAAGCTAAACGTGGCTCAGGAAGATTTTTATCTGCTTGTAATTAAGATAATTTATAGTTACAGGAACTGGCTCCATTGACATGGACATTTTTTTAAACAGGGAAGTAATTATTTCTTTAGAGAATGGTAAACTTTGTAGAGAGCATAGCCTTTCATTTCTTAATGAGCCCAACACAGCTTAAAACCTTTCATTCTAAGGTAGAACTCTTGTTCATCATCACTGTTCCTCTGTGCAGTTTTCTCACGTGGCTCTTTTGTGGCAGGCCTTCCACGGGTGGCAGTCTGGCTTTGCTGCTGCAGGAACTTCCTAGGATGGGTTTAGTTATTTCTGCTCTAAGGTCATTAGTCTGTGATCAAGTTTTTATTTGAAAAATATTCTCATGATTAATTTCTTTCAGAGTGTGAATTCTATAGCTATATGGTTACTTAATGCTTGAGAGTGTAGACCCTCTACACTAATTAAAAATCAATCAAATGAGATGTGTAGCAAAGTTTTATATGTGTCTTGTCAAACCGAATACAAGGACAAATTATGAGCATGGTGAAGATTATTTTTGGAACAAATTCTGCCTCATAAAAAGTGACCTCTCTACTCCCTTCTTCAACCCTCCTCACTTGTACACCCTGGAGTCCTCAGGCTGCTTTTTGACTCCTTGCTGCACTTGACCTGCCCTTCTCATGAGGGCCTGTGTCCAGACTTTAATTATCTCTCTTGCAATACCTACACATCTCAAGTCTAACCCAGATCATTATATACATATACAAATGTGGGAGTAGGGTAACACAGTGAAGTCAGATCGTGTTTAATGGCCCAAATTCGCCTCTACTTACAGGCAAAATTGAGAGGAGAGTGGCAGAGGAGTGACAGGTACGTAGTGCATGAGGCCAGCTGTGTTACACAGTGAGAGCAGGTAGCTTAATAAGAATAGAACGAGAGTCAGGACTCGGGTCTCCTGTTTCATTTCCCGAGTTCCTCTTTAAGACTGAATGTCTTGCCTTGGCAGAGTGTTAGTCCAGTGTTTAAAGACAGGTGTTTCTGGAACAGCCAACTTTTAATTCTATCCAGTTTTTTCATCTGATGAATAACAAAAGAAATGTGGCCTATTGAATTGCAGGAGGAAAACCTGGCTGCGTTGGCCTCATTAGAAGAGATAGGTCTGTTTTCAAGGAGTAAAGCCACAGATATTGGACTCCCTGGGTGATTTAGGGGTATGGGTGATTTCAAGAGTCATTTTTGATTATGTGTGATTCTTTTACCTTCTGACCTAGAACCTAGTACTCCGAAGTATTGTTTTTTCTTATTCTCTCTCATTTCCCTAAATCAGTTGCATTTATTTCAGTATTTCTGAGATAATGTTTTGATCTAAAGGAATGACTCCAGATATGGGATTTTGCCTTTGTGGCTCCCTGCGCATGTTTTGGGAGCACACTTCATGGAGCTATTCTCAGCTGTTAGAAGGACCATTTTAGGTGATACTGTGTAGTTTTATGTGTCAGATAATAAATGTATCCAGTTAGAGATCTTATGTTGGGCAAGTCCCATAGCTTCTCCCTGGATTTTGTTTTGTTTTCCTATAAGATAAGAAGTTTGGACTCTTTCAGTCTTAAGGGTCTTTGAGTCTAATTAAAGATGTCATGTCAGTTGTTTTAATCACCTAGTAAAATTTTCAAACATTTTTGCATTTTCTCTCAGCTCCCATGTGTTGGGGAAAATCATCTTTGCTTTTACTTTTTTCATAATGAATTTGCAAATACTGCGTACTATTTGAGTACTCAGGGAATTAAAATGTGATGCAACAGAGAATACATAAAAATAATAGATATGGTCGGGTGGCTTAGTTGGTTGGAGCACACCAAAAAGTTGCAGATTTGAACCCTGGTTGGGATGCATGCAGGATTTGTGGGGGGGTGGGGGGAGTGGCACAACCCATTGATGCTTCTCTTTTTCTCTGTAAAATCGATAAATATGTCCTCAGATGAGGATTAAAAATAATAGTGATAATAATAAATCCTGTTCAGTAAAATGTAGCAAAATTTTAAGAGGAGGGAGAATTAGGAATTATACTTGCAGTTAAAGAATAGATACGTTTAGCCCTGACCAGTGTGGTTCAGTTGGTTGGGTGTTGTCCTGGCAAAACAAAAGGTCCTTGGTTCAATTCCCCATCAGAGCACAATCCTGGGTTGCAGCTTCAGTTCCCAGTTGGGGCACCTACAAGAGGCAACCTCTTTCATGTGGATGTTTCTCTCCCTCTCTTTTCTCCCTCCCTTACCCCCTCTCTAAAAATAAAAATAAGTTAAAGAATCTCTTAAAAAGATTTTATTTCTTTATTTTTAGAGAGGAAGAGAAACATCAGTGTGTGGTTGTCTCTCATGCATCCCCTACTGGGCACCTGGCCTGCAACGTAGACATGTGTCCTGCCTAGGAACTGAACTGGCAACCCTTTGATTCCCAGGCTGGCGCTCCGTCCGCTGAGCTGCACCAGCCAGGGCTAAATAAAATCTTTTTTTTTTTTTTTAAGAATAGATAGGTTTAAATCAGGGACAAAAAGACCACAAGCAATAATTTAAAAGGAGTATTTTAGCAAGGAAGAAAAAGGCTGACCATTTTATGCATTTTGGTCAACTTCTCGAAGATTCAGAATCCAGAGAAATTAATGTCTTGTTTGTGCCGGCCCTTAAAAAGCAAGCTTGTCTGGAAAAATGTATGAAACGCAAACCATTTGACAATGCTACTTGTTAGCATCTCTGGCAAAAAGCTTAACAGTGAGAAGATTGTTACCAAGTGGCTAACAGAAGATTTGAGGATCATCTATGGGTTTTAGTGATCTATGAATGTTTGAATTGTGCCCAGAAATATTGTGGAGCACGTATACAAAATATTGGTTCATATATGGGAGCTGAAAGTACCAAAAAACATTTCATGAGGTGGGATGCACGAATGAGAAGTTGTGTTTGCTTTTAATAATGCATACTGTTAGTTGCTAAGAGTCGACAGCTATTATTTGCAGTATTTTCCTAGGAATAATCTCATACTCATCTACGTGCTATATGTATAGGAAGTGCCAAGAAAATCTGTTGTTCTTCGACTACTTTGCTGCCTGAACGACAAACAGTACATTTTGGTAGCAGATGGAACATGAGGAAATGCCAGTTCGATTTGAACTGACCCTGTGTCATGCAATAGACTTTAATAGGGAAATGAAAAGTGCTATTGTCATTGACATGGAACCTACGTGTACATCTAACGTTCTCTCATCTAATGTGAACGGAAAACAGCAACAACTTAAATTATGAATTAAAACCTTACAGCTGGGAGGGACTTGAAGCACTTCCTGTCCAACTCGCTCATTTACAGGAGGCATAATTCCAGAGTTGCACAGTTAACTGAGGACTGGAACCCTGGTCATCTGCTTTTCAGTAGCAATGGTTTGTTTTTAGAATCCTCACAAAGTAGAATAGAGATAGAACCCTATTTTGACTTTATATTCATTGAAGGAATATAAAGGAATACTTGGACCTAAGAGAGAAGAGCAACTCTGGTCTGTTAACAGGAAGAGTTAGTTAAATTGATGAACTATAACTAAGTTGTTGTTTTTTTTTTTAAACCAGGATCATTTTAAGAAACCATAGTGCCCATGCAGCAGCCACACATGCTGGCCTTCAGATCGAGAAGAACAATGGCAAATATGTACAAATGCAACTTGCTTGGGTTTTGGTCAGACTAATTGCAGCCATTGCAATAAGCCCTCTTATATTGCCCAGAAGATCTGATTAGTTAGGTGGAGTTCAAAAAATATTAAGGAATAGTTTTGGAGAAATTTTTGAGCGAAAGCATGTCCTGAAACACCATGAGGGTAGGAATGTACTAAGGATGATAAACCTCAGCTCTAACCATGGAGTTGGGTTTGCTTATTCCTGTGCTATGCTGTCCAGTTTGGAAGCCACACACCCTCAACTCTGGTTCCGATTTGAGAGTTTACTTTGTGGACTGACCAAACAGACCCTTATTTCGTTCATGCTATCTGTCTTTGCTTCAATTCAGACAACTAAGAATTAGAATAAAGAAATGGGACTAAGCTATATGTCTGATCACTCCGTCTATTTTTTGTTTTAGTTTGAAGGCAGAAGTGGTGATTAGAGACAGTTACTTGAAGAGATTTCTTTGGTTATTTGAAGGTGTTTTTGTTTGTCGGCTGTGAGTTACTTTCTTACTGACATTAGATAGATGTGCTCTCCTGTTGATATCTTGAGATGGGAAGAAGTAGAACATAGTGTTTAAGAGCAGAAACTTCGGTATTAGCCACCCAGCCCTGCCACGATTTTTTCATTGTAAAATGGGGTTAATGATAGTACTTGCCTCCTTGTCTTCTTGAGGCTTCAGTGAGGTGACTTGTAGAAAGCATTTATGACAGGCCTAGCATGTAATAAACAGTCAACAAAAATTAGCAGTTGTTCTCTGTTTAACTTTGGTTTTCTTTACATCTCTGCTGCTTGTTGTATTCTGACTTAGATAAGCTCTTTGAAATTCAAATGGATAATCTTCAATCTGTTACCTGAATAGATCCCAAAGTGGCCAAATCTTGAATTTTCGTGATATATGCCACGTCTCAGAGGCTGCTTACACTATCCTTGATTTTGTTTGTTTGTTTTTGTATTCTTTTTTCTTTCTGTTGTTCTGATTGGTTGTTTTCTACTTCCTTATGTTCAAATCATTGATTAGATTCTCAGCTTCACCCATTCTACTGCTGTTTCCCTGTAAATTGCTCTGTATTTCAATTAGTGTATCCTTCATTTCTGACTGGATCTTTTATATGCCCTTGAGGCCCTCACTAAGTTCCTTGAGCATTCTTATAACCAGTGTTTTGAACTCTGCATCTGATAGATGGCTTATCTCTATTTCATTTAGTTCCTTTTCTGGAGTTTTAACCTGTTCTTTCATTTAGGCCATGTTTGTCTCGTTTTGTTTGTTTACCTGTGTGCTCATTGTGTTTTATCTTAGTATAAGTAGTAGAACTAAAAGCACATTTCCTGGACCTGGGTTGCCATGTGTTTGCTTACAACTTTGGTGTTAAATTTTCTCTACTGTTTGGTCAGCATTGCTGTATGGAAAATGAAAACTGAAGTCCAGTCAACGGATCTTATTTATCTGTGCTGAAAGGATTCTTATTACATCAGTTAAGGTGACTGACTTAATTTCATAGTCTTCAGAAAGAGATTTTCTTTTAAGATTAATGTAGAAATGAAATTTTTACTTATAACTACTTATTTGCTTCTGCTTCATTAGAAAGCACTTTGATTTTTTTCAGCTGTATTGAGATATAATAGACATATAACAGCACTTTGATATTAAAAATTATCTATGCATCTCCTGGTACAGGGCTTTATTAAACATGTATTGAATTAATAGAATAATAGTTTTGGATTATTATTTCTTTATAGCATTAATCAGTAAAGACATGAGACTGTAAAACAAAAAGTTTATTTCGGGTCTTAAAAGATTTGAATCTAAGAAACACATTCAGGTAGCAAATGAAAATGTTCTCTGCAGAGAACAAGGAAAAGCAGGGTTTGTTTGTAAGACAAAATCCACAAAATGAAATTCTTTCACACAAATGAAGGATTGCTGACTAGGTTAACAGGGACTGGTTTGTTGCAGGATGCAAACTGGGGAGGCGAAAGCTACGAAAAGGAAGTCAAGTCTGAATGTGTTTAGGCGGCAGCTGTTCTGGGTTGCATGTGGCTGGGCCTTGAGCTGGGTTCAGCGGCAGGTTCAGCGGCAGGTTCAGCGGCAGGTTCAGTGGTTGAACGGCAGCCCTGAGAACTGAGGCAGGGTGTGCACAGGGCCCACTTCCCGAGTAGCCTCTTGGCTCTGTTTTACGTGACTCTCTCTGCAATGCCTATTCCATTTTATTCTTTAAATGATCAATAGTATAAATTAACATGGTAATCATTCAGAAATATCTAGGGTGTCCATCCAATGAACTATTACCACAAAATTAAATTGAATTAAAATTGTGTGTAACTTCTTTAGAAAACCACACAGCTGGAAACAGTCTACATGTCCCACCGTGGGGAATGGTTAACGAACTGGTACCTAGGGAATGTTACACAGTCGTTAACAGAGGTTTTTGCAGAACATTTTATGGTATGGAGAAATATCTCGTAACAGTACTTTTTTTAGAAAAGAGACCATGGTTATGACAAGCCAAGTGGACACATAGCTGAGTAAGGTACATTCCTGCCACATCCGGTGGTATGATTTCAGCAGCAGGAGAAATTCTAGTCAGACCTCAGTTTTATATGTCATTGACAAGTAAAAGAAAATGTCGCTTCCCCAAGTCAGATGTTCTGTGAAGCCAAAAGTTTACAATAATCATAACAGCGTTCAACAGTTACTGAATGCTGACGGGTGCAGTCACCGTTGTGGTGACTGGTTCTGGGCGGACCGAGCTTTACGCACACATTCCAAGCTGTAATGCATGGCATGAGGAACTTCCAGTTGTTTCTCCCACTCAGCATAGGTTGTACTTCCTGCAGTTTTGGACCACGGTACAACCGCACCTTGAGAGGTTTCCTGGTTTAATGCAGGGATTTCACTTTGAGTTCTACCCTTCCTCAGAATGGAGTGGGGTAAAGTAAATCCAAGGAGAATTTAGTCTTTGGATCGAGCCTCAGATAATTGAATTTGTCCTCAGGAAAATATCATACTTCTTCTTTGCTTATAACTCAGTGATATACCTTGGTTTTTCCTTGCTCTGAGGTCAGCTAACACTGGTGTGTGTGTGTGTGTGTGTGTGTGTGTGTGAATATTTTGCTTTTGACATTAATTTTTAATTCATCTGAAGTTTGTTTTTCATATTGTGAACTATGGATATGTTTTCAAATGGATGACCAAATTATTATTTAGTTCCATTTGCTAACTAGTCCCTTCCTTTAAAAAGTGGTCTACTTGTGTCCTGATTAAATTTTCATATATGCATGAGTTTATCTCTGGATGCTGTATTGTGTTCCATTGGTTAATTTATAGATTCTTGCACCCACTACACTATCTTAATTACTATGGCTTCATAATGTCTTTATATCTCGTAGGCCAAATCCCCTTTATTTTCTTTCCAAAGTTTCTTGGTGATCTTAGTGCTTTCTTTTCCAATATATTTTAGAATCAGTTTTTCCTTCCATGGAAAACTCATTGGCATTTTGATTGAAACTGCATGAAATTATAAATCAAAGAGAATTGGCATCTACATGATATTCTTCCTACTCGTGACCATTGCTCCATTTATTCAGTTGTTTTTAAAATATCTCACTCTAAAGTTTTATATTTCTTATATTTTTGTTAGATTTATTTAATGACATATTACCATTTTTATTCCTAAAGTTTATGAGATCTCTCTAAAAAAGGATTTTTTAAATTTATTTATTTTTAGAGAGAGGGGAAGGGAAGGAGAAAGAGAAACATGGATCAGTTGCCTCTCGTACAACCCCAGTGGGCGGCCTGGCCTGCAACCCAGGCATGTGCCCTGACCAGCGATCTCTTGGTTTGCAGGAAGACACCCAGCCCACTGAGACACACCAGTCAGGGCCATGCGATCTCTTGTTTTCTAATTGTTTCTAGTATATATGGAAATGCAGTTTATTTTGGCATGTTGGTCTTATATCCAGCCACTTTGCTTGTCTGTTATTATTTCTAATAAATTAAAAAACTTCTGTTGTAAAACATTCTTGCAAATAAAGACAATTTTATTTACTCCTTCCAAACTCTGTGGGTTTAATTTATTTTTCCTGTATTTTGCCCTAGGTAGAGTTTTCAGTGTAAAGTTAATAAGTGTGGTGATATTGGCTTTTTTTGTGTGTGTGTGTCCTTGAAGGGAGTGCTTTTAGGCTCCTCTTCCCTTGGAAGGAGGATGGTTGCTTTTGGTTTGGTTTGGGTTTGATTGTAGGTGCTCTTCATCAGGCTAAGTGATACTTCCTGTATTTCATAGGATTTTTTATTTTTAATCTGTGAATATGAGTAATATTTGTAGTTTGTCTAATATTAAAGCATCTTTGCATTCCAGAATTAAACCTCTTTTCATCATTGTGTCATATGTATATATTTGGGTTCAGTTTGTCAATATTTGTTTTTTATCTCTAAATCGAATGAAATAGGCCTAAGGTTTTCCTTTCTGACCATATACTTGGGTTCATATCTAAATTATGTATGAATACATTGGACAGTATTGCTTCTCTTTCTATTTTGTGAAAGTTTGAAGTTTTAGAATGCTCCTTTATTTGAAAATTTTATAGTTTTATTTGGGTCTAGTTATTTTGTGTGTGTGAAGAACTTTACAACTACTAATCAGAAGTTATTTTCTTCATTAGTTATAGGATTAGCCTTTCTATTTCTTCTTCTTTGGAAAGTTATACTTTCCAGAAACTTATCTATTGTGAATGTTTTCAAGTATATTGACATAATATTGATGATTGTACTCTTATATTTTTAAAAAGTGGCTTATATGTATTGAATTTAAAATATTTTGAAACATTTCTGTCTTGTCTCTTTCTCAATAAATATTAAAAGGGCTTGACTTTTTCTTTTCATTTTGATCTGTTATTTTTTTAAATATTTTATTTATTTTACATTTTATTTATTATTTTTAGGGCAAGGGAGGGAGAAAGGGAGAGAAACATCAATGTGCAGTTGCCTCTTGTGCGCCCCGTACTGGGGGCCTGGCCCACAACCCAGGCATGTGCCCTGACTTGGAATCAAAGCAGGTTACCTTTCAGTTTGTGGGAGGACACCCATCCTACTGAACCACACCAGTCAGCGCTTGATTTCTGCTCTTATCTTTAATACCACCTTCCTGATTTTCTTTGGGTTTACTGTTTATTTTCTTAAGTCAGATACATAATGCATTTGTTTTAATGTTTTTTTTCTGCTGTTATACACATGGTTTCTTCTTTGACCAATGAGATATATTAGACTATATCTTTACATTTTTTAAAATGTGGGGAAATTCAATTTATCTTTTTAAAAACATGTAATTAACAATATGATATGAGAATAATAGTGTTTGAAATTAGTTGGGAATTGTTTGCTCTTTTACTGTTCTCTGTAGTTCATGTAAGATTAGAATTATCTGACTCAAGCGTTTAGTAGAACTCCTTTTGAAGTTATCCATGTCTAGTGATTTTGTCAAGAAAAAAATTACCATTGCTTCCAAATTTACATATTTTCAGATTAATAGACATAAAACTCTTTATAGCATTCTCCTATCTTTTTCATTTCCGCAGCCTCTGCAGTTGTGCCTTTTCTCTGTTAATAACAATGTGCGTCTTCATCCATCTCCTTGACTGACCTTGCCACGTGGATGTTTATTAGTCTTTTCAAAGAACTGGTTTTTGCTTTCTTGGTTTACTGTATTTTATATTTGTTTTCTATTTCATTAGTTTATTCTCCCTGTTGTTCCCTTTCTTTAACTCTTTTGGTGAGTGTTATTTTGCTAATTCTTTTTTTTTTAAGTTCTCATTTATTTTCCAAGTTTTTATTTTTCTTCTTTTTTTTAATGTAAATGTGCAAGGTAATAAAATTTCCTCTACTGCTATACCTACACTCTACAGATTTTGGTGTGTCATTTTTATCTTTCAGTTCTGTGCATTTTCTAGTTGGCATTGTGATTTTTTTCTATGACTCATGATCTGTTTAAATTGTGTTTAAAATTTTCCAGGAATACACAGTTATTTCAGTTACCTTTTAGTTACCAATTTCTGACTTAATCCCATTGTCATAGAATATGGTCTGGTTATACTGATCTTTTGAAATTTTTTTCTAAATGACGCTTTATCTGGCTGTGTGTGCTATTTAGGAATAATTGAGGCTTAACCACCACTGGCCCTTCCCATCTCCTTCCTCATAGCACTTTTTCTCATTTGATGTCTTTTATACTGACTTTATTTAGTTTGGAGGATTTTTGAATTCCTATGTGAAAGTTGGTGATATGATTCATATCACATTTTTTAAATATTTCAGGCCCTGGCTGGGTGGCTCACTTGGTTAGAGCATCGTTCCAATACACCAAGGTTTCTGGTTTTGTCCCCGGTCAGGGCACATACAAGAATCAACTAATGATGCATACATAAGTGGAATGACAAAATCACTGCTTCTCTCTTCCCCTCTTTTTAACACTCCCTTTCTCTCTAAAATTCATAAACAAAATTTTTTTAAAAATAAAAATATTTTATACAATAGTTTCAATCAGAAGGGTCATGTAGAATTACCTATCTAAATTTACTATCCTGTAGGAAATAGAGGTCTTATATTCAGTGTTTTTTTAACCCATCAATAGATTACACTTTTTAAAATTGAGATACATTTGACATGTAACATTATGCTAGTTTCAAGTATATAACGTAAGGAGTCGATACTTGTAAGCATTGTGAAATGATTACAATGAGCCCAGTTAACATCCATCACCAGACATAATTACAATTTTTTTCTTGTGATGAGAATTTTTAACATCTACTCTCTTAGCGACTTTCATGCAGTTATATTTAATGTATCCAATAACAAATTCTGTTTTAGCAAGAGAACCCTTTAGCCTCTATGAGTATAGTTCAAGTTATTACGGGAAAAATAAGTGGGTTTGTTTTTCATAAAGAGAATTATAGGGATCTGGATCCACACACTAAGGAGGATACACATACAAGAGAGCAAATAATGTTACACTGAGAGTTTTAATTCTTTACATATAGATATGTGTCTGCAGATAAAAAAAAAAATCCAGGATGTGTGGATTTTAAGGGTGGAAATGTGTACTGAGGACCAGTGAAAACCTCTCATTGACGTAAGAACATCCAAAACTGTAAACAATTGTTATGAGTTTATTTGAGCCAACCTGAGGTCATATGCCAGGGAGTAAGATCTCAAATGGTCTGGAGCATAACAGTTTTGCAGCTTCTTTTATGTATTTGAAATTATGGAGGGAATGGAAGGAAGAAAGCAAGGCCAGGATCAGGTTTCGGGATAGTTAACAAGATTGTGTGCTCTGTTGAGGGTTAATATCCCCTTTGAAGGATATTACTTCCAGTGTTTGGTGTTTCAAAGGTGTGTTAACCTGGCCACCCAAGAACGATGGACAGGGCTGGCTTAAAACATTTCACTGAAGAAGTTACAGGCCTGGGGCATGAGAACCCACCATGAGATGCTCGATTAGGAATTTATGATTAGGTCATGTGTGAGGTTAGTCTCCATACTGCCCCTCTTCCCCCCAGCCCCCTCATCCACACTTTCCTGATTAATCTGAGATTCTGTTGGGAAATCTGGGGTCTTGCTGAACATTCAGGTCTGGTCTTTCACTCTTGCAGCTTGCAGGTGACAGCTCTGCTTTTGTTGTGGAGCTGCTCCTACCATTTTACCCCTTGGAGTTCTACTCCAAAGCCACCTGCAGCGACCTACAATAATTCTGGGCTCTGTGGAAGGCGTAGCACCCTCCAGCCATCTTGGCACCATAGCTGACCTGGCAGAACAAGAGCATTTACAAAGGCTCCAGCAGTTTTCACAGTGCTGGATGTCCCGGTTTCTGGGCTGTCATTTCTAACTCCCTCCTCAGCTGGTCTGTGGAAGACCTCTGGACTTCTGCCCTTCACTTTTATTATTCCAAAGGTGTGGCTTACGAAAACAGCCCCCTCCCTCAGACCTCCAGCAATTAAGATAGAACAATAGTTGTCTGCTTATCTGAAGTCAGACGGCGCACTCTTCTGAGGAAGTTCAAATTTTAGGGTGGCCGTGAAATTAGCATGTGAAAAAAAAAGGAATTAAGCCTCCAATCCTTCTTTTCCAAGGAAAGAGAGTAAGATGTCAGTCTGCTCATCTTGCTTTACATTTGTAAATGTGTGAGGCATTATTTCGACACGCAGGTCGTCTATTGATGATTTTTTCTTGTATTGATAGTGAATGTCTGCAATTGAGTGCAGTTCAGTCAAATTATCATACGTAAACTCCACGAAAAAGTGAGCACTCAGAGCCAGAATTGTGCTCATGGCGGTGAGACCCAGTGCTGCCTGTCCCTGCCCTCAGAGGACGGAGACCAAAAAAGAGGGGAGTCAGAAGGGCCCACCAGGCGTCTGGCTAACCAAGCCTCTGGCTCATTTAATGTGCCCTCACTTGTTCGCTGCGCCCAGTTTGTACTTTTCTTTTCATTGTTACAGACAGTGAGCCCATTCCTTGCTAATAACATAGCACAGAAGACTGATACATTTTAAGAATCTAAGAAAGAGAATTTGTAAGAGAGGTTTCTGATTACAATATCCCCTCATCTGTGGTTTGGCTTTTGTGGTTTCCTTGTGGTCAGTCGTGGTTTGAAAATATTAAATAGAAAATAACAGAAGTAAAGCATTCATACATTTTAAATCATGTGCTGCTCGGAGTAGGTGATGAAATTTTGGGGTGTCTAGCCCCTTGAGCCCAGGAGGTGAATCATCCCTTTGTCCGGCGCATCCAGGCTGGGTACACTCCCCACCCCGTAGTCAGTAGCCATCTCAGTGTCAGATCCACTGTCACAGTATCATAGCGTTTGTGTTCTAGTAACTCTTATTTTAGTTAATAGTGGCCCCATAAGCATGAGTATTGATGCTGGCAACTTGGATATGCCAAAGAGAAGCCCTAAAGTGCTTCTTTTAAGTGAAGAGGTAGGTTGTGCATATGAAAAATATAGTATATACGGGGTTTGGAACTATTTGAGGTTTTAGGCATCTGCTGTGGATCTCGGAACAACTGCCCTGAGGGTAAAGGGGGTGCTGCTGTTATTACAAAAAGAGAAGGAGTTAATGAATGCTTTTTCAAATGGCTGCTCCTTTTCATTTGAACTTCTATTCCCATTGTATTAAAAATGTTTATGGGAACTCTCAAATGTTCACCACAAGCCCATGTTTGAAAGATTTTCGGATACCTCATCTACAAATACATCTCCCTCGTTTGAAGCTGGGAACTCCACTTCCTACAGTCGCAGTCGGGTCAGCACAGTTGTCTTCTCTGTCAAGCTTCTCATATTTCCTCTAGTGGTCTTGGAATTAAATTGTGAAATCATTTAATGGCATAATTTAATCAGACTGCTGGGGTCTGAATCCTGGCCCAGCTAGCCCGCGGCCATTTAACCGCAGACACACTAACGCTCATCCTGCTTTCCTTTCCTTGCCTGTGAAATGGGGGTAATAATAGTACTTAACTTCAGAGCATTGTTGAGACAGGTGGAATGTTGAACCAAAAAACTGTCTGGCACACAGTAAGTGCTCAAAAAATGTGCGTGCGTGAGCTCTGGCTCTGAAGCAGTAATAATTAGCCTTAGGGTACAAACACTTAGTAGCCGAGAGGAGCCTCGGGAGACAGGAGAGCTGCATGCGACACGGCATCCTGGGTGGGATCCAGGAACAAGAACAGCACATCAGGTAAAAACTACGGAAATCCAAATAAAGTATGGGGTTTAATGAATTTAAACAATACTTAGAGTAGGAAAATAAAACATTTTTGTTTTAAAAAATCTCACACATATAACTTTTGTGGTTATGAAAAACTAGCAGGCCAAAGGACTGACTGGGTTACGCAAAAATGTTAGTCTTGAAATGATTGGAATATGTCCTCCCGGTGGCATCTTTTCTGTCTGCATATACTATTTATATATTTATTCGCTGGGCAAATGTGATCATTTGCAGAATGGGTAATATAAACTTTTCCTTTTGCTTAACAATATCACCTATACCAGGCTACTCGGAGTTGACCCGTAGACCAGTGTTGCTAGCGCACTGTTTATTACCAGGAGGTAAGGTAAACCATGGTATAGCTTCCTTTATCCTGAAGGCCTTGTTACGGGAGAATGTCAGCCAGACTAAACACTGCTTAGTGATGTGATGATTTAGGGTCTAGAAGAAGCTCATGATCTCATTGGGGATCTACCATACACAGTCCACTGGTCTTCGTTTGAGTAGTATTGGACTGCACCGTTTCATAGAACTATGTAAAGATCTGCCTTATCCCTTTAATAGCTGTCACTATCACTTGTTCCTTGTCGATTTAGAGAAAAGATTGTCCTTCAAATGGAAGAGTGGCAACCTTTACCGTTGGTCACCCGTGTACTTTAATCTTCACCAGTTTCAGTGATTGGGCCTTCTTTAGGAAGGCAACATGTGTAGCAGTTAGTATTTTAAATAAATCCAGTTCAACTGATGGTTCCTTTTGGAACCTCAGTTTTCTAATTTGAAAATGCATATGATGATTGTATCTATTTTTAAGATCATTGTGATGGTTAAATGAAATTATAGCCTAGCCCCACTCTTAGCAAATAGGGCCCAATGAAAGTGAGCTTTTTCTTATTCTTGTTCTTCTTGTTATTATTTATAGCCGCTTGAAGCTGTTGTCTTAATTAGTGAGTAATTTTTTCTTTTTTTTTCATAAAGAAGTTCTTTTTATTTTTTTATTCTTTTTTAATTCTTTTTTAAGATTTTATTTATTTATTTTTAGAAAGGGAAGGGAGAGGGAGGGAGAGAGAGAGAGAAACATCAATGTGTGGTTGCTGGGGGACATGGCCTGCAACCTAGGCATGTGCCCTGACTGGGAATCGAACCTGCGATGCCTGGTTCGCAGCCCGCACTCAATCCACTGAGCTACGCCAGCCAGGGCATGAGTAATTTTTTCTTAAATAATTTAAAACTCACTGATCTCCAGACAAATTAATTACTTAACAGACTTAAATCTTACAAAGCAAACACTAAAAATAGGGATTTTAGTGGTTCTTTAGAAAAGCAATGGGAGACATCTACTCAACCACCAGAAGCTATGCTGGGCCCAATCTTAAAAGAATTGTGTTGGTTGCCTTCCTAGGACATTTAGCCTCAGAGAGGCACTTTGTTACAATTCCTTGCATCATCACTGTCAGAGAACCTCGAGAGCTAATGACTTCTATTTTCTCTGTGTGCGTGATTGCCGCTCTAGATGCAGATTGCTCACCATGAACTGCACTGGCTGTTCATTAAGGATTGCCAGAAATAGGTCATCGGCCAAACAAGTGACAAGATTTTAGTTATTTTAGCCACTGTCAAAGGCATAATCTTCTCACTTGCTTCCAGCAAGGATGTATCTGTGGGATGTGTAAGTGTGCGTGTGTGTTTCTGTCCTCCCCCGAGGGATGGCAGCGCCCTTTCCAAAGAACACCCCAGGCAGACACTTTACATCCTTGGTTGGCTTCTCACTGTCAGCAAGTCTCCCACTAATTTTTCTCCACCTTCTCCTTTGTGTTCACCTACAGGTATTCACTCTGCCATTAAAGTCTTTATAATTTAATTGTTTTGGAGTAAGATCTGGTCTCCCCTATTAATGAACCAGAGAAAAGCTTGGGTCCAGACTGATACTTGTGACCTGATGCAGAGTGCCTGTTTATTATGTAAATGTTGCTTGCAGTTTTTACTCTTACTGTCTACAGTGCCAGCAGCTCACATTTACAGTGTGTTGCTTTTGAGAGAGGTCATATTGGTGTCATTTTCATATTTATGGGGAGAGCAACACTCAAAACTTAGAAACCTGTAGTTTCCCCAACATAGATACTAAAAGGGAGAACCACCAGGGTTCAAACCTGTGTTCCAACCAGCCTGCAGAGCTAGGTAAATGCTTACAAAAAGTTAAATGCTTAGATTTCATGTCAGTCACTCTCTTTAAACTTGCAAAAAGCTAGGAAGAATAATTGCCATCTTCGTCTTAATAAGAGTTCATATGAATTCAAATAAAAGCGCTTTTTGTTCAGTGATTGTGTACTGACATTAAGTTGTTGCCTTATGATTAGCTCAATGGATTACTTGATGAGGAAACTCATGGTGGAGTTGCCCCTTTGTATGCAGTAGAAAAGGCATTTTAGGGGAGCAATATTTAAAAAGTCCTAAACTGGAATACTTGCTAAATATAGTGCCCTGTTGCTGGGGATAATAAAAATCGCTGCCTCAGCTCCTTTGTTACTCCGGCTTAAAGACCTTGCTGGTTCCCAAGTGAAGAGGCCTTTTCCTGTCTTGATTTCTCCTGGGAAAGAAGTTGTATCTCCTTAACCAACTCTCTAAATTTACTTAAGTAAGCTAAGTTGCTGTTGTTCCTCTTTGAGTGGTGGTAGTAGTTCTGGCAGAACCACTTAGCATGTATTAGAATCACTTGGAAGGATTGGTTAAACATTGTGCTGGGCCCACCCCAAGCCGTAGAATTTGAATTTCTTACAAGTTCCCAGGTGGTGCTGATGCTGTGGGTTGAAGACCACTCTTTGGGAACCATTGCTATAAAAATCAAAGCAGTTTTGTAACGTCCTTAAGTTAGCCAATTTAGATGCAGAATTGCTCTCAATTCTTGTATTTGGATATCAGATCATGGTGATGTAAACTAAGATTGCAGAAAATGTGTGCAGCCCCCTGCTTCTTGCTTTGCTACCGCCCCTTCTTAATTCGGTAGCTTTGCAAATTATAAAAAGCCTTTTCATGACACACCTGAGTAAGTTGAAAACTAAAATGGGGACATGATGAGCCCTCGAGGAATAAAGGTACAATTTCCCTACAAATCTGCAGGAGCTTTTGAACTAGGGAAAAAGAAGATAAGGCAAAGCACCCTTTTTAGGACTTCTATAGCACGACTCCATTTTCTACGGTCGGTACCAACTCTTAGGGCAGTCCAGAGACTTGACGGCTACCTGCGGAACAACGATGTGCATTGTTCTGTGGGCTGTGGCTAATTCCAGTTAGTGTAAGGGTGGGAGTTTTCTATAACAGGTAATTATGTTTTGTTTCATGAGCACTCTTATTTGATTTTTAAAAAATCCCAGGTCCACTGACAGTTAATGAAATTCCTATAGCAGTAGTTACAGGGGAATTGCAACTTGTATGAGGTCAGGATCTCAAATGAAACAATAAGGAGAAAAATTAAACAAAATTATATTCTTGAAAATTCCCAGGTCATCACATTATCAAGAACTACGGTACATCCATGAAAGCTCAGAAGTCAGAAATTAAATCTCTCTTTGCTTATAGAATATGGCCTCACGCTTCCATGTGGCCAAGATCTAATTGAAAAAGCAAAAGGATGTTGAGGAAAATAAGATTTTTCCCTTTGTCTGTCAGTCCCTTCCAAGTAAATATGGACATGTAGTTAAATTCCAGTAAATTAAATGTGCCTCCATTATATTATTAAGAAAATTGAAATATTTGATTCTGAGTCACTGATTTAAATTCTTTTATAGCCATGCAGGAATTAAATTTCATTTATTCATTCACTCATTCAACAAACAGCTGTTGAATACCTCCTTTATCATCTACCCCAGGGCAAATGTTTTTTAAGGCACCCACCTTAGCTTATAATAGTTGCTCAGGCAGAGTTTATTGAATTAATAACTAATGAAACACAGCCTGTGTTCTTTTGTGGATCATGCCCTTGCTTTAGAGATGGAAAAGTAAACAAAGATTTGCTGTATATTATGTCAGAGGTGTTTTAAATTTGTGGGAATGTTGTGCAGGAAGAAGTTAGTTCTGCCTGGGAGAGTACAGTACGGACTCATGAGACAGACATTGGAGTTAGCCTTGATGGATGAGCAGATGTTCCCCAGGAAAGAAAAGGCATTCTGGGTAAAGGGAAGTCTCCTTGAGTGATTCTACGTTCTTCCATCTTAGGAATTACTAGCTTGGTGTTTTAAATGCTTTGAACAGAATAAGAAGATAAGAATAGAAATGTAATACTGAAAATAGCTAACAGGTATTATGGACCTGGCGGGGTAACAGTACTTTGCAGGCATTATTTTGTGTGCATCTCACAAGAAGCACTGAGGTAGACACAGCTGATTTCATTTTCCAGAACAGAAAATTGAGAGAAGTTTCTTTTGCCAGAGATGACATAGTGAGGTGACCACCATAATGTTTATGTTCGTCTGTGGTGTTCAGCAGTTTAGACTGTCTGAGGACTGTGGGGAGCCATTGGGGGTGGTATGGTCAGAGGCAAGGGTGGGGAGCCTGGAGTGCAGGGAGGCCAGTGTGGAAGACTTCTAGTCCTCCACAGTGGCATACCGAAGGCCTCAGTTCTGTCCTTGACCTGGGGGTGGAAATGTTGAGCGATACGAAGGAAACATGAGAGGTGGAATAGAGAGAGCTTGATGACTCATGGGAGGAAGAAGTGAATGATAAGTTTGCAGAAGGGAGAAGATACACAGTGATGTACTGGAAGAAAATATCATGTATTTTTTGTCTCCTTTAAAATTGTGTGTGTGTGTGTACTACCTAAAATATATTAACATACCAGTATGTGTACATAACTAACAAATGCAGAAATGGAAACCCATTGAGATTATGTTCATTTTTTTAATGTGATGTACCATCAAAAAAGTGTGGAGTGGTCCAAACATATCCAAGAGATGCACGACCGTCCACAGGTGAGTAAGCCTATGGCAGGAAAGATGGAATAGTTGAAGAGAAAAGATGACCGCCTATACTTCCACTTTAGCTGGTGATCATTTTCTTTCTCTCTTTTGAGCCATTTGTCTTTTTCTTTTCAGAATAATCCAAAACTTCTTTGAAGTTGGGATAGAGGTACCAAAGGGGAAATATATTTCTTTCCTATGTGAAAGATTCTGTTCTAAGCTGTTCTTGGCATTGAAGAATGTTAGAAGTGGAATGGACATCGAGGCCACCTAATCCAACTTCTTCCTATCCATCCAGAGCCTCAGACAGATGAGTAGTCGTCTTGCTTGAACCCTTGGAGAGATAGGCAGCCCAGTCTTTCACAAGGAAGTCTGGACAGATGTCACTGGTACAAAGTTCTTCCTTGTACAGGGTGCAGTTTGCTTCCCTATTTGCAAACAACTACACATTTATCCCTTTCCTTCCCTGAATGTAGTTTCAGAGCCAGTAACATCATACATGGTATTTGATGGTAGCGAGCACACATGCATGCGTAGTCACACTTGATGCTCACAGCCCTCCTCTGGAGTGGGCGGGCATGTGTTTGTTCTGATCTAAAAAATGAGGCATTTGAATTAGAGTCCCGTGGAAGAGCATCTTAGTTATTTTCCCCATAAACATTGGTCATGCCTAATTTGCATGTTTTGTATAGGAGGCCTTAAAACACCAGCAGCCATCTGACCTGAGTTTCAGTTCTGGTTCCACCACTTTCCAGTAACATCACTTTACACAAGGTGATGTTTCCATCGCAGAGCACTGTTGGGGAGATTATATTAGGTAAATCTTGTAAAGCCATTGTAAAAGCCTGGCTTAGAGTTAGTTGTGCAACAAATGTGAATTTACTTGCTTTTCCTATCTTAATTCAAATAAGTTTTTAAAAACCTATTTGTACCATGATAATTATCTTTGTTTAACTTTATATTTGTAGTTCAGTTCTGTTATATCAGTTAATGGAAGTTATCCTGTTTTTCCTCAGCTTTATTGAGATATAATTAACATAAAACCTTGTGTATGTTTAAGGTATATGTTTCATTATATGTATGTATGTGTGTGTGTGTGTCTGTATAATGATTACCACAGTAATGTTAGTTAACACATCCATTACTTCACATGTTAAAATTTTTGTGTGTGTGGTAAACTTTTAAGATTTACTGTCTTAGCAACTTTCAAGTATATCATATAGTGTTAACTATAATACAGTATCATCATGCTTGTATATTACTTCCCCAGCACTTATTCATCTTATAAATGGAAGTGTGTACCCTTTGGCTGGTATCTCCCCATTCCTCTCTGCCCCCCAAGCTCCTGGCATCCACCATTCTAATCTCTTGTTTCTAAGAGTTTGATTTTTTAGAATCCACATATAGGTGAAATCATATAGTATTTGTCTTTTTTTCTTTTAAAGATTTTATTTATTAATTTTTAGAGAAAGGGGAAGGGAAGGAGAAAAGAGAGGGAAAGAAACGTCAGTGTGTGGTTGCTTCTCATGTGCCGCTTCACTGGGGACCTGACTCGCAACCCAGGCATGTGCCCTGACTAGGAATCGAACTGGCGACCCTTTGCTTCTCAGGCTGGCTCTCAGTCCTCTGAACCACACCAGCCAGGGCAGTACTTGTCTTTCTTTGTCTGACTTATTTCACTTAGCGTCCTGCCCTCATATCCATTCATGTTATAAATGGCAGAATATCCTTTTTTTTTATGGCTGAACAATATTCTAACATATGTGTGTGTGTATCATTTTCTTTATCCATTCACTGATGGACACTTAGGTTGTTTCCATGTCTTTGCAAATAATGCCGCACTGGACATAGTGGTGCAGATGTCTTTGAGATAGTGATTTCATTTCCTTCAGACATACACTCAGAAGTGGGATCATATGATAGTTCTATTTTTACTTTTTCAGGAAGTAATGGAAGTTACTTTGGAATTTAATCCTTTTCATTTTGGTTATCTCAAAATAATTATTAATGTTACCTGATTTTTTAAAGAATTTTATTTAATCATGACTTTCAAAAGTCATGAAAAGAGGCATTATCAGAAAGAAATTTAAACTATTTCCATTTTGAGAAAAAAAGTTAGGCCTGCATTGACTCCTTTGTAAACATTTAATTCTGTATGACTTCACATGGATTACCTTACTGCACTGCAGCCAGTTGGTATTAAATGGGAAAGGAATGAGGGTAGGTGTTTTTTTTTTTTAATTTGTAATTTTTTCTTCTTGGAGTTATGTGGTAAATGCATGTGTGTGTCTTTGCAATTAAGTATTTGAAGAGGTAGGATAAATTCCATTTGACTCTCTTTATTCCTTCATTCCTTTTATGTTTTGTCTGGAGGAAAAGAATAACATTTTTATTTTTATCCTGAGAAATCTTCCACTTTCAGGGGTTTTAAATCACAATAATGTGAAAGCCCCTTGACAACTGCTAGTTCATGTTTAAGTGTACATTTAGTCTGCCAAACTGAGCTTTCCGAGGACTGGGATCCAGGGGGAACTTCTCACTGTGTTACTGGTCCATAGCATAGTGCTCATCATGACTTGTTAGCTATCTTCTGACTATTAAATGTTACTTATTGCTATCTCTGCTAAAATGTAGTGAGGGCAGTTTTATTAATATATCTTAGGAGTTTCCTGCTGTATCTTTTAGTTCAGAAACATACACTTGAGAAAAATATATAAATTCAGAAAAGATTTTTTTTCCCAAAAATATACAGAATTCTGAGTGCCTTTGTCTGTATAGGGGCAGTGCAAATAATTCAAATACTTTATCGAGGTTAATAGTACTTTGGACCTCCCTAGAATTTTCTCTCTTGAGGAGTGCGTGTTTTCCTTTGTTCCCTGACACTTTGGTGATGGGGGCGGTGCCATGGGCCCTAAGTGAACGTATGTTATGCAGTCCAAGGTGCATATGAGATATGCATTTCCACAATTCCAGATCTCCTCTTCAGATTTAGCCCCAGAGCACATTTCTGCAAAATCTTCCCACATCTCATGTCTTAAAAATTTCCTCCAGTGAGTTCAGTTGTGCAGGGAGTCTGTTATCCATTGCAGCCATTTTTTATCAACTTCCTGGGCTCCACGGGGATATTAAGCAGAGAAGAATTCAAGGCCAGACACAGTGTGGGTGAGGGTATCTCCGGTTAGGGCTTTGACTGTTTTCCAGAAGTTGTGCTGAATCATCCGGGAATGATGCATTATGCATTCGGTGTATTTCTTCCCTCCGTGGTGGAGTTGCCCATGTAACTAATTTTTGTTGTGACCAGTTCTCCTCTGTATTGAATGCTTCCCTCTTCATTTTATTTCACTTTAGTCACTATTTATAAATTCACTCTTTCTGTATGCTGAATCACTTGTCTTCAAGTTTCTTCTACCATTTTGGCATTTAGATGCTTCAGCGTGAGTTTAACCGAGAAAAAAAATCCTCCTGTCCTGACTTTGGCCGGAAGTGTTTGCCTTAGGGAGCTCCAGATTTACTGACTTTTCCTTAAGTTCTAGAAAAATATGTCTAATATTTGCCACTTGGGGTTTTCTAAATATTAATGTCATTTAGTATAATTATTTTTTTTAAATACATGTTCTGTAGCATCATAGCTGAGAGAGGTATGCTGCAGAGGTGGACCACACACAATGAGAATATGATAGTACTTTTCAGCCGGAAGTTTTTTGTTTAGGATAATATTTGATGCAGTTAAGGGTGTGATATGATAAACATAATTCCTCAGTAGGGAGTATAAATGGATGCACTCTTTGTGGATTGCAATTAGACTCTGTAATCTCACTTTTAGAAGTCTATCCAAAGGAAATAATCATAGTTTTCTTTAAAAAAATAAATAAATTATAAGCCATGTAAATAAAGATCTAAGAGTCAAGGAATAATCAAGTCAGTTATGGCATGCACAAATGTTGGAGTATTATGGAACCACTAAAATTATGACTCTGACAGGTATTCAAAGATGAGAAACTTTTTGAGACATACCATTAAGTGAGTGTGTGGGGGGAGGAATCTATGGTGAATTAAATTCCTTATACATCAGAATATTACAATTGTTAGTTCTGAGTAAACAAGGCAGGAATGTTAAAAATCTTTGTGTGTTCCTGTATTTTCCAAGTTTTCTATTTTTTATTTATTTGTTTTTACTCATGGATTTTAGAGAGAGATGAAGGGAAAGAAAGAGAGAAACATCAATTTGTTGTTCTACTTATTTATGTATTCATTGGTTGATTCTAGTATGTGCCCTGACTGGGGATCCAACCTCCAACCTTGGCATATCAGGATGATGCTCTAATCCACTGAGCTACCCAGCCAGGGCCCAAGTTTTCTGTAACAGGTATGCATTACATTGATGATGAAATGAATGAGTACAGGTGAAGCACTGGAATGTTGCCTGGCCCCACTGTGAGCTCTCAAGCCCAAGCTTTTACCGTTGGTGTGAGATTTACTTTTATAATAAGAAAATTACTTTTTAAACCTACTCCAATTGAAATGAATTGTTTGTGTAACCATTTATTTAATATCTGTCCTCCATTAACTCTGGTCCATTATCTGCCATAGAGAGTCTTCCTGCAGCATATAGCAGGGTACCTGGCACATAGTTAAGTGTTCAACAAATAATTGTTCAGACTCTCAAAGATCAGATTTTAAAATGTTTTCTATTATTATGGTTTCCTAGCAGGAAGGTCACCAGTGAGAAAGCTGTTAAAAATTCTTAATTGGGAACAGCTAATATTTTGTGTTTCTATGAGTGTTGAAATGTATGCGAATGAGGGAATTGCTTGTGCTAAATTAATAGTATGTTGTTAACCAGAAGTAGGTTTATTGGCATATTTTATGACAATTTGGCACTGAGATGTCTTTAAAGTTTTTCCAAAAGTTATAGTTTTCAAATTTAGGACACAATAAATTCCAAAAAGATTATGACAAAGCTACTTCAGACTGATCCTAAAGTTGTAAGTTTAAGCAAGAATAACCACTTGTAATAGCCTGGGAAGTTTTTGGTTGGGACAGTAGGAGTGTATTTGGGTATACAAAGATCCATGATTCTATAAAAGGACTAATTTAAATCTGTAGTTGGTTACAAGTTTTAATATACAAAGCTGGGGGAGTAATGAAATTTAGCAGGAATTACCAGCTGCTGTTTTTGAAAATAGCCGATGAAACTCAGTAAAAGTAATGTGGTGACAGCAGTGTTTATTGTATAAAGTATAATAATCATGTTTTATTGTATCTCCCTGAGACAAAATATACCTTAAGTGGACCAGAGGACATTGAGAGTAATGTGCTTTTTAAAAAATGTGCCCTTACTTACATGAAACTAACATAAAAAGTTTGAAGAACCCTTTACCAGAGGCCTCAGTTGTACTGAGTTAAACTGGAAAAATTGCAGAATTGGAAAGAACTTGTTTTGGAAATATTAGCAATTCAGAAATATGAACTCAGAAAATATGGACATTTGGAGAAATTTTTAACATCATGAGCCATAGGCCTTGTGAACTTCAAAAGACCTTAAAATCTTGGTGACTTGGAATCTCAGAAATAGTGTTGAAAGAACATAGGATAGAAAAGAATAATCAGGGGAGGTACAAGAGGGTAACGGGGATAAAGAGTGATGGAAGGAGACACTTGACTTGGGGTGGTGAACACACATAAGTTTAAAAAAACAGGAAATAAAAGAAAAGAATAATAGGAAGTTTAATGCAATCAGAACCTCATAGCCTGTTTTTTGGCAAAGCCTGCTAAACTACTGTAAATGAATGTTAATCTGATTTTATCAGCCACTTGTACTATATTTATTACATATTTGAATATTTATGACTCTGAAAATATGTTTAACAGTGACATTACAGTGTTTATGGAACTCAGATTTTAAAAATTGTACAGCCCTTTGATGGGAAAGAATTATGTTTAAATACTACAAAATTCAAGATGTGTCTACCACTTAGCAATAGTCTGTATCCTAAGAGACAAGTATTTCTGACTAAAATTCTGTGACAAACAGAATGTGTGTTAAAACTGACTATGAAGACAAACATGATTCAGTTAATTTATTGTTTATTCAAAGATAGATAACTAGAGTATTTTCACTTTTCAGGATCAAGTACAATTTACTGTTTTCTCACTAGAGTTGATATCATTTTGGTTGACTGCATCCCTATCTGCTTAGAAATTATTAATGAACCTTTTTTAAAAAAACAGTATGAACCTGGCTTTGAAATTGAGCCATTCACCGTAAAGGAGCGATGACACTGAAAACGGAAATAACAGATAGGAATGCCCCTTTAATTTTGTCATCTGTACACACATAGTGGTGTGTGTTTTGGGAAAACTTGACCCTCTGCCAACGCTTTCTTCTTCGCAAGCATGAACCTACAAAAAGGTACTTTTCCCTCAATAGGATTCAAACACTTATTTTTCCTCTGGAAAGTATAATCTAATAGGAAAATACAGTTCATATTAAAACCAAAAGAAAAAGAAGAGCCTGTAATTAAGATGTGTCTCAGTCACATTTTCCCTAGTCTTTCGTTGCAACAAAAACATGGATTCATTTAATAAAATCGTCGGTGGGTAAAACAGGGTTTTCAAAGGTTATGGTAATGTTACAAATATCTGGTTACTTCATTTTGATTCCCTCAAATATTAACAAATTTCTCCTTTAATAAAATTTGGGTATATCTGTCACTTTATATTTTGAGATTAATTTAGATTAATTTAGGATAATTTGTATAATGCTGTCCTTTGTGGACACTAGAGAGAATTAGGGGAGAGTTTTAGAATAGAATCAAGTGATGAGAACAAATTCTACATCCCACAACTCACTTAGCTTAGTCACCGTCGTTCTTATCAGTGGCCTTACTTTCATGGGGTTGTTGGGCGGATTACCCAAAATCCTCACAAATGTGTGGGAAGAATGTATGCCTGGAGTCATCAGTGGTTCTCATACACGGCTACTATTCAGTTGATGCTTGAGCCTTTTTTAGGTTGTAGGTTGCAAACTTAAAGCCTCTTTGCCTTTCTATCATCCCCACTTGGAATAATTAGCTAGTTGGTACCCTCTCCTTTAAAAAGTTGACCAAGAAACAAAATTCAGAATGCATGTCAGCTCTCTTTGTCTAATAACAATGTTAAGAGAAATTGTGATAAATCAGATGCTTGATCCTAATGCCTGAAATGACATTGGGGCTCACCTGATTGAGTGACTGTCTGTGCTGGTGTCCGCCTTACTGCTATAGAGCGAGGGTCAGCACAAATTTTTTTAATATATTTTATTGATTATGCTATTGCAGTTGTCCCATTATCCCCCCTTCATTCCCCTCCACCCTGCACACCCTCCCCCACCCACATTCCCCCCCTTTAGTTCATGTCCATATGTCATACTTTTAAGTTCTTTAGCTTCTACATTTCTCATACTATTCTTACCCTCCCCCTGTCTATTTTCTACCTACCATCTATACTACTTTTCTCTTGTACCTTTTCCCCTCTCTCCTCCTCCCACTACCCTGTTGCTAACCCTCCATGTGACCTCCATATCTGTGGTTCTGTTCCTGTTCTAGTTGTTTGCTTAGTTTCTTTTGGTTTTGTTTTAGGTGTGGTTGTTACTAGTTGTGAGTTTGCTGTCATTTTACTATACACGTTTTTTTTTTTAATATTCTTTTTCTTAGATAAGTCCCTTTAACATTTCATAAAATAAGGGCTCGGTGATGATGAACTCCTTTAACTTGACCTTATCTGAGAAGCACTTTATCTGCCCTTCCATTCTAAATGAAAGCTTTGCTGGATAGAGCAATCTGGGATGTAGGTCTTTGTCTTTCAGGACTTGGAATACTTCTTTCCAGCTCCTTCTTGCCTGTAAGGTCTCTTTTGAGAAATCAGCTGACAGTCTGATGAGAGCTCCTTTGTAGGTTACTGTCCCCTTATCTCTTTCTGCTTCTAGGATTCTCTCTTTCATTTTAGTCTTGGCTAATGTAATTATGATGTGCCTTGGTGTGTTCCTTCTTGGGTCCAACTTCTTTGGGACTCTCTGAGCTTCCTGGACTTCTGGAAGTCTATTTCTTTTGCCAGAATGGGGAAGTTCTCCTTCATTATTTGTTCAAATAACTTTTCCACTGGTTGTTTTTCCTCGTCTCCTTCTGATACCCCTATAATTCAGATGTTGGCATGTTTAAAGATATCCTGTAGGTTCCTAAGCTTCTCCTCATTTTTTTGAATTCTTATTTCTCCACTCTTTCCTGTTTGGTTGTTTCTTTCTTCCTTCTGGTCCACTCTATTGTTTTGAGTCCCAGTTTCCTTCCCATCACTATTGGTTCCCTGTGCATTTTCCTTCATTTCTCTTATCGTAACCTGTTCATCTAATTTTCCACCAAAATCAACCAATTCTGTGAGCTTCCTGATCACCAGTGTTTTGAACTGTGCACCTGATAGATTGGCTATCTCTCAGTTGCTTAAAAGGATGAGTTCTGGGGCTTTGATTTGTTCTTCTTTTTTGAGCCATCTCTCTCTCTCTCTCTCTCTCTCTCTCTCTCTTTTCTTTTTGGTCTGGTCGCACCTATTATGGTGAGGGGCGGAGCCTTAGGTGCTCACCAGGGCTTGGCACCCCAGTTGCTGTATTGTGATGTTGTGTGTGCGGGCGGGGTCTAGAGGGAACAGTGACACTTGCTCCATTCTTTGTGGGACCTCAGTCCCTTCTGCTGCTTCCCCCAAGCAAACTGGGCCCCTCTGGTGCCAATTCCCATGTGGGTGGGCTTGTGCACACCCTGGGACCTTCCAAGGACCTCTCCTGTGATATTGGGTGTCTCTCTGTGTGCCTCAACTCCTGCAGGTGTCCTGAATCAGTGTCCCAAGGCTCTATTTCCCAGTGCTGGGATCCTGGGTTGCGCACTGCTTTGCTTTACAATCGCTGCTTCACTGGGTCTGCCAGTTGCCACCCCTCGGCTCTGGTCTTGCGCGCCCCGGTTGCCTTACGTGCCTGGTCCCAACTCTCTCTGCTCTCCATGCCGTGACCGCGCCTGGCTGCTTGTCTCCGCCCCTCCTACCAGTCTAGATGAACGGGTCTATTTCAACTTCTTGGTTGTCCGACTTCCATTCAGATCAATTTTCTGTCAGTTCTGGATGTTATTCTGTTTTTAAATTGTTGTCGTTCCAATCTTGGTTGTGCGTGGAGGTACAGTGCATCCACCTATGCCTCCATCTTGGCCGGATGTTGGTCAGCACAAATTTTTCTGAGAAGAGCCAGGAAATAAACATTTTAGCCTTTCTGGGTCCTACATTCTTTCACAACTACTCTGCTCTATCATTGCCACTAAGACCAGGCACAGATACTATGTAAATTAATAGGCACACCTGTATTCAGTGAAGCTGTATTTATAAAAAGTGGCTGGTCCTGGATGTGTAGTTCTATTGGTTGGAGTGTCGTCAGTGCACCAAGGTTGCAGGTTTGATCCCCGGTCTGGGCACATACAAGAGTCAACCAAGGAATGCGTAAATAAGTGGGACAGCAAATTGATGTTTTTCTCTCTCTCTCTCTCCCTTTCTCTCTCTCAAATCCATTTAACAATTTTTTAAGAAAAAAAAAACTGTCTGTAGGCTGGATTTGGCCCATGCAGGGATTGTAGTTTGCCTACCCCGACACAGATGGAGACCTGAGTGTTTTCTCTTTTATAATCAGAGATAAATCTTTGCCTTCAAAGTTGTAATCGTTTATTATTTAGTGTATCCAAATCTAAATCAGTATTCTAATTTTCTGTTCTTTTTGTTTTTTATATATAAATATATATATTTTTTATCCTAAAAGAATAAACTGTCAACTTTTGATTGCTGAAGCTATATGATAATTTGTCTTTTGGAACAGGATGGAGTGATGGCGAATGCCTTGAATGCCTGAGAGATCAGACTTCGTACCTTTTTATTCATAATTTTGTACATGTTGCATTGTATGAGACAGCATCACGTTCTGGCTTTGCAGTTAGATAGCTTCACCTTGTGTTTCTGCCCCCTCCTAGCTGCAAGTCATTCACTTATGTTGTAGCTTCTTAGGATGCAGTTTTCTCATTGGTAAAATGGTGGTAATTCTTAACCTTGTCGGGTTACTGCGAGGATTGAATGAGCATGAACTCAAAATGTGGGGCTCAGAACCTAACAAGATAAACCTGGTCAATGGTAGGTCTCAGGACCTTGGGTGAGGATCGTATCCTGAGGGCTACATGATTTAAAAAAACTTTTTTGTTATTTTACATTTTTTGTTCCTTTTGGAGCTATGCCTCCCAAAGTACTCATGCTGAAAGACTACCTTTTTTTCCTAATCTCTCATGAACTGATGCTTTTAAAATATATAGTACCATAGTCCCCACTTACCCACAGGGGATATGTCCCAAGACCGCTCAAGTGGATCCCCGAAACTGTGGATAGCACTGAACTGTTTATATACTATGTTTACTCCTATACATACATACCTATGATAAAGTTTAATTTGTAAGTTCAACACAGTAATAGATTAATAAAAACTGATAATAAATAGAATGATTATAATATATTGTAATAAAAGTTATGTGCATTTGGCCTCTCTCTCCCTGCTAATGGATCTGATATCCAAGATGCTACTAAGTGACAAATGGGCAGGGAGCCTGTTCAGTGTGGACTTGAAAATGCACTGATGTGTGAACGGATGAGTGGGCAAAGCTGTCCAGGCCTCTCACCAGCCTGACATCCTTTATCTGCATGCTCTTCACTTTGCTAGGGTCCCTCTCAAAAATATAGCCAGCTTGGGGGACAGAGAGAAGGGGTTCGCTGTAGAACAACACATTGCTATCAGTACTTTTTCAATGCCGATAATCCAAAAGAACAAGCACTGTGTATTTTTGGAAGTCGACTTTTTCTTGTCCCTCATTTTTTGGTGCTGATTGTGTAATAGCATTGTAGCAAAGCAGCCAACAGCAGTGCTGCCACCTTCCAAGCTGTCACACTGACTTTCTGGAAACTGTCAGGGCCACACCTTACCTTAGCTGAAATTCAATGGCATTGAGCTCTTGAGATTATAGATAGTAATTTCTTGGAGTAGACACAATGGTGTGTGTACATAAACTGGGCTGGAATGTATCAAAGTGCTTGCATGGGATGTTACAGATTATTTACGCATCACAGTAAACCATTTGTAGATGTTTCTGATGCGAATATGGAATAATGTCACTTTAAGATGGGGATAGAAAAGGATATCAGAATTTCATTTGCATGGTAACTATCATTTGCAAGGAAAAAGAACTTAGCCAAAAGTAAGTTGATAGCCTATAGTAATAGATCAGATTTTTGGCAGCTAGTTAGGGTGCTGTTTGGGGGACCAGTAAAGTTCATAGCACATTGACTGACTGCTGGCTTCGGGTCAGGATGTTTGGGTCTCCATCCCAGCTGTATGACCTTGTTGTTCAAGTTCTGTAACCTCTCTGAGCCTCACTTCCCTTATTTGTAAACTGGGAGTAATCATAGTACAGAGGCGTAGATTACTGTGAAGATTAAATACATTAATTCGTGTGAAGCACTTAGTGGTGGAGTATTTCTTTAGCACTCAGTATTGCCTCTTAATGTATGTAGATTATTTTTTGGCATGGAAACACTTTTTTAAAAAATATTTTTTATTGATTATGCTATTAGTTGTCCCATTTCCCCCCCTTCACTCCCCTTCACCCTGCACACTCTCTCCCACCCACATTCCCCCCCTTCAGTTCATGTCCATGTGTCATAAGTTCTTTAGCTTCTGCATTTCCCATACTATTCTTGCCCTCCCCCTGTCTATTTTCTACCTACCATCTATGCTACTTATTCTCTCTACCTTTCCCTCTCTCTCCTTCTCCCACTCCCCTGTTGCTAACCCTCCATGTGATCTTCATTTCTGTGGTTCTGTTCCTGTTCTAGTTGTTTGCTTAGTTTGTTTTTGTTTTAGTTTTAGGTGTGGTTGTTAATATTTGTGAGTTTATTGTCATTTTACTGTTCATATTTTTCATCTTCTTTTTCGTAGATAAGTCCCTTTAACATTTCATATAATAAAGGCTTGGTGATGATGAACTCCTTTAACTTGACCTTATCTGAGAAGCACTTTATCTGCCCTTCCATTCTAAATGATAGCTTTGCTGGATAGAGCAATCTGGGATGTAGGTCCTTGCCTTTCATGATTTGGGGCATGGAAACACTTTTGAAAAGAAATAGCCTTCAGAGTATGTACGAATAGGATTGTCTTTGAAAACTACTTTTATGTGCAGGGTGCTAATTTCACATTTAACCATTTTATATATGTTAATTCATCCTTCTGGAATCCTTTTTGAAATAAAAGTTAATTTTAACTTTTAAACATTTTACATTGAGGTGATTTATAGCTTATTAAAATAAATCACTAAAATCCTAGCAAAAATAATAAGTAAACCATATTAAACAAAGTTTTAATTCAATGGAATATAGTATTAGAAAATATTATGAAAACTAGTATAGAAAGTAAATGAAAAATTGAATATAGAGTTGTATGTATAGCCTGAACATAAGTAAATTTTGCATTTTAAGATGAATAGATAAGTAATAGCTATAGTACAGTGTTGAAATTAAGGATGGCTGTTTTTCCCTTAACTTCCCAAAGTTTATGTTGTAAGGTTTTCAGAATTAAAAAATTTAAAAAATCAAACATCTACTATTCACTATAATTGCTCAAAATGAGAGGCAGTAAAAAATCATATTGAATCTAAGTAAGTCTTTTATTATAGCTAGCAAATTTATTGAATTTATTTACAAAACATTTGTTAAAATCAAGAAACTGCTGTGTAAATTAATTAATTTCCTGGGTGGCTAAGAATAAACAAGGTCTCTTGGTTTTATGTTGAGGCACCACGTGTTAATTAGACACAGCTCCACAGGACCCAGAACAGTTCTCTCAGAACTCTTAGTCTGTGGCAATTTGTAGATATTTCAGAAAGGAGCTTTTCAAGGTCAGTGGGATGTCAGCAGCCGAAACTTCCTCTGTGATCTGTTCAGGGGATCCCCAGAGGTCATTGCTGGTTCCTGAATCGAGTGTAGAGATATACAGTTACAACCCAGGGAAAGTACAGATCTGGTTCCTCATGTGATCAGTTCTCCGTCACGAGCAGGGTGACAGCCTACCAAGCCGACATCTGCCCAGCAGACCGTACTAGCCCACCTGCCACTACCCTTATTCCCACTCAGGGTCAGGCCAACAGGGACCTTCCTCATGTAACCCTGAATGTCTTCATTTTCGTGAAGTTTTCAAAGCAGAATGAAAGACTCAGCAGGGGGTATGGTGGTGTGATGGGACCCAGGTCAGTTTCTTAAATTCCAGGACCATTTCCTGGTTACAGCTGGGGCTGTCCTTTGTCCCTCTCAGGCTATTCCCAAAGCTTCTCTTGAAACAGAACATATTGTCATATTGGCAAATGAAATTTACCTAGGTAAGTCGTCTAACCTAATGTTAGAAGGAAACCGTTTTTTAAAATTTTTTTTTGTTGAAGTGTTCCATATATGACTCTGGCATATATGTCATTGAAAATGCTCTTATTCTTATGACCAAATGTCTTCCTAAATTGAAAGTTTTTGAAAGTTTTTACAAATTTTATTTCTAGGAAGAGGGGAAGGGAGGGAGAAAGAGAGGGAGAGAAACATTGATCAGTTGCCTCTTGAATGCACACCAACCTGGACTCAAACCCGCAACCCAGGCATGTGGCCTGACAAAAAATCAAACCTGCAGACACACTGGTCAGGGTGAAAGGTTTTTATTTATAAATAAATTAATAAATAAATAGCCTGACTAAAAGTCTATGACCATTCTGCATATACAAAATTGTTGAGCTTGTGAAAATGCCTCTTGTACCAGAATATGTCTTCATGCTGACAGCCCTACCCAGGGCTTGCTCAGCATTCAGCAAGATAAAACTCTATCTGGACATTTCCTGGAGAGGAAAATACTTTTGAATACATGCATTAAGAATTATGGAAAGCCTTAGTCACTACAATTTTTATATGCAGTAGTTGCATATTACTGTTTGTTTTGACTCCCATATTATTTGAGTAGATTTTTTAAACCAACTAAGGTTTATGGGGGCCCACTGGAGCCGTTCACTTTTCTCCTGCTGCTGTGCCATGTGGAACCATTGGCAGGAAGAAACACATTGTGCATTTCAGATGTGCCTGGTAGCTGAGCCACTCGTGGAGAACATGGTGTTGAGGGAGTCGTGTCTGGCTCGTCAGGTTCAGATTTGCTGCTCACATTTTCTAGAGTGTATGATGTAATGAGAATAATTGAAACTATTTCCTTTCACTGAACACTATCTAAAATTTACATCAAGTTGCATTTTGAACAAAAGGGGAAAACACTTATGTAAAGGAGGATTTTTTTTTTTTACTAAATATAAATAATTCAAAAATACTTCAAAGGAGAAAGTAAGGTGAGAAATGATATCAGGTCCTTTCCGTGTGTCAGGATTTTAATTAGTGGGTTCGGTGTGGAGGCCCAGTGACCCCCAAAATGTGGCTCATTTCCATTTTTGCAGGGGGTGTCCAGGGGAAAACCCAGCCCATAAGTGGGGGTAAGGACAAGAACACCTTGATGGGAAGCCAGCCTGTGGTGGAGGTGGTAGGCAGGGGTTATGCTTTTTGGAAGAGCAAAAGGAAACCCTCTTGCCATAAATGTGCTATTTGGGTCCATTGGAAATGTCAAAGTTGACAATGGATGGGGGAGAAAAAGGCTTGGCAGCCACGGAGGGACTCTGAGGGAAAAGTGTGAGACCTTCCTGTCTCAAAGGAGCAGCAGTCGGTGGCCAGGAATGGGAGCAGGGGTGCCACCTGAATTATCAGGTGCACAAGGATCCACTTCTAGGAGTGCGAATTTCATAGCTGCTGAGTTGTCTCAGCTCTGCAGCCTCCTGACTTAAGATGAGAAGGTTTTGCCCTGGCTGGTGTAGCTCAGTGGATTGAGCGCGGGCTGCGAACCAGGCATCGCAGGTTTGATTCCCAGTCAGGGCACATGCCTAGGTTTCAGGCCATGTCTCCCAGCAACCGCACATTGATGTTTCTCTCTCTGTCTCTCTCCTTCCCTTCCCTCTCTAAAAATAAATAAATAAAATATTAAAAAAAAAAAAAGATGAGAAGGTTTTGTTCAGCCTTCCATACCCTCGCCCAGTGATCATGAGCTTTAGTTCAAGGAACAGAGTCTGCTTTGAAAAGAAGAAAGGCCCTTTTTCAGTCTTTCTTCAAGGTCTTTGAGTGGCTTTTAATGTTTCCAGCTCTGTATCCTTATGGTCCATCTCGTCATCTGCTTTAGAACATTCCCCTTCTCGCTGCAAGTCATGGTCTGATAATAGCATGAGAAGTTCTGTTTCTTCTTGGCAAAGTTCAGTCATTTTGTTTTCCTTTCTTGAAGATTTTTTTTTTTTTGGTTGAGAAAGCAACTTTATTTTGTTTGAGGGAGTGGGCAGATACCTAGTCCCAGACCTGGAATTGCCTGTTGGTGCCAGCAGCCTTGGTGACCTCGAGGAGTTGAAGTGCATGGTGTTGTTCTGGGGCCAGCACTTACCCACCGTGACAATGTTGCCAATCTGGACAGCTCTGAAGCAGGGGACATGTACACTGTCATGTTCTTGTGGCACTTCTCGAAGTGGTAGTACTTTCGAATATAGTGGAGGTAGTATCCTCGATAGATGACAAGGCCCCCCCACATGTTCATCTTGGTCGCCACACCAGACAAAATGCGCCCTCAGGTGGAGACATTACCGGTAAAAGGTCATTTTTTGTCAATGTAGGTGCCCTCAGTGGCCTCCTTGGGTGTCTTGAAACCCAGACTGATGTTCTTGTAGTATCGTGGTAGCTTCTGTTTGCCAGTTTCTCCAGGTAGGACCCTCTTCTTATTTTGAAAGATGGTGGGCTGTTTTTGGGAGGCACACTTGGTCTCTAATTCAGATTCAACTCTAAACCCAAAATTATTTCAGCATTTATGCTCTGAAACACTTCCCACCGCCTGCAGGATTCACTTCTTAAAACCTGGAGACCCAGAATCATCCCTTAAACACCTTTTCAGCAAGGATTACTTTCTAAGACACAAAGACATCCATCCACCCAGGATACACTTCTTATCTAACACGTCCCACTTCCAAGTGGAGACCCTTGGATTCAGGAGACACTAATCTAGATAATGCAGACACGCACCCTCTGCCAGAATTAATCCCCGGGAAATCGAGGGCCCCCTGAATTAACCCCCAAACTGGGTCCTGCTGTCCAGGACACACCTCTGCAGCCTGTGGAGGGCCCCGCCACCACAGCCTGGGCCTGAATCTTGATGATTTCAAAGTGCATTTTCATTGGAGGCTTGCCCAGTCCAAAGGCTTTTAAGATGATCTGTCAGGTCTGCTTTGTATCTTCTCTTTTAGAAATGTTGGGGTAGAATGGATTTTTCTTCCTATTCTGGCTGTTGAAATGCACGCTTAATTTTGTAACATCACTGCGTTTCCTCCTGGCCCCACTGGCCTGATCCTTGGCGTACTCTCCATCTCACAGTTCTAACTTATCACTGGTGCTCTTCTCGCAGGCAGCTGCCAGGCCTTTACCCTCTCACACATGTTCCCCAGTCTTGATCTGACTTTCCAGAGAGACTCTAGGACTCGGTTATGGAGACACTGAGGTGTTTTTTCTGTTGGCTTCAATATTGTTACATTTATTGTAGCTTTTTTCACTTGTGTCTTTATGGATTTAGTTTCTGTTTACAGAGTCTGGCTTTTTCTTGTGGTATCACAAACATCAGCTCATCTTCTTCAGAACGTGGAGATTTTTCTTTTTCAGATTGGTTTGCTTCAAAGCACAAGATGGACCAAACCACAGGGCTAACATGTCCAGAGTACCAGGTGCTTCTTCTGGGCTTTCATCTTCTTCCACCACAGGGTAAAAGTTGATGGGACTTTACATTTTACTAGAACTGGTGCTGAGCTCTTAATGGCATGAAGCCTTTATTTCACTGACTGAAAATTCTGCCCAAGAGAATTGACAGCACAGCAACTATCCAGGCACTTGTCTCTGTTTTTACCAGGGAGGACAAGACTATTCTCACATCATTAGGCAATGCTGCCATGTAACTCTGCAGGGTCTCACGTTTGGCCGAAAGGACAGCTCATGAGAGGACGAAGCCTGACCTTGGTACCCCAGACTGCCAGAGCCCCCTGTGGTCCTCATACCCAGCTGGGCCACAGCAGATCCTGGGGAGCACTGGGCACAGTTCTGCTCGGAACCACACTTGTACCTGGAGCAGGGATGGGCCATGAGTGGAGAGGATCAATGGGGGTATAGGAGAGATCCCAAGAAAAACACAACCTCATCTCTGCCCATGGCTCCTTCTTTTCTTAAACTTAGCTTTCTGTGGCCCTAGAGGCCTCCCCATGCTCTTCCTTCTACCTTGCAAGCCCTTTGTCTACTTGTGTGCACAGGAACTGCACCCACCCTGCAGCCTCCTCTCCCCTGTGACCCCAGCTCGCAGGGAAGGGCAGGTGCAGAGTGGGTCCTCAGAGTTCACGCACATTTGTGGAAGGAACAAAGGAGTCATTGAGTGAGTGACAGAGGGACAAAGGCACATTTGCTGTCCCTGAAGATTCACACATAATGCCCTTTCTTGTTCCTGTGACTCTCCTATACTTGGCTCTGGGCCACTCCTTTACTCACGGCAGCCTTCAACATCTCTCTCCTGGATGTCATCCTTAATGCTCAAGTCCCCTGACCTGCACCTCCACACTGGAGTGATTATCAGACAAAAGTTCTCTAACGACCCATACCTCCTCTCTCACTGTCCCCACCTGTTCTAGTTTTCTTGTCTCTTGGCTCCCAGATAGGGACCTACCCGCTCACTTGATTCTTCACACTGTTCATTTCACTGTCTCCACACCACATGGTCCGAGGTTCACTCATTTCTGTTGAGGTTATCTTTTACCCCCATCACAGGGGTCACTCCCTCCTTTGAACCCTTCTGTGTCTGGCCCGTATTTCAGTGGAAGGGTTTATAGTTGGCTGGGATCACTCTTATTCTAGTGACTGTAACACCTAGTAAATTTCTTCACATATTGTTGATGGGGAGGTACTGTTTTGTTGAACTGATCGAAGCTGTGGATGGGTTAACATTTGAAGCGTATTGGTATATTCAGGGAAAACATTGGCAAAGGGGGTAAATCTGTATCTCCTCCTTCCAAAAAGTGTGGTATAGCTATGAAGTTTGTAGGGGGAAAAATTATTCCAGAAATTCTGTTGTAGAGGCTCTTTCCCAAAAATCAGTCTTGTAACATTTAGGAAAACTTATCAAAGTCGCATATGCGTATAATTAAAAAATAAAATAGAACAAACAAGTTTATAATGAGAAGCAGCCATCCCCTCGCCCACCTCCAGTCTTGAGCTACAGGAGCAACCATTTTTGAATGTTGGGGTTTTGGTTTATCTGGTGGACACTGCCATATTTTGAAATCCTGCCGTTTAATCTCAAATAGGGCTAGTGAGAAACAGCTCCTAAAAATAATGAAGTCATAAAAAGTGCAAACTGACTCACTATTTACACTGAATTATTGTTGCCAATTTTATTATGAAAATTATTGAAAAATATTCTAGACAAATACCTTTAAGTCATGATAATATTGAATCAAAATGTTCACTTCTCCCTCTTTTTAGTATTAGGAGTGAAAAATTTTTTGATAGTTTTTGGTGTATTTTCTATATTGTTCTGTATGCATATATTAATAGAATAAAATTGCTGTTTCTCCAACTCGTTTTCTTTTCCATGTTCTTTTGCTTCTTGTGGCCATTTGTTTTATTGGTGGTTTGGTTTTCTCTTCATTCCATGGGGGTACAGTCTGTAAAGTCTGCTGCACCTGATTCACAAGGCCACAATGAGTGCTCTTTGTGGCCCTGTAAAGGTGCACCTCACTCTGTCTTCAAGTCCTGTCTCTGAAAGTGGGCTTAGAAAGAGCCTGTGTATTTGCTCTAAGCTGATATTATAGGAAATGTGATTGAGCAGAGGCATACTTTTTGAAAAAAGGCACACTCCAGATGCCCCATTTCAGGGTGCAAAATGGCTGCCTGTGGTTGAAAATAAGTTGGTAGGTAGAGACTTTAGTGCATTTAATTAAAAGTACTGTGCTAAAAGAAATTGTAGCAATTATATATTATTAACCTAAGTGGTGCCAAGGCTTTGAAGTTGTTTGCCATGGCCCATTATTTTCCTTGATTGCATATCATCTGAGATTGAGCTCGGCTGTTTGGTTATGTAGGCATTTGGAAGAAGAACAACATAGTAAACCCAAGTACAAAATTATGATCTTTGAACTCTGTGCCGTATATCCAAGCTATTGCTAAGTGAATCCAGTCTTTTGCTGCTACAGTTATTTTGACTGTGTTATGCTGCTTTCCCTGCCCACTCCCCAATCAGGCATTGTTTAGTTTATTGGAAAATACATGTTATATATGTCAACTAAAAACAGGGTGTCATTTTGGGGCTTAATGGGAGGAGGCTTTTGTTTCAAGTTGAAATGAATGAATAAGTAGATTGAAGATTTATGAACAGTGCTGGGTCCATTATCATAAGAAAACCAGGCTTTGCAAATGTAGGGATTATAAATCCTACATTTTTGGTTTGGCCAAAAAGTCCATTTAGTTTTTTCTGTAAAATAAAAGACACATTTTCCATTTTTACCAATAACTTTATTGAGGATATTCTGAGTATGTTGCCTGTCTTCCACTATTGGCTTCTAGTGGGTAGAGACCAAGGGGGCTGCTACACATCTTCCAATGCATAAAACAACCCACAGCAAAGAATCATTTGGTCAAAATGTCAACAGTACCAAGAAACCTTGCAAACCACTTTTGACACATTCAATGAGTCATAGCACCTTCTCCATACAATGTAAAAATCTTTTTTTGTGTTTCAGTTGCATCTTTACCTTTCTTGAAATAATAAAGCTTAACATGCCAAAAGTGTCGTGTATCTTCTTCCATCTTCAATATTAAAATGGCACAAAAATTCACCTATTTTGATAAGACTTTTTTAAATGCACACTGATATGACAGCTGTCACAATACAATCTAACAAAATTGTCTCGAATGAAATTAAAGACAACTAAGCACTGCTAGAGTCATCGTATGGAAGAAATCACATGAACTTTTTTGGCCAGCCCAATATATGTGTGGTGAGCAGCAGGGGAGGATTCCTGGCTGAGATAAGATCAAAATGTACTTTTCTGTATTAATAACTCTGCAGGGTGGCAAGGGTTTCAGTGAAAAGAATAAAATAAGGTTCCAGAACCGATTTTATCATTGTAAGCTGTACTCAGCTATGCTTATTAAATAGAAGGTTTATTGAGAGCCCATGACATATTTGTCAGCTAAACTGACTAGGAATTAATGGGCCAACCCCTTCATTCTACAGAAGAGAAAACTGCAGAGGCCAGTGAAGTTGCCTGAGTGACTTGCCCCAGGTTAAGTACTCAGTCCCCCAAGTCGGCCCCCACTTCACATGCCACTTGCATGTCTTGGGGAGTCTTTTAGGCTTCTAATCAACCAGTATAAAATGGAAGTTCCCACAACCCTTACCTCAGGTTCAATCACTTGCTAGAACGGGTCTCAGGAAAACAGCTTACTAACTAGATTACCAGTTTATTATGAAAAGAATACAACTCAGGAACACCAGATGGGGCAGTGTATGGGGAAAGGGGCAAGGAGCTTGGTGTGCCCCTCTGGTGCGCCACCCTTCCAGACCCTTCATGTATTCTCCAACCTGCAATCTCTCCTAACCCTTTCCTTTTGGGTTTTCCTGGAGGCTTCATTACCTAGGTGCAATTGATGAGATATTGGCCGTTGGTGATTAATTAAACCCCCAGCCCGTCTCTGCTCCCAGGAGGTGTGGGGTGGGGTTGCTAGTACCAGCCCTGTAATCATACGGTTGGTTCCCTGATAACCTGTCCCTAAAGTCACCTCATGAACACAATCCGAGGTGTGGTTGAAAGGGACTTGTTTTGAATAACAAAAGACACTCCTTTTGCCTTTATTGCTCTTATCACTTCAGAATTCCAAGGGTTTTAGAAGCTCTGTGCCAAGAACTATGGGCAAAGACCAAATTATGTTCTTCTTATAAATCACAATACCACAAGTAGCAACTAGTCACTACTTGTTTAAATGTCATGGCAGTCATGAGATCCTCCAGTTTACACCCAGTTGGTCAGGAGCCCAGGTGAACCCTGGATTTGCAATTTGCAAACTGGATTTATAATGGGGCAGGCTTGTAGGACTGAACCCTTAACCTGTGGGATCTGATGCTCTCTCTTCATTGCTAACTATTTAAATATAAATAAAAATTATTTTTAAATAAGCACACTTAAAAATTCAGTTCCTCAAGCACGCAACCACATTTAGATTGCATTGGCCAGCACTGTCCTATCCCTTTCATGCCAGAGTTACTTACTACGAATCTAGACCTGGACTCCAAAGACCTGAATTGTAACTCCACGTTCACCATTCACCCTGTCATAAGTTGTAAGATCTCAGATAAGTCCGCTAACCTAGACAGAACTTTCTTTTTCTTTTGGTAAAATTGAGGTTACGTATCCTACAATGTCTGTGAAATGCTTCATGTTACACCTGAAGTGCTTACATAAAGATAGAAGGTGCGATTATTAATTTGGTTACTATTGAAAAATATTAGCACTGGCAAGTCTTTGGCCCTTTTCTTGCTTCACAGGGAATTCAGGGTTTGTGTGGCGTCTCAGATTAATCTGCTCTGTGGGTGAATTCTGACTGTGCCGCAGTAGGTTGATGAATGCCTTTCTTTATTCTCTGATAAGACAAGACATTGCCTTCTGCCAAACTTCTTCCTCAGGGCTGTTCTTCACTGGGTCTAGTTTTGTTTGTTTGTTTGTTTTTTGTTTTAATAACCTTAGTGAAGTATAATGGTTAAGACCATGGGCTCTGAAAACAGCTTGTTTCGCCAGCTCTGCCAAACATACTCACTTTGAGACCTTGGCAGTTCTAACCTGTTTTCTCATCATATGCCATAGAGTTACTGTAGAGGTTAAATGATTTGGTGCCTGTGTACTTAGTCTAGTGCCCAGAACTTAGTAAGTGCTCAATAAATTGTTGTAAATAATAGGTGATGACATTACAAATTTAGTATAGGAAATACATTGCAGAGTATTCTAGTTGAATTCTCTGGTGAGAGTACAAAATCTATCTAGGTAGAGATATTTAGTGCTCAGGGAGGGAGGTGATGTTGAAAGTTTTGTGATTTACAAGAGATGGGATTTCTTACGATACCAGTAATTGGTCAACTTAGGGCAACATGCTTCTGGTTCTTTTTCTGTGTTCCCCTTTCCTCTACAGAGTGTCTCAAAGTCACATAAATGCCTACGGGAAACAGGCAGGTAATACCCATGTGTAAAACCTGCTGTGAGAGAGGCTGTAGAGAAAGGAAAGGACCGCACCGATCTGGAGAAGGTGTGCGTGCCCTGTCCAGGTGGGCCAAATCCACTGGTAAGCTTCAGCTAGTTTCTGCCCTGAAGTAAATACATTAGTAAATAGAGATGTTTATATGACATTTCCAAATTTCCAGTATTGGCTCAAGTTTTATTTCAAGCTCTACATGTACTAGATAAGTCTGTTGAGGTAAGAAATACCCAAACCTGTAAAGAATTTTTGTAAGAGTTTATTTGAGCCAAAAGTGATGACAGCTGCTGGGAAGGAAGCAAGATCTCAAATGCTTCTGAGACTGACAGTTTCAGTGTCTTTCATGCATTTGAAATTAGGGACGGATTTTTATGCATTTGAAATGAGGAAAGATTACATTTGAGTGTGAGCAGGCAACACAGAGATTGGATTACTGGACAGTTAACAAGATTCTGGGCTCTCTAGAGGATGGTCACCACTTTGAACGAGGGTCTGAAAAGAGGCGTTTCGAAGGTGTGTTAACCTAGATGCACAGAAACAACGGACAGGGCTTGCTTAAGGTAAAGAAAAACCTTTTACCGGCCAGTGGCTGACTACTTACCACGTCCTGCCTTTACAAATTTGTGATCAGATCATCCTGTGAGGTTACTTTGGGATAGGTGTTTTACAGAGCTCTTTTATTGTCCTCAGAAGTTAGGCAGTATGTGCGGCCAGATTTAGAGGGGATACTAGTGATGAGAACCAAGGGTGCTAGAGCAGTATCTGGGAGAATGATGTTTGGACATGCAAACTGTGTTCTCACGTTTACTGTTGCTGTAGGACTTATGACTTGGTTATTTGGAACAAAGGGATGGTTTCACTGTCATCAGTGAAATCCATGCGCTGTCTATGGCAGAAGATGAAAAAAAAAATAGAAGGAATTCAGTGAGCCTTCTACTTAGGCAGTAACCCTTGAACATACTCTCAAGAATTCCTTTGCTAATAACCCCAGTTTACCTTGCCTGCTCTTTCAGATGTCTTAAAATAGCATGATTTCCCACAGGCTTATTGAAATGATGGTGCTTCTCCACTTAGTAAAACATTTCTGCATTAGACTTCATTTAATTGCATTTTCTTGTTTGTTTGTTTGTTTTTCCTCTGAGCCACAAATTCAATTTGGGAACACAGTTAATCATACAGATCTTTCTGGGGATTTCATTTTGGGTAGCATTTGCATTTGGGGGAGGGAATAGATTTTTTCCCTTGATATTTTTCAAAGGTATTTCTAGATATTAATATAGAAATCAGGGAACAATCGAGCACAGAAGTCCTCCTCACCTGAAACTGAATGTATTTCAAACACAGAGAAAAAGAAGGTCTGGGCGTGAGAGATGGTTGTGTCTCATCCTCAGCACAGCTGCTTCACTGTGATAAGAAAGCAGAGCTCATGGTGTGCTGAGCCAGCCAAAGTTTATCCTACAAACTATTGGAGTAAAGGAAGAACTTCCTGTGAAATACAGCTAGGGCTGCAATGTGGAAAGCTGTGAGCGTGACACATACTTGCAGGGGGCACTCCAACAGGATTTCCTGTGCTGGAAAGGAAGCTTATTGGAAGTCTTAATTCATTCAGAAACGTGGAGACCTAGTAGACTTATGCCTGTTAAGAGCTTGGTTTTGCAGTTACAGAATCTAATCTAGTCTAATACAATCAGCTCAATACTTGCCACTTCTAATGTATAAGAAGATTATGCATTCTGATATCTCCTTGTGGTTTTAATTTGCATCTGTGATAGCTAATGATGTTGAACACTTTCTCATATGTCTATTGGCCTTCTGTATGTCCTCCTCCGAGAAGTGCCTATTCAGGTCCTTTGCTCATTTTTTAATTGGGTTGTTTGTCTTTGGGCTGTTGAGTGATATGTGTTCTTTGTATATTTTGGAGATCAAACCCTTGTCCGTTGTGTCATTAGCAAAATGTTCTCCCATACAGCTGGTTCCCTTTTCATTTTGATGATGGTTTCTTTACCCATACAGAAACTTTTTGATTTGATGTAGTCCCATTTGTTCATTTTTTCCTTTATTTCCCTTGCCCTAGGAGATATATCAGAAAATATTGCTACATTTATTTTTAAAAGATGTATATTTAAGTCTTTTATCCATTTCGAGTTTATTCTGGTGTGTGCTGGAAGTTGGTGGTCTAGGTTCACTTTTTTGCACATAGCTGTCCAGTTCTCCCAACACCGTTTGTTGAAGAGACTGTTTTTACTCCATTGTTTGCTTGTGCCCTCTTTGTCAAATATTTATTGACCATAGAGACATGGGTTTATTTCTGGGCTCTCTATTCTGTTCCATTGATCGATCTGTCTGTTCTTATGCCAGTACCAGACTGTTTTGATTACAGCGCCCTCATAATATAGTTTGACATCAGGTATTGTGATCCCTCCAACTTTGTTGTTCTTTTCTCAGGATTGCTGAGGTTCTTCGGGGTCTTTTTGGTTTCATATGAATTTTTGAAATATTTGTTCTAGATCAGTGAAATATGCCATTGGTATTTTAATAGGAATTGTGTTGGATGTATAGATTGCTTTGAGTAGTATGGACATTTTAATGATATTAATTCTTTCAGTCCATGAACACAGTATGTGCTTCCACTTACTTGTATCTTCCTCAGTTTCTTTGTGTAATTGGAATCTAATGAACAAAATAAACTAACGAGCAAAATAAAACCAGATTCATGGAAACATGGAAGAGACTGACAGGCGCCAGAGGGGAGGGTGAAGCGGAGAATGGTGGAAAGAAAAGGAAGGAACTAGTCAAAAAACATGTATGAAAGATCCATGGGCGTGAACAATGGAGTGGGGATTGACTGAGAGAGGGAGGGGTGAGCTGAGTGGTGGGGGGGACAACGGGGAAAACAGTTGGGATAACTGTAATAGAATAAACAATAAAAAAGGAAGATTATGCATTCTGGATTCATTCGAAACATAGTATGATCTTGAATGGGAGCATTTTTCTTGAATGTATCATGTATTTTTTCTCATGATTTTAAAATGTAATTCTGCCAGCTAAAGCAGATGTTTCATTGGGCACTTTAGTCACTGTTCCAATATAGGACATTTCTTCAAATTAAAATTGAAGTCATGCTGAGTTTTAAACTAGACGTGTTGCTAAAATATTTAAAAGATTTATATTACATAAATATTATACAACTGAAGTAACCAAAAATTATCATTCAGTCAGAATCATTTGAAATGATATGTCAAGGCTCAAAGCAACAGATAAGAACTGATAAATGTATATTGATATTATTTTAGTTAAGCTTTTTGTAATATTCGCATTTACCATTGTTAGGTATTGTTTTATATATATATATTTTGAAGAGAAAAACAAGTAAGTTTAAATTCAGGCATACCTTATTTGTCAAAAGGAATGCTAAGGGAGCCTCATACTTGGTTCTTTTGCTTCAAATTGGTTGGAGGAGTCTTGCTGTTCGCAATAAAAATATGCTTTGCAGTTGTATGTGCAAATGGACTGGACATCCAAACCAAAGCGTGCTCGCGGCAGAGGCCCGCACCCGCTCTTCGCTGCCCCTTCAGAGCGACTGAGCCCACCGGCTGGGAGTCTTCCCTAAAGTGATGGGCCAGATTGGGTGTAAAGTAGCAAAGTTGATTTTAACCTGTGGAAGTGGACCAATAGTTTATTTTCTGTTCCCTGAAATTGCATGTAACTTGTTTCTAGACTTTGAAACAAATTATAGCCTCGTGAAGAGTCCTGCACACTGGAAAGCATTATGCTAAGTGAAATAATCCAGGTTGTGAAAGACAAATACCATACAATCTCACCTTTAACAGGAACCTAATCAACAAAACAAACAAACAAGCAAAATATAACCAAAGACACTGAAATAGAGAACAGGCTGACAATGACCAGAGGGGAGAGGGGAGGGAATTTCAGGGGGAAAGGGGAAGGGTTTACAGGAACAAGTATAAAGGACACATAGACAATAACAAGGGGGGAGGAAATGGAAGGGAAGTGGGGAGCACTGGGGGTGTGGGCTGGGATGGGAGTAAAAGACAGAAAACTGTACTTGAACAACAATTAAAAAAATAAAATAATTTTAAAAAGATGCCTGCATAAATCTAATTGCTTAAAATTAGTTCACGTGTTTATTGTTATTTTTGTTAACCATTTTTATTTTGTCACATTTGCTTATTTCCAAGGTCACGGCAACATCATTCTTCACCACACTGATCTCTCCTTTCTCTGGATTTTGTCCATATTTTTCATTTGGTCACTCTATCATATAAAGTATTATTTTAGTCTTGAGCTCACAATTAGATTATAAACATTTTAAGGATAACATAGCCCTTTATTTCTCCCATACATACTGTATTTATGTATGTTGCACAACATTTAGGACAGTACTTTTTACAAAGTAGGTTTTTAATAAGTGTTGTGTGATAGGATACTAGTGAGCCACAGAAAAGATGAAATGCTACCATTTGCAACAACATGGATGGACCTTGAAGGTATTATGCTCAGTGAGATAAGTCAGACAGGAAAGGACAAAAGCCATATGATTTCACTCATGTAGAATATAAAATAAAAAAGAAACAAATGAACAAAAACAAACACATAGATATATACACAGATTACTAGTTACCAGAGGGGAAGAGCATAGCTGAGGGCAAACTGGGTGAAGGGGTCAGTTATATAGTGATGGGTGAGAACTAGACTTTTGGTGGTAGGCATGCTACAGTGCATGTAGATACTGAATTAGTATGCACCTCATACTTATATGATATTATTAACCAGTGTTATTTCAGTGGAAAAAAAGTATTGGGAGTCTGGGAGGGCATTCGGATGAAAGTATGTAAATATATATAAAGTGTGTGTATATAAACATTTTATTCTAGAATTTATCACATGTACCTAGAAGTAGAGAGACTAGCATAGTAAATTCCATGCACCATTACCTTCAACAGCTGTTTTTTATAATTATGAAATGTACATAATGAATATTTTTATATATACACATTTAAAGGAAGAACAGTGAAAAATTAAACTCCATGTTGTAATTATCTGGCTTAAGAAATGAATGTTATTAAAATTCCTAAAGCCCCTGGAATGCATTCCCTTCCCTCCCATGGGAGATAACTCCTACCCTGAATTTTATGTTAATCATTTATGGCTGAAATTGCCACGGTTTTTTTGCTCATCAACACTTATGCTCCTTTCTTCTTTAGAAATACAACTTCCCATGTTTTAGCTGGATACACACCTTCTAAAGACCATTTCGTGTGTTCCCTTGCGGCTCTCTATGTCGTGTGACTATGTTCTGACCATTGTGATGTGAATAGAAATGACATGGGAACTTCTGTGCTGTGTCCTTAGAAAGCTTGTGCTCTCCACTCTTTCCCCTTTCTGTTAGTTGGAATGTGGACGTGATGGCAGGTACTGAAGCAGTAACTGGTTCAGAGACCATGAGCCAGAAGTCAGGTGTTGAGGATAGAAAGCAAAAAGATTGAAAAAGTAGATTTTGTTTGCCCCAACTTAGGTTAGACAGGAAGTGCATGTCACTTCCACGATCATTTGGCTGATGTACCCTGGTAAGTTTTTAAAAGCATTTATTCTTGATAAAGTAATATAGTTACATGTAGTCATACACTGCTTGAGGATCTGAGGATCCCTGCTTTGCCCCTGGTTCTGGGTTTTACCTTAAGTGATATTATAAGTGTCTTACTAAATGGTTATCAAAAGAATTCTGATACTGTATCATGTATTTCAAAGTTGCTAAGAGAGTAGATCTTAAAAGTTCTCATCACAAGAAAAGAAATTGTAACTGTGTAGTGACAGATTTAACTAGACTTACTGTGGTGATCATTTGCAATATACACAAATACCGAATCATTGTTTTACACCTGAAACTAATATATGTCAGTTGTATCTCAGTTCTAAAAAGAATTCTAAAGTATGCTATATTCACTTATACAACAAAGTATTATGATCATTTATCAAAGTCTGGACACAGGAGAGGGTAGTAGTTGCATATGCCCAGATTATTTGATAACTCCACTGTTATTCTCATTAGTTGATGAGAGCAGAGCAAAGAGAGGTCCCAGCTCCGGAATAGTAGGTGGTCTAACTGTCTTGGTAAAGGACCGGCACCTTTTGAAAAAGCCAAGTAGATGCACCAGAACTCATACAGTTTTCGTATGGGGGAGTCTAAAAGCTCTACTCAAAACCTCCGACGCCAGCTTTGATTTATACACAGCTCTAACCTACCAAGTCCTGGAAGTCTGCTTCCTAACTCATTGAACAGTGGAATGAGCACATGGGAAAGGGTACTTGCTGTAGAAGCAGACCCACAGACAGAAGAGAAAAATAACAGCAAACAGGATGATAGCACAGGAAGGACTTCAGCCACAGGCAGCCTGGGAAGACACTCCCACATACCTCAGTAAGCCCTTTTGCTGTATTGGAACTGTAGTTCAGCAAAATGTAACACTTAGTGTTTACGGAGATGAGCCTGAGTCATCAACATAGTATGCTTAGTGCATTGTGTTTTAAAAGATGAGAACCACTCAGGCCCATGTAGGAATGATAACTTGCAGCCCTGGAACTATGGGGAAAAACTGGGAAGACTGACAGATTCAACTGTGTCAAAATTGGTAACTTCTACATGCAGAATAAAAGAAACCAAAATAAAATAAGGCAAACAACAAACTGAAAAAAACTAGTTTTACTCTTTGCAACAAGCAAAGGGTTAATATTATAACCTAGAGAGGGGTCTAGAGTTTATACTAGAAGAGAAAGAGGAGCTGATAGATTAAAAAAAAAAAAAGTTTGTACAAAGGTAATAGAACTATGTTACTTTGAAAAACATGTATTTTTACATTTAAAATAATAAGTGCATATAAATTAAAATACAACAAAAGCATAGGACTTTGTATAAGGCATTCTAGAAAGACGGTCAGCTAAATATGTGACATTTCTGATTTTTTGTTAGTTTTGTCTTTTTGTGTACATGTGATAGGGACAAAAATATTTAGGTCCCCAGAAAACTTTGCTAAGACTGTCATACCATTGGGGTAATTTTTTCTTAATAACCATATAGGGATGTGTGAGAGCATTTTCTGAGGCCCAAAGTTCTATGGAAATTTTAATTTGAATACTTTAAAAGTTTTCTCTGTGATCTTAAAATGGCATGTTTTGGATTAGATGTTGAAGACCTCCTAACAGATTGTTGCCTCACATTTACTTTTTGAAAACAACTCTATTTGGGTATAATTACCATAAAACTCACCCATTATAAGTGTATGCTTCTCTGACTTTTGTAGCTTTGTAGAGTTGTGTAGCTGTCACTACAATCTAGGTTTAAAACATTTCCATTACCCCCAAAGTTGTCCCCTTACATTTTTGTATAGGTAATCCCTTATCCCAGTTGTAGCCCTAAGCAGCCTCTGATCTGCTGTCTGTCTCTCTGAGTTTACCTTTTCTTGACATTTTATATACAAGGAATCAAACAGTATGTGTTATTTTGCATCTGGCTTTTTTCACTTAATGTTTTTGAGGTTCATCAAACATTGTAGCATGGGTCAGTATTCGTTTCTTTTCATTGCCGAGTAGTATTCCATCGAATGGATTTTACATTTGGCTTATCTGGTTGCCCTGTCATAGGCATTGGATTGTTTCCAGTCACCTTTGCTTTTGTGTTGACAATCAGATTGGTACCAATTACCATCATGAAGCTAAAATTATGACACAGGATTTCTCAGTTTGAGGTTTTTAGAATTATTTTCCAGGATTCCTTATTACAGTATTAAAAGGGTCCATCCGTTATTAACATTTCAGAAACACTGTTTAAGTATGTAAGACTTAATGAACAGTATCCTAGTGACAGGACTTACTGCCCCCGCCCCGAAGTGTTAGGTAAAACAATATTTATATCTCCCCATATGGTTTGCTTAAATGCATAATGAACACTCTGCCTTGGTTTCTGCCTACTAAAGCCAGAACAAGTTGTTACAGTAATCCATCCATCAGTATAATTAAGTGAATCCCTGAAAGAATCTTTATTCTGTATCAGTTCTTCAAAGGAAATTAATTTATGTATTTAACTTTGCCTTATATTTTATATATATCCTCCAACCTTCTCTGAATATCTTTAAAAAGAAAAAAAAATCAGTCTCCTCCCAACAGATTGACTTGGGATAACCTAAGCTTTGGGGGAATTTATTGGAATTCTAATAATGGAAGACAGAATCGAAGGAGAGTTGAACAGCCAGGATCCAGGGTAGCTCTGGGGAGCAGAGTTATAAGGATTCAAGGACAGTGGCCGTGGGATGCTGACATTTCACATAATTCAACTCCAAATGCCATCAGTTCTGGTGTAACTGCTCAAACCAAATTCCTGGGAGGCTGGCCTGTCTGTTTATCCCCGAGGGGTTGAGCTCAGAGACTCACCTTGAATCAGTTTCCCACACTTTTGCTTTTTTTACTTTCCCTTTTTTCTCTCCTTTTCTGGTGCGACCTTACCTTTATTTAACACATCTTCACTATTTTTAAAATGTCCTCTATTAACCCACTTTGATTATCTAACTGCTTCCTGCCCCCCTCTTTTACAACTTTATTGAGATATGTTTCACATACCATAAAATTCACACATTTAAAGTGGTTCACTGGTTTTTAGTATATTCAGAGTATCACCACAGTCTATGGTTAGGACATTTTCCACACACCTTCAAAAGGAACTCCTTATCCATTCATCATCAGTCACCCCAATTACTGCTCTCCTCTCTCCTGCACCCTACCCCACCCTAAGCAACCACTGTGCTACTTTCTGTCTCTGTAGATTGGTCCCTCCTGGACATTTCACATAAAGAGAATCGTAATATGTGATCTCTTATGACTGGCTAAATTCACTAAGCATGTCTTTTCAAGGTTCACCTGTGCTGTAGCATGTATCAGCAGGCACTGGTGTAGTATTCCATTGTATGGCTGCACCGATTTGGTTTATCCATTCATCAGTTGATGGACATTGAGGGTTTGTTGTTTGTTTGTTTTTTGAAAAGTATTATGAAATACTGCTATGAACATTTCTGTATAAGTTTTTGTATGGACATATATTTTTGGCTCCCTTGGGCATATACCTAAGAGTAGAATTGCTGAATCATGATTAATCTGTGTTTGGCATTCTGAGAAATTGCCAGTGTTTTCCAAAGTGACTGCACCATTTTATGTTCCCAACAGCAGTATATGAGGGTGCTAATTTTCTTCATATTCTCACCAACACTTGTTATTATCTGACTTTGGTTTTGATTTGCATCTCTGATGACTGGTGATGTTATTAAGCGTCTTTCATGTGTTTAATGCCCATTTGGATATCCTCTATTCAAAATTTTTGCCAATTTTTAAATTGAGCTATTTGTTTTCATTGTTGAATTGTAACTTTATATATTCTGTAACACAAATCCCTTGTAAGATATATGACTTGTAAATATTTTCTGCCATTCTGTGAGTAGTCTTTTCATTTTCTTAATGGTGTTCTGTGAGACATAAAAGTTTTCAATTTTCATGAAGTCCAATTTACCTATTTTTTCTTTTGTCACTTTGGTTTTGGTGTCATATCCACAAAACCATTGCATCACCTAAGCTCATAAATATTTATTTGTATGTCCTCTTTCAGGAGTTTTATGATTTTAGCTGTTATATTTAGGCCCGTGATCTATTAGGTATTATTTTTTCTTTAGGTTGTAGGGTAGAAGTCCAAATTCTTTTGAATGTACATATTAAGTTGTCCAGCACATTTTTTGAAGATTGTCCTTTCCTCATTGAGTTTTCTAGTCACCCCTGCTGAAATTCAATTAGCCACAAATGTGAGGTTTACATCTGGATTCTCAGTTCTTTTCCATTGATGTATGTTTCTCCTTATGCCAGTGCCACACTGCCTGTTTACTGTAGCTTTGCAGGAAGTTTTGAAGCGTGAGTCCTCCAGCTTTGGTCACGTTGGGTTTTTGTTTCTTGGTTTGTTTTGCCATCCTCTGATGTTTCTGTTTCCATATGGATTTTAGGATTGTCAATTTTTGCAAAGTCAGACTAGCTGAGACTTTGATAAAGGTTGCTTTGTATCTGGTAGATCAGTTTGGACACTGTTGCCTTCTTAACAATATTGTCTTTGGATCTGTGGACACAAGACGTCTTCGCACTAATTTGGATCTCTTTAATAACTTTCAGCAGTGTTTTATAGTTTTCAGTGAGCAAGTGTTGTACTCGTGTTGGTTAAGTTTTTCCTAAATATTTTATCTTTTTACTCCATAATGTTGTAAATGGGGTCTCCTTAATTTTGTTTTCAGATGGTTCATGTAAATGTGTGGAAATAAAATTTGATTTTTGTATATCGATCTTGTGTCCCTCCACGTTGCTGAAATTACTCCACTTCTCTTTAACTACATTATCTTTACAACAATAATCTAAAGTAATCCAGTAGCATTAAAAAATAGCTATAAAATCAACAAAATTAACTGAACTGCTCTGAAATGCCTGAGGGCGTGAGCTGATGGAGCCCTGCCCTCCAGGACTGTGCCGTTCTTACGGGCAGGCAGAGCCCACGACTTGCAGCCCACTTTGTCCTCTGGGCTGCAAGTCATGCTGTCTTTCTACGGTGTACTCCAACAGATGCACTCTGCAATCTAACATCTCTTCTTAATTGTGCGCGTTTTTCCCTTTTCCTGCAAGAAATTTCCTATGTGTCCTTTTTAAAATCTGAGATATTTTTGACTCTCCGTGACTATCCCTGTCAAACACAGGCACTTATATGTTCCTACTGTCTTTTGCACTTGGCTCCACTACAGAAATTATACTATTTTGCTGGAATTATCTGAGTGCCTGTGCCCTCTTGGACATGGCCTTTGTTCTCCCCATTTACTGTTTGCTTATAAGAGTGTGTATCAATCAAGGTTCTCTAGAGAGATGGAACCAATAGGATATATTTTGGGAAGTCCAAAATCTGTAGAGCACATCAGTAGGCTAGAAAAATAGGAAGGAATTGGTGCTGCAATCTTGAGGCAGAATTCCTTCTTTCTGGAAAACCTTAGTTTTTGCGTCTAAGGCATAAGTGATTGAAGACCATTTACATTACAGAGGGCAATCTTTTTTACTTAAAGCCACCTGACTGTAGATATTAACCACATCTATAAAAGATTTTCACAGCAACACTTAGATTAGTGTTTGATTAAATTCCTGGGGTACTATGGCCTATCAGAGTTGACACAAAATTAACCATTAGAATATACATTTCTGTAGGAAAGAGTTTGCATGTTCTGTTTATCTTATTTATTCTAGGGAGTCAAATGCAATGCTAATAATCAGTAGATGTTTTATAAGTGCTTCATTGGATGATTGAATGACATGAACTAGGTTAAGTCTAAAATCCAGCTGGGGCCCTGACTGGATGGCTCCGTTGTTTGGAGCGTTGTCCATTAACCAAATGTTGTGGGTTTGATCCCTGCTTGGGGTGTGAATGGGAGGCAGCTAATTGATGTTTTTTACTCTCCCTCTGGCTCTCCCCGCCCCCTACTAAAAATCAATAAACATCACTTTGAGCGAGGATTTAAACAAAAAACAAAATCCAGTAAGTCTTGAGACTTATAATTTCAGCAAGACGAGTACTACTTAGCAAGTATTTTATATTGTCGGGTATTATTAGCAGGGAATTGTTTTCTTCCATCTTTGGCAGCCCAAGTATTTTAACTAAATATATCTGTGCCTTGTGTTCTGCATTCATTCCTACCATACGGTTACTGAAATATAAACTACTTTTGCATTTTGTTTGGTTGACTGTCCTTCTAACTGTATTTCACTATGAAACTTAGCATGCAGAGTACAGCACAATTTTCTTTCCTGTCCTCTTCTGCCCTGTTTTGAACTTGCAAGCATTAACATGCTTGCCTATAGTCCTCTCTCTACAGGTAGGGTAATGTAGGGGTATTTTGAAACACATTGAAGTCATGGCACATTGTTGTTAAGGAAAAAATACACAGAAGCTAATAGAAATACTTTAATGGTATCTATAAGACATATGGTGAGGCACAATTAAGAGGTTAAAAACATAATGAAAGCAAATATGGAATGGAGAGGCAGTTGGTCATGGTTATCAATACCATGATAATATTTTCTCTTATTCTTTTATGTTCTCTCAGCAAGTAAAGGTAAAACCAATGTAGTTTTTTGCTTTTAAAGGACAGTGCTTGTACTGATTTCCTGTAGGTCAGCCTCGTGGCCAGTGGCAGCAGTGAAGGGTCAGCCCATCTGGTCTTAAAGGGCCTCCTCTGGGGTTGAAGAGATCTGACATTTGTCCTGACAGCTCCAGGGTGAAGATGTGGAAGTGTTTGGAGAACAGAGAAGAGAGGAGTAGATTTCAGAAACAATTCACTTGACAATAAATTTGAAGTATAAGGGAAAAAATGCTTAATAATTTTATCTACGATACTGAATGCCTATTGAATGGCTTTGTAGTGTCCTTAGTATCCTTAAGGCGGTGCGTAGAACACTTTGACCTCTAGATTTCTTCTTGTTTCTACTGATGTGCCAGCAACATCTAAGGCAGCCCTGGTTCTGTCTCTGGAATTTGTGCTGATATTGGGGAACCTCTGCGCTCATCCCTATAGTGGTAGTGTTTTGTCTAGACGCCTGTGCCCGAAGCAGATCTTTCCAAAAAGACTTCAGTAGAACTTGGCTTCTGCAGGCTCCACAGCTGCTAAATTAAGACAAACTCCTACATTCCTGACCCCAAATTACTATATCCCCTTGTTTAAGCCTCTGTGTGCAGTGGCACCACGTTGCTTATTCTATAGTCTCCAGTTGTCGTCCAACTCTTAGGGAACTCTGGACAATCATCTCAGACTTTGAAATATTTAGGCATCACCCTGATTACTTTACATTTCTAAGAGGTGCTAAATGTTTTAAATAAAGCCTGCCTAAACAGTCTTGTCTCATTCCGGTTTCTTCTCACAGAGGAAGTGTCTTTCAGTAACCCAAAACTACTGGCTTCTAATTTTAGGAATAACTAAGGTAGGATCAGGACAGAAAATAAGCTCTTCTCTATTGATTTTCCTTAGTCATTTTAGCCCAGAGACCTATAATTAGCTCTATTTTCTCTACCTGTAATACATGTTTAGGTTTACAATGATGTTGGAGAAATAGGGGATGATTACACAGTTAGAATTAGGGAGCCTACTTGGTTCTACTTTTGGATATTTATATGAATGACTCAGGGTAGGGTAGAAGAGCACTATTGTCCATCTGTTCGTTTTCATTTCCTTTTACTTTTAGTGATATTAATAATTCAGCGACACTTATCTATCACCTGTAGTTTGTCAGATACTATTAGGAGTGCTGTACTTGTATTGACCCACTTAATCCTCATGTTATGGAAACCCTGTGAGGTGGGACTGTTGCTGTCCTTTTAGAGCTGAGGGAACTGGAAGGGTCAAGTAAATTGTCCAAGGTCATGAGCCAGTAAGAGTCAGCACTAGCCAGAGCTGCTCTTTACTGTTTTGCCCATATGCAAGAAGAGACAGAAAAATAAAAACAAAAAAATAAAAGGAGGACTGTAAACCCTACCCCTTCCCAACTGAAAACTCTCTCTAGGTCTGGCATGATGGGAATTTTTCTCCTGCATTTTAGAGTTAGTCTGAGCCCTGCACTGCCAGCTCCAAAAAAAAAAAAAAGGAATTTGTATAAATATAAGGTATTTAATGGACCCCTCCCAGGGGGATTAAATTCACTGTGACTGTCCCTGGAGTTGTTGTTTTTATAATAATATTTTAAATACTCAGCAAGGATATCAGCTGCTTCCTTTTTTCATTCCTCTGTATGAAATCTCACCGAATGGAGTGTGTACTCCAGTTGTAAGAGCCTCCCTAGCGGGCCTCTTCCCTTCCCCAATTACTCAATTATATAGAAATTCTTGCTTTTTCTAATTCTGTTCTTTCTACCCCGCCCTGTATTTTTTTTTCTGGCAAATCCTACTATTTTAAGACACAGATCAAGGGTCATATCTTCTAGAAAGATTTTCCTTAGATTGTCTCTACCCCTCTCCCCATGAACTGATGGCTTCCTCCCTTGTGTCAGAAGCTTACCTACTTTTATTTAGCACTGCAGTTCACCATCGCACTGCTCATCCACGGACTGCGGTGTGCGTCGCTGGTCCTCCGTGGAATAAGTACAGAAACTGAAGGCAAACATTTAAAATTTTTATTTCTCTATTTTTATTTTCTAGTTTTTGAAAATTTACTTTACAAAGCGTCACTCTGTGAAGGATTTAAATGTTTCAAAGACCGACCCTTCACCCGGGATAGTTTGAGAAGTCCTTGTCATTTCTTCCCTGTCCCCTGTGCCAGGCTGTCAGCACCGTCAGGGCAAGGTTCGTCTTTCTGTGAACAGTGCTTTTGTGTCAACACTAATGCATTTGGCAGGCAGGACAATGAAACTGCAGTTCTCACCAAATTGTTACATACCAGCACTTGCCCCTTTTTAAAGACTCAGTTATGCTGTTCTGTCCCCGTCATTGCACTTATATCGTACTGTGGTTACCTGTCTGTGGTTCTGTCTTTTCCACTAAATCCTGAAGGGTGGTGAAGACAGGCCGTAATCACTTGTATATCCCAAATGCCAGCCATAGTGCCTGCTGCAAAACGAGCGTCCGTGAAGTGTTGTTGATTTAATGAACAAATGAATGAATGAATTCTAGCCGTTTATTCTCTTTGTTTTTAGTGACCTAACTTGATTCATTAACTCAGAGGCTCCACAGATTCCTGATGATTTAACCCTCTATATTAAGGAATGTCTAAAATAGGTCCAGAAGAATTAATTTCTATTGTATAACCACTTATAAAATCTGCTGCAATTTAATATTGTTAGAAATAGAAACTACTAGCCTAAATTTGGGTAGCACTATTTTTTTCCACATGAATAAAATGAGATTTGCATTCTTTTATGTATGACTTGGGCAAATAAGAGGTCTTTGTATCATGTGGCCACTGATTCGTATGATCCTGTTGCTCATACATTCCCTCCTTTGAAGATTTAAATGTTAGTTTTTGTCCCAGAGTTGCTCCTTTTCAAAAATATGGAAGCTGAAGGAAACTCTACTCATGGGTCTGTCTAAAAGCAATTCCCTGTGATCCATTCACATTCTTTTCTTCTAGATGTGTTTCCTGTTTGCATCTAACCTTTTTAGGAGAGTGCTAAGATTGCTTCTGGTTGTTGCATGTTAGCTTTCCCTGGTCACAGGGCAGTCCGTGCTTAGAGTTTGTTTCAGTTTACAGCATTTCAGGTTCTTTTCCCTCTTAAACATTTATAAGAAATAGCTGCCATGAAATAATTGAGGTATTTGAAATATGAATAATGCATGAAGAATCAAATTAATTTACATTAACTTTAGTCAAAAGGAGAAATAGAAAAGTTGCATACATTTAAAAGACTATTTATTTAATTAATTAATTTATTTATTTTTAGAGAGAGGGGAAGGGAGGGAGAGAAACATCCATGGGTTGTCTCTCTCATGCCTCTAATGGGGGACCTGGCCTGCAACCCAGGCATGTGCCCTGACCGGGAATCTAACTGGCAACCCTTTGGTTTGTGGGACTATGTCCAACCTACTGAGCCACACAAGTCAGGGTGAAAAGTTTCATACACTTAACAGTTAATCTTCAGATATTCTAAGCCCAGAGCTTATAAAGTAAGCAACATAAGAAGAATCAACCAGGTTGGGTATCTTCATGGTCAGTGTTCTGTTGTTTGCAGTGCACATCAGTATTTTTGAAAAAGAGGTGGGCAGAGTGAATTGCTCTGTGAAAAATTTACTTTTAGAGAATCAGGAAACAAAAATATAAATGGTATTCCTAATGCACTGCCAAATGTTATAATCCAAAAAAAAAAAAAAGATGAAGAAGAGGCAGCAACATTTTCAGAGGAACCAAAAGAATGGGGGTATTCTGTTTGTATGGAATTTTATGTGATACAAAAAATAATATATGAGCAGATTGCATTCATAAAGAAAGAAACTGTGTGTGAGGGAAAAGCAGCTAATAAAGAGGAGGCAGCAGAGAATAAAGGCAACAATCCACATTTTGAAGATTTTAGCAGGGGACACTGCGCAATCATAGCAACCATCTCCAAGGAGACCTGTGGAAATGTGAAAAATGCTGAGGTCAGACAGGCGCCCAGGGAAATCCCATATTGATTAACAACTTCTAGATGTATCTTTCTCTCTTCACCTTGAATGCCTCTAGCCTTTTAAACAGCATTTATTTGAAGAAGAAAGGAAAACCAAATGTGATTTACCCTGAAAAGAAAAAGTAACTCTCAGAACAGAAACTACTCAAAACATTGTGAGCAGCCTTTCACTAAACTTAAAAAGAGAAAAAAGGCTATTCAGAAACTTGGATATTAATGAAGTGAGAAGTCCTGAGGATTTAATGCAACCTTTGGTCAGAGATGGTAGTGATGGCTATTGTTTTACTGAAAAAGGTGCAAGTATAAATTGTAGGGCTGGAAGCAAAGCTCCCTAAAGGGTTTTCTTGTAAGGCCCTCATTACTAACCAGGCAGGGACATCGCCTCTTTCTAATCCTTCCACCCCCTGGTTCTGCAGGGGCAGATGGTGAGAAAGGACGTGCTGCCCACCAGGAGCCATGGTTTCCTTAGTCCTTCAGTCAGTGAACACTTACCGTTTGTCTGCAGCTGCCCAGCCAGTTTTGTATCAGACTCTGGGAAAGCAGTTGTCACCCGTGGTGTCAAGATGCTAAAAGTTTAAAGGGGAGGTGGACAAATACAATAAAAACAAAACCAGTAATTACATGGTATAGGAAACGTGCTCGGGGTGTTCTGAGCATAGAGGGCTAGAGGGAGATGACAGGGGGACATGTGACTCAGAACGAAAGTGCAAGAACCAGGAGTGGCTGTGCTGAATGCCGAGAAGGGGATGATAAGGTGCCCCGGATGATGTAGAAGCCTTGGGACTTACGACAGGCTTGGGAATTACAAGCAGGCCAGTAGATTTGGTGAGTAGTCAGACTGTGGGACGTGACAACAGTTACGTACCCTGTCTTCTTCCCACTTCCTACCTCTCCTCCACATTTAGCTCCATGTGGTTAATTCTGGAGAAGTAGCAGCTGGAACTGGAGACAGGGGCTTGATTATAATCAGGAGGCCAGGCCATTGGGAACCACTGACTTTCTTACTTGGCACCATTTGAGATTCTTATTAATCTCAGATTCTTCCAAATTGTTGGAACCTCTGGAGTGTCCTGTGTATGGCCTGAGCAGAGCTGGAGCCGATCTCCCAGATGGACCTAGAGCTCTCCAAGAGGGCATGGTGCGTCTGGAGGGAGGGATGTCCTGGGTCCTTGGCTTTAGTCCCGCTGGAAAATGTGGTGCATTAACTGAAAGGCTATCTTTATTGAGGGTATGCTGGGAGCACTGGGAGCCCATGGCACTGCAGAGTTTGGTCCTTCTGAGAAAGAGGTGTTGCGGTAGTAATTTTCAGGAAGGACCCCATGGGTTTCACAGCAATAGAGGCCCTGGGTTTTACTACTACAAAATAATGCATCATTTATGATGTGAAAGACAGTTTCTGCTTTTTGTGTTTTTGTTTTGTTTTGAAAGGATGTATTATAGCTAATAGTGCAAGTCTATTCTCCAGATTGCTAATTACTATTTGAATATTATCTCCACTCCAGAACCTGCTCAGTCCCAAAGTCGAAAACAGCTTTCAAAAAGCCTGCCTTCTAGAATTCTTGTACATATATACATACCGACTTCTGAAGTAGTTGTGAAGAATCAGTGTGATGATGTGTCTACGTTTTTTTGTTGTTGCTGTCATAGAGAAAACCTTTAGTAAATGGCAGGTGCTATTTTTACTCTTCTCATCTGGCTAATCTCCTAATCTGGGGGCTAGGGCATATGCAAAATTATATTGTGCCATCCTCACTAGAAGTTTGGTGGTTAAAAGATTTCCCTAGCATACCTCTGTAGTCTGACCAAACTGCAGAAGTAACTGTAGGATTCCAAGTTGGTCCTTGTTTTAAAATTGGGTGTGGAGGAAATCGGTCACAGAAAAACTCCCTAAAGGATTCAAATTGTTCATAGCAACCCAGGGGGAAAAAACTTTTATGAGGGAAATTATATTGTTCTTGCATAGTAATAATTTTTGTGCTAGACAAAGTGCTAAAAATTTTTTTAGTCAACATAAACACCCCATTAACTTTCGTGCGTATCAGTTTCTGTAGATGAGGAAACTGATGTGCACCAAAGGAAGTCACTCAAGGTCAACCAGCGAAGAAGACTGATGAGAGCCTAGACTTGAACCCAGAGGTGTCTGACTCCAGAGTCCAGCACTAACCCCTTTATGCCCTATTGCCTGGCCTGTGCTATCTGGGCCATTCATTCACCCATTTATTCATTTATTCCGTAAAGATTTACAATGTGTGCCGGGTAGTCTTCGAGGTCCCGGAGACACTGTGATGAACAAGAATGTCAGACCCCACAGTTACGGAGTTTACGTTCTAGTGGGAGAGACTCGAACGCGGAAATAAATGTGTGCGTTATGCATGTGCATGCACGTATATATCTTTGGGAACGATGTGCGCTACGAAGAAAAATAAAAGTCCTAAGAGGAAGTGCTGTTGCTATTTTATATAGTCGGGGGTGGGGAATAAAATGTTACCAAAAATAGTAACTTCTTCCCTCATCTTGGTTCAGTGTTACTTTTTATCTTGTTACCTAATATTTAATATACACATGCTAACATGCTTGTAAATTAAGGAGCATAATGACCTGTGAATCTACCTCCTAATCTAAGAACTAAATATTACCAATTTTGTTTTCTCTTCCTGTACTTTGTCCTCTCTCATCTACCTGCTCATCTTGTGAAGTAACTACTTAAATTTTTTGTCAGTTCTCTTGTATTTTATTAGGAAAAAAGTGTTTATCACCTATGAGTGTATCCATAAGTACTGTGTTTTTTTAGTTTTGCTTGTTTCTTTTGCCCTATAAAAATAGTATCATTGTTCCACATTCTCACGTAACTGCAGTTCATTCATATTAACAGCTGAATTAGTCTGTTGGGTAAATGTGCAAAATCAGTCAGTTCATTGCCCCATTGATGGATATTTGGATTTTTTCCAGCCTTTTGTTCTTTGAACAGTGCTGCTAACATTCTTGTGTGTGCCTGTTTTTAAATCTCTTTTAAATGTATTGACTTTTAGAGAGAGAGAAAATTTGATTTTTTGTTCCACTTACTGATGCATTCATTTGTTGCTTCTTGTATATGTGCCCTGACTGGGGATCAATCCTGCAACCTTGTCATATCAGGATGACACTCTAACCGTCTAAGCTACCCAGCCAGGGTAGCTTCCTGATGCACCGGTACATAAGTTTCTCCATGACATTCCCAGTGCTGGAATTGTTCAACTTCACATGATAATACTAGTTTGTTTTCCAAAGAGGTGGTACCAGTTTACATTGCCACCCAGAAGTGATTAAGAGTTCTAGCTAATCCACTTGTTATTATGAGACCTCTTAATTTTTGTTAGTCTAGTGGGTATAAGGTAATACTGCATATGGCCTTCCATGGCATTTCCACAGTAACTGATGAGATCAAGCCTCTGCAGAGGTGATTTTTGAGCTGAAACCTGAATGAAGTGAGAGAGGCAAGCCTGGCAAGTAAAACTGGTGGTGGAACAAAGTTTGAGAGGCAGAGACCCTCTTGTGGTATCCAAGAAGAAAGAGAGCAGTTGTGATGAGAGAGAAGTAAGCCAGAGTGGATGAGGTTGTGAAGGAAGGCAGAGGGGACATTAATAAGATGCCCCTGCTCTTATCTCTGGTCTCATCTCTAGCTGCTCACTCTGGGCATCTCTTAGTTCCTTGAAGGCATCTGTCCCTTTCCCTTCCTGGACCTTTGCAGAGGCTATTCCTGGCGTGCCGCCTCTTCTCACCATGCATAACATCATCCTTCAGATTTTAACTCAAATGATGCTTCCTTGGAGAAGCCATAAGCATCCCCTCCCCACAACTCTTTCCTACCTGCTGCAACTAGGTTAGGTTTCCCTGTTAAATGTTCTTAAAGAGTATTATTTCATGTTTTCCCTTAATAGCACTTACCACAATATATATTTATATAGAGTGGTACCTCTATACTTGTTATAAATTTATTCCAGAATGCGTGATGAGTGCTGAAACAGACAAGTACCCAACAATGAAGCATTTTCTCTTGGGGGGCAGCACTGTGACTAATACAAGTTCTAGCAAGCTCTACGAGTCCTAAGCAAGCGCCAAGTGCTGAAACATGTTTTTCTTGTCAAAATGCAATGAGTATAGGGTTTGACGAGTTCTGAAGCTGAGCAGTACCGAGGTATGACTGTGTTTGCATAGTTACTAATATCCCTCTCTTTCCCTAAAATATAAATTCTGTGAGGCTCATAAAGACACTGTTTGTACACCATTGTATCTTCAGTGTCCAACACAGCACCTGCTACATAGAAAACATTTACTGAACATTTGTTGGGTGAATCAGTAAAAGGGCAGGGGGAAGCCTTACTCAATATCTGAATGATTTCTTAGGCTTTTTAAGGCCTTTTTTCAGTTTTGATAGACCCATTCTTTCAAACTCACTTGAAAGTATGCCAGCTCTGTTTTAGATTTCCTTAGTAGTCACAGCTTTGCATTTACTCTTGACTGTCGATGAAATCAATAATCAGTTATTTCTTAATATAAGGAATTTGATTTCTAATTTAGTCTAAAAAATTTATGGACACAAACTTCAACTGAAAATATTCCATTTATCATTCCAGAGCAAATGCTCAGATATAAATAAAGCAGGATATAAAGTAGTAACCAATAAGCACTTTAATAGAATTTGTTTGCATTAAGACTGCCGTTTGCACATCAGAGAAGCATTTTACATCACTAGTATAATCTTTCAAACAGTCTCCATTATCCACACAAAGTCTCAATTCTTTATCAAGGTAGGCTGTGCCTACAGGATCCTACCCCAGGCTATTTTTCCCTCATCAGCTCTCACCACGTCTTAAGTTATCCTTCACATTCCAGCATCACCCGACAGTTTGCAGTTGCCCCAAGCTAGACCAAGAGCCCTGCTCTGTACTTTTGTAATATGCTGGGCATACATCACATGGTAGGCATTTGTTTGTCTTTCCCAATGAACTGTGAACTCTTTGTAGTCAGCTCTAATAGTACAGAGCCTGATACAGAGAAGGGATTCAGTCCAGTGCTTGATGAATGAATGAATGAATGAATGAACGAACGAACGAACGAACGAACGAACTTGTAGTCAACCATAGGAGTAGGTCTGTTTGGTTACTAAAAGGGGGCATACACCCAAGATTGGCCACTCGGTCCATACTTTCCTGAAGACTTACGTGATAATTAAGAACTTCTGTATTCAATTCTGTCTGTATCTACTCCTCTCCTCTATGTCACTCAGGTTACCTTTGCTCTGGGCTGTGGGACTCAACTTCAGTGAGTTCCTCTTTAGAACGCAAATGCACCAGGATGACCCACAAGGTAACTGGAGGCCAGCAGAGCGTTGGAGGGCATCCACTCTGGGACAGCTGCACTGCAGAGGACTCACTAGTGGCACAGAAGTAAAGAACGTGGTCACCTTCTCTTTGTGAGACTCACCTGCCTAAGTCTCAAATTTCATATTGACCAATCCATAAATTAAAACGCTAATCTTGTCACCTAGAAGTAAACTCTGTTAATGTTTTGTAATACTCTACCATTCTTTTATCAGTGCCTCTATGTATTATTTTCCTAAAATGGGATCAAACTGTCCCACTTTGGGGGGTAACATTCTCCTTCTTTTATTCATGTTACTATAAATATATTTTCCCCTATTTTGACAACATCATTTTACAAAGATTTCTAAATATTTTTTATACTTTTATAGCCAAATTTGGTTTATTTTAATTTAAGGGGTGATTAGGATAAAGAAGCAGTTCTCTCAATATTTTTAACCAGTCTTATCGAAGAAATTTCATGTGATTTTATACTAAGGAAAGAAAAATTTGAGGTTATAGCTACTTGGGTACATAATGAAGATAGTATTTAATAGCCTCATTCTGTTTCTCTAATCAAGATCATCTACCTCCAAATGCCCATTTTTTAATTGAATATTTTTAAAAATATTTATTTACTTACTTACTTATTTATTTGAGAGAGGAGAAGGGAGAAAGAGAGGGAGAGAAGCATCAGTGTGTGAGAGAAACAGCAATCAGTTGTCTCTCATGTGTCCTGACAGGGAATGGAACCTGCAGCCTGGGCATGTGCCCTGACTGGGAATCGAACCAATGACCTTTAGCTTTGTGGGATAATGCACAATGAACTGAGCCATGCCAGCCAGGGCCTAAATGCCCATTTTAAAATTCCTTCATTCTATAATATAATCAAGATAACTTCTTCCCTTGTTAAACTAAGTAAGACACTATGATAACAGTCTTCTTTGAGGTTCTTAGTTTTATATAAGAAGTATACAAGATGACTGTCAAGATTTGTTAATTTCAGGAAGAAGTCACTTGAGAAAAGGCTATAGTCTGTACCATTGGCTTTTTTTTTTTTTTTTTTTTTTTTAAGAGAGAGGAAGGGAAGGAGAAAGGAAGAGAAAGATCCATTGATCAGTTGCCTCTCACACACCCCTAACTGAGGACCTGGCCAGCAACCCAGGCATGTACCCTGACAAGGAATCCAACTGGCGACCTTTCAGTTTACAGGCCAGTGCTCAATCTGCTGAGCCACACCAGCTAGGGCTGTGCCATTGGCTCTTGAGGAATTTAATTAATTGGGAACTTGAACATTTGAACCTCATAAGACATTTATACAGTTTGATGTGTGACAAAGAAAGTGTAAGCTCTACCAAACTTTTTATTGCTGTGTTAATTTTACTTCTGAGGTTCTTCAGTTTGTTACATTATTCTTATTAAGCATGAGAGAAAGTGGGTGTCATTCTTCTTATGGTCTGAGTTACAGATAAACTGGGTTTCTAAAAGCACTCCCCCACCCCAGCCTGGTGCTGCCTTTGATCAAGACTTAAGCAGATTACAAACAAATTCTGTTAACTTTAATGGTTATGCTATGTTCCCTGACTCCACATTTTAATAAATCCTCTAATTTAGGCATTACATGAATATTTTTTTCAAGAAGTTCCAGGGTTTTTAAAAATGCCATTAATAACTGATTTATTGTATGACATTAAAAAGGAATATTCGGTCATTCTGATAACAAGAGTATAGAACTGAGCAAACTTACACCTTTAATGAACTCGTTGCCTACATGAGTGGGGCCTTCCTGCCTTTATTCTTTTGGCCTGTGCCACCTTATTGAGGGTCGAGGAGGGAGCAGTTTGGGGAACTCCCAGAGGGAACATCTTGGATGTTATGTGCTTGCTTTGTGGCTTGGTCCTTGAGAACCACCTTGTTTGAGGACGTAAAACGTACGGAAAACATGAATGTCTCTAAGAGACTTCTCACTGTTAGGCACTGTCTTCCCAGTGCCTGGCATACAGTAGGGAGGAGATAAAGATTTGCCAAATGAATGATTGAAGTAAGAATGAATTATTTTAAAATTTTTGTTTAAAAAATGAGATCGCCACTTGAGCCAAGTCATGCCATCTGGTTAAGGGCTGTTTATAGCTCCTAAGTGGCATCATTTTGGCATGGTACAGGAGGGGCGACTGTCACTGCACTCCATGTTAGCCATAATTATGTGTCCATAGTGCTTATAAAAGAACAGATGACTCAAAGTAGGTGTGATTTGTTGCCTGGATCTTGATTTAGTAGCAGAAGCTCTTTCAGAATGAGTTGGCCTGCCTTCTGCAGCCTAGGACTAAGGTAGTCTGCTTTAGATGCATATCATACCAGCACCCACATTCAAGGTGAATCTCTTGCTGACATTACTCTTTGTCATGAACTATTTGCTTCTAACATCAACAATTTAGGCTCACATCTACACATTTGCATGCTAGGGCTTTATATTTTTTCATGATCATTTGTAAAAATAAATGGGATGTATAGCATCTTAATTTTGATGCATTTTGAGTTAAATTTTAAGAAGAAAAATTGCTAAAATTTCATATATTAGAAGTCTTCATTGTTAAGATTATATCAGTTAGGAAGATGTATCTGCAGTGTGGAAATTAAAACTTACAAATGACATCATCCTATCACTCTCAATGTCCTAGAATTCAAGTTTTCTGGGGAAATGTTACAGCAAAGAAAAATTGAGAAAATTACTAACATTAGCTGGGAATTTTTGCTCCTTAATGTTCACAAAAGTACTGTTGTAACATGTACTGAGAAATTTTGTTACTTAATTGTCACAGTCACCAACATATTAGAAACAAAAGTAGAAAATCAAGCAAGGAAGAAAAGAGAACTGGGGAAAGTTAAGGGGAGAAGGAAAGGAGTAAAAATAATTTTGGTAGGAAATAATGTATTAATAATAAAATGGTTATTTGTGGCAAAAGATGAACAAGAAGGACCACGATGTGGCTGAAGTTTTGAGAGGATTTTCCTTCCATTGTTTCCACCAAATTTAAATTTTTTTTCACATTTAAAAAATTGTTGGATAATGTATATTTATAGTATTTTGATATTGTGCCATTGGTTTATGAGTCTTTCCTCTTTACATCATCATTATGTAGACTTTTTTAATGTTCCCAAATCCTTCTAATTTAATGTCTTAACAAAAAGCAAATATAGATTTTTTGATATAAATAATAATAGCTAAGAGATGCTAAGCTGTTAGTATACACTTTGCATTGTACTATTTGCTTTTATTCAGTCTTCTTAATATTCCCATGGAAGATGTGAATACAGGTATCATCCCGGTTTTTCACACGAGGAAAGCGAGGCTCGGGTATGCTTCTTGGCCAAGGTCACCCAAGTTGCAAGAGGTGCGGCTGGGCCCAGACCGACTTCGTCCGCCTCCTGAATCTGAGCTCCGTCTTTTTTCTGGGGAAGGCCCCTTTTGTTTACAGAGTCTACTGTGATCATGGTTTTCATATGATTCAAATAAAAGATTAGTCAATAATATTGAAATTATTCCATTTGTCATACTGTATGTTAATGATTCCAAAGCTGTCATCCAAACCCTTTTTTGTTTCCCAAGCGTCGCTATCTGGATATTTTTCCTTTCAAATTCCTCATCTCAACACACCTTATCTGTCCACCCCAAATATATAGTAATGAAGAATTAATGACTATATTCATACACTTTTCATTTTTATATCTCTGTTAGTATTTTTTTCTGGAATTCTTGAATTGAATAGATGAGATTCTGCTCCTATGGCTCAGGGGACTTTGGATGGCCACCCATTCCTAGTCTGGAGTTCCAACACTTGCCCTGTGTAGGGAGCTGCCTGCCCCTACCCCTTGCACTTCGAGATCCACAACAGCAGACACTGCGTTGGTAGTTATCACTTTATCCCAGTGCCTAAAGTAGTCCCTTGCTGGCCCAGATTAGGTATTTGGTAAGGTAATTGTTCACTGAGTGATCGCCACTCTTACTGCTGCTGACAGACAGTACTGCTGTAGCAGTACCGATAGCAATCGTACGTTTACAAGGAAACTGCAAATTGCCATGTGTGACTCCACTCTCCCTTAACTCAGCAGTGACCCAGTTCTTTTGACAGAATTCTCGTTTATGCCCTTCACATTTCACTTTGTCCTTTAGTTCACAGTCTGTCCTAAATTCAGGATGAGAGCATTTCTACTCTCTTCACCCATTTCTACAAGTCTAAAACCTTACTGCCCCGCAAGACCCATATAGAATATTACGTTTGTTGTGAACTCATGCCTAGTCTACTCAGGCGAGTACTCTCTTCTGTGTTCCCCAAACCCTGTAACATTGGGAACAACATAATCTGTGTTGTGTTTCTTATCTTCGAGAATTGGGGACAGCTGAGTTAAACATGATTAATCTATTTACTGATTTTCTTACTGTTCCTTTATTTACAGGATTTCTCAGAGGCAGTGGTCATTTATAATGACCACTCAGTGGTGAATCTTCAAGTGAAGAACATGAAATATATACATATACTATATTTTGCCATGTATAGTGTGCACATTTTTTGCCCAAAGTTTTGAGGGAAAAATAAGGATGCGTGTTATACATGGGTAGTATTAATTCTGTATCTATATAAATGTTTATAAATCTTTTATTTATGTTTATATATTAAAAGTAGAACTCTAGAAAGCAATAACAATATCTGTGCCAAATAATACCCTGGAATAAATATAAATAAATAAATAATTGAATTAAAAATTAAAACAAAAGATTTTTTTCCCTGAAAGTTTGGGCCCAAACTGTGGGTGCGTATTTATACACGAGTGCACATTACATGCAGCAAAATACAGTATTTATAATTGGGAGTATCCTATATATAGTAGGTTTTTTTTCCTTTGTTTTGTTTTCTTTGATGTTTAGCAGAACCAGTGTTTTTAAGTACCCATCAGGATATTCTGCTGTAGGACAAATAAATGTGGTAGTGGTGGTGGTGTTTAGGTTTTCTTTTTCTTTTGGGGGATGGGTGGTGGTGGTCAAATAATGAATTGTTGTTGACTACCAAACTTCACCCTCTGGATGAATGCACTGAAAATTGTAATGCGCTCTTCCTAAAAGGCACCCAGGGGTACATATTCTATAGAGAGGATAAAGTACAACTACTTCGGAAAATAGTTTGACAGCTTCTTATAAAGTTAACCATATATTAACTATATGATCCACCAATTTCACTCCTATGTGTATAATCACAAGAAAACATATATCCTCAAAAAGACTTAAACAAGATACTCATGGCAGCCTGATTTGTAATAGCAAACAATGGAAATAATGAATATAAAATGTTGATCAACAGGTGATTGGGTAAATAAATTTTGGTATATACACATGACCATGATCTGCGAAGGGAAGAAATAGGGACCATAACAAGAATGGATCTCAAAACCATGAAAATGTCTTAAATCTTGCTTTGGGTGGTAGTTACATGGATGCATACAATTGTCAAAGTTTATTGAATTGAATGCCTAAGTTCTATGCAGTTTATCGTAGATGAATAATCTTGGGAGAAGCAGGCCAGCTCAGCAGTCGAGAGCCTGGCATTTGGAGCCAGATTGCAGAGAAGCAAATCCTGGTCCTCCCCACTCATTGCTTCTGAGACCTTTGGTGAATTGCCTAAGTGTCTGCTTCAGTTTCCTTGTCAGTCAAATGTGACTAAAATTAGTGTTTGCCTTATATGGTTGTTATGTGAATTAAATGAGTTACATTATTTGTTAGTGCTCTTTAAGTTCTTTTTTAAAGTTATATTTTATTGATTATGCTATTACAGTTGTCCTATTTTTCCCCTATTTGCCCCCCTCCACACAGCCCACCATTGTTCACCATTCCATTCACCATTGATCATGGTATAAGTTCTTTGGCTACTCCATTTCCTAAACTGTACTTTACATCCCCATGGCTATTTGTAACTATGCATTTGTACTCCTTAATTACCTCACCTCTTCACCCATTCTTCCCCACCCCCCTCCCATCTGGCAACCATCAAAACATTCTCCATATCCTTGATTCTGTCTCTGTTCTTCTTATTTGCTTACTTTGTTTTTTAGACTCAATTGTTGATAAATATGTAATTTTTGCCATTTTATTGTTCATAGTTTTGATCTTATTTTTCTTATATAAGTTCCTTTAACATTTCATATAATAAAAGTTTGGTGATGATGGACTCCTTTAGTTTTCTCTTGTCTTGGAAGCTCTTTATCTGCCTTTCAATTCTAAATGACATTTTTTCTGGGTAGAGCAATCTTGGCTTGTAGGTCCCTGCTTTTCATGACTTTGAATATTTCCTGCCAATCTCTCTACCCTACAAAGTTTCTTTAGAGAAATCAGCTGACAGTCTTATGGGAACTCCCCTGTAGGTAACTAACATATTTTCTCTTGATGCTTTTAAGATTCTCTCTTTGTCTTTAACCTTTGGCATTTTAATCATCATGTATCTTGGTGTGGTTCTCTTTGGGTCCAACTTCTTTGGGACTGTGTTTTCTGAATTTGTATGTCTACTTCCTCCATCAAATTAAGCAAGTTTTCTTCCATTTTTTTTCAAATAGATTTCCAATTTCTTGCTTTTTCTCTTCTCCTTCTAGCACCCCTATGATGTGAATGTTGGAATGCTTGAAGAAGTCCTGGAGGCTGCTTATACTAGCCTCATTTGTTTGGATTCTTTTTTCTTCTTGTTGTTTTGATTGGTTATTTTTTGCTTCCTTATGTTCTAAATGATTGATTTCATTCTTGGCTTCATCCAGTCTACTGTTGTTTCCCTGTAAATTGTTCTTTGTTTCAATTAGCGTATCCTTCATTTCTGACTGGATCTTTTTTACACTGTTGAGGTCCTCACTGAGTTCCTTGAGCATCCTTATAACCAGTGTTTTGAACTCTGCATCTGATAGATTGCTTATCTTCATTTCGTTTAGCAGTTTTTCTGAAGTTCTTATATGTTCTTTTATTTGGGCCATATTTCTTGTCTCCTCATTTTGGCAGCCTCCCTGTCTTTGTTTCTATGTATTAGGTAGAGCTACTATTATTCCTTGTCTTGGTAGTGTAGCCTAATGTAATAGGTGTCCTTTAGGGTCCTATGGCACAGTCTCCACTATCACCCCAGCTGGATACCCAAGGTATCCTCAGCTTCATTTTGGCTGAGTATATCCTCCTCTTGTAGTAGAGCCTTGGTTGCTGTTGGCAGATCAATGGGAGGGATTTACCCAGGCCAGTCAGCTGCAAAGACTGGCTGTGATCACTGACCACCAACTTCCACCCTCCATGGACGATCATCTGTGCAGGGGCAGGTTGGTGCTCTGTTGTGGTCTGTAGCTGTCCACTGGTTGTGTTGACCCTGGGGTTTCCTGAGTGGTGCAGGCCAAGGTCAACCCCCACTGTGTTTTGTCTGGGGCACCCTGCCTGAGCTGTAAAGCAATCTGAGATGGCTGCTACTTGTGCTGGAGTTGGAGATCCCCAGGAGAAGCTAAACTGAATCTAAGCTGGCTGCTACTAGTGCTGGGCCTGGAGCTCACTGAAGACAGCTATTGCTTGTTTGACAGGACTTAGAAAGTTGTGAAACATGAGCCAAGACCAGCCATTCATATGGAAAAGCAACTTCTTGGTGGGGCAGTCTCTGGGGATGTCCAGGGTGTGTCAAACAGTCTTACCCAGGTTGATGGAACCTCAGATGTGGCACCAGTTTGCAGGCTCTGTTTGGGGAGCGATTAGAAAAGGGATAATGGGAGTTCCGGCCAAGATGGAGGCATAGGCAGTTGCATTGTGCCTCCTCGCGCAACCAAAACCAAGTACAACAAAAATTGAGAAACAATAAACAACCAGAACACAGAGAAATTAATTGAACAGAAGTCGGGCTCCAGTACATCCAGACCGGTAAGGAGTGGCGGAGTCGGAGGCCTGCGGAGAGGGGTCGAGGGGTCCCGGCGGCAGAAGCGCTGGCTGGCAGGCACGGGCACACAGGGCGCAGACAGCGGCAGACAGACCGGGGGCGGACCCTGGGCGCAGGAGGCTACCAGCAGACCCAGTGAGGGGCGCAAAGCGGCTGGATGTCTGCAGCCACACTTTTGCGTGC
>PVIA01002773.1:0-193911 GCA_004024845.1 Tonatia bakeri
CATTCCAGGTTTACCAATTTCTCTGTCTAAAGCGCTTGTCTTTGAGGACCTATAATCTTTATTACACATTCCTCAACTAATGTTTATGTTAATGCAGGACATGTTAGGTTTGAATTTTCTGAAATAAATGAATGCTTGAACATATTATAGGGAAGTAGTATGACTAGGAAGATACCTTCCCAGTGTCCATCCACCCCAAACATCAATCCCCTTTCTTTGTGCCCTTCAGTTCCCAGGGGTGGCTTCTGTCCGCCATGCTTGTACTAGCACCCAACCAGTATGAACATTAGAAGACACCTGACTCAAATGGGACCAATATGATTCTCCTGGGAACTTGAAAAGGGTCTGCATGAGAAGACGGATCTGTAGCACATAACCTCAGAAGTATGGAATGGCTGATTCTACAATAGGACTGAGGGCATAGGAGGAGAGACAGACACAGAGAGAAAGAGAGAAGAGAGAGAACAAATTTCTAGTTTACAGTTTTGGTTTCTTACTCAGGAAATTTGTGAAATACTGTTTTCATAATTCTATTTCCTCTTTTTATTGTTTTCCACTTGCAACCAGTCTATTCTAGTACATACAGTTTTAAGATCGTGGGCTTATGAATCATGCAGAATTAGGTTTGTATCCTCTCGTATAAAATAAGCAAAATAATCCTTACCTGCTGTGGGGGATGAGGTGAGAGGCTGTGTGTAAATGCTGCCATTGTTCTCTGTAGCTGGCCCACGTAATGGCTCTTGTATTACCGCCATAGAAGTGAGCTCATTTTTCACTGGGAATCCCAAAGGTGCCCAGGAATAACTCCTTTCACTAGTCAAATGAGGCTCCCTGTTGTCCAGTCCATAAATATTCTCTGCTAGTTTTATGACATGGGTAATAGCCTCTCTTTCACTGACCATCAGATTTGGACTAAACTGTGATAAGTGTCCTTTGGGTTGTCTCCTGTGTCCATAACCCCCTGGTCTCCCAGGGTCCTCACTGAGCCCTCCATTCATTCTTATTCACATTGAGGTATTAAGAGAAGGAATATATTTGTTCTCCCATGTTTTTTTGTATAGTAAATGAGAATAACAGGAAGAGGGCCTGAAAATCACGTTTTTATATGAAGAATTGGCTGCAGTGTGGAGTCTATACTAAGCACTTCACAGGCATTATATCTAATCTGCATGATACACCTGCGAGGCCGGTATTGTTACCCAACAAAGTGGGATTTGGCTGCCTGCCACCAAATGCAGGCATAACACAAAGATTGATGGGAAAGGAAAGAGGTCTTTATTAAAAGGTTGCTCAATTTGGTGGAGCTGGGGCTCCTGGGATCCAGGCCAATCTCTTCTGCAAAACACAGAGAGAACCCAGCCACCTCCAGAGCTAGAGTCAGCGTACAGACACCTCACTCCACTCATGTCTGTCTGCTCATGTCTGTGAGTGAACGGGTCTCCAGCTTCAGGCTCTCTCCATGGAGTGCACACTTGTGGGGTCCACATCACCACTGCCTCACCACAAGTTCTTTCCTCTCCTGGGGCCCAGGGCCACTGCTGACCACGCCACTGGTCATGCCGGGGGCTCCATCTGTGGAGTCTGGTGCCCACTGCTGCTCGTGCCTCTGTCACAGGTGGGCACAGGTGACCAGGTTCTTGGTGATTGGGACAAAGAATTGAACCGAACACCCAGAGTTTATAGCAGAGAACATGGGAGCAGGCCAACTCCAAGTAGAGATCGACCTCATGGGCTGGAGGGACTATATTCTTACAGAGCGGATCCTTCCTGACTAGTGTTGGTGGGCTTTTACTGCACATGTACAAGTAGTTGTATTACTTTAAAGCTACTGCACCTATGCTCTCCTATGATTTTTCCTGAATGGCCACCAGGGAAGAGGGTCCCACAATGCTACTGAACTGATCCCCCTTTCTCCTGAGGTTCCCCTGTACTAGGTTCACCTTTCCCTTTGCCAGAGAATTACAGCTATCCACGTTAGAGATTGATGAAAAGGAAAGGAGTTATTTATTCAAATTATACAGACTAAGAGTAATGACTTAATGTCTTCATCAAAATGCCAAAGTCCCTTAAAACATCCACAAACACACACAGTCCTTCCTTCCCCCCTTTGCCCAGTCTGGGGTACCATATCTCAGGAAAAGAAATAGAAGGCAATGGCTCAGGCAGTCCCCAGTCCTTCCAGTAATCCGTGCTCGGCTGGTAGGCCTCCCTCGATTCCCAGCACCATCAGCTGTGTTGCTGGAATCTCCAGCTAAAGCCACATGGTTGTTCTCTGCTAAAATCGAGTGGTGATTCTCTGCTGAAGCCCTGTGGTGATTTTTTGCTAAAGTGGCATGGTGACTCTTCTCATGGCTATGGGGGTGGGGTCCCCACTCTGGCCGAAGCCACGTGGTTTTCCCTAACCAAGACTGCGGGAGTCCCCGCTCTGCCAAAAGTGCATGGTTCTCCTTACATGGCTAGGAGTCCTCTCTCTACTTCCACAGCCGAGGGGCTCCCTCTCTTCAATGGCTGCTGAGTCTGGGTTTAAATATGCTTCCAGCTTTACTGGTCTGCCATCATTAGTCTGCCCAGGGGTGGCCCCATGTTGTGGAGCCAATCATCTCCAAGCTCTCACGCAGGTGCTGTAACTAGGGGGAGTTGCCAACCAGTTATATCTTGGGGGGAAGTTACTTCCATCCCCCTGGCTCAGAGCATGGCCACAGCTATTTAACATATCTATGCAACCAGTTAAAGGTTATAGATGTGTTAAATGACCAGGCCTGAGGTTAGCTGCAAAGCTGTTGCTATGCAGAACAGCTCTCAATGGCTCTGCTCCCTGTGTCCCTTCCCCCAACTCACACCTTTGGTGGAGGGTGAGGACGTCCTATATATCTTTCTAATATGTCCTGGACACCTTGAGTTCTGGACCCCATTACAAATCCTTCTTTTGGGGCCCCCCTGGCTGCACCCTCCTACACCTCTGGGCCATGCATCTGTGCACTGATATTTGAATGAGAGAAGGGGCAATATCAGGGACCCACACAGAGCAAAGCTACAGTGTCCGGTGGGCTGCTGTCAGCAGGGTGTGGCCCCGCAACAGCTGGCACCTGACCAGGTGAACAAGGGCAAGGGGAAAAGGGGACAAGTGGAGCCCAGCACCCACCAGGTCCTGTGCACATTCCAGGCTCACAACCAAGAGAGTGAGTGAAAGAAAAAAAGAGGGCAAGTTCCTGCACCTCATCCATTTGAAAACCTGGGCCCAAAAATCCATGTGCAGTGAAAGCTTCCGAATTCCCAGCCATTCCAGGCTAGCGTCCATCATACCCATCAGCCTGCACAGCGGCTCTGCCCCTCCTCCTGCCATCATGAAAACCTCCATGGTACACGTGTGTTGTGACATTTTCAGCCCATGCACACTCTGTGCAAGCTTCCCTCCAGCTCTGTTGTGAGCCCTACTAGTTAGTTTATCTTTACTGGAGGGTATGGAAATCTATCAAGCACCAGTTGCAGCTCTGCTGACCTCTGGCACTTCCTGACCTCTTTCAGGGGTCCCTCCACTCACTTGCTCGGCCCAACTGTCTGGCCAGATCCCCCCTGTAACAGTATCGTTAATCCCAGTTGACATCACAAACTGAAGTTCTGAGAGGTGAGTGACTTACCTGAATCCACCTGGCTGTTGCTTTTGTAGCCTTTAAAGCCTGCCTGGATTGGATGGAGTTCTAGTTCTGGCTGTGGGACCTAGGATAGGGTGCTTAATTTCACTAGTTTTCTCATCTAAGTTGGGGAGAATACCAGTGCCTATGCCACAGCATTGTGGTGAGAACTAACTAAATGATATAATGTATGTCAAGCACTTAGTGTAACAGGGTGCAGCCAAGATGGGGGCCCCAAAATAGGTATTTGGAATGGGGTCCAGAAATCAAGGTGTCCAAGAAATACTAAGATGTCCTCACCCTTTCCCCTTAGGTGTGAGTTGGGGGGAGGGATACACGGAGCAGAGCCATTGAGAGCTGTTCTGCATAGCAACAGCTTTGCAGCTAACCTCTGGCCTGGTCATTTAACATATCTATAACCTTTAACTGGTTGCATAGATATGTTAAATAGCTGTGGCCATGCTCTGAGCCAGGGGGATGGAAGTAACTTCCCCCCAAGATGTAACTGGGAGGCAACTTCTCCTAGTTACAGCACCTGCATAAGAGATTGGAGATGATCGGCTCCATAACATTGGGGCCACACCTACCCAGACTCACTATGGCAGCCCAGTAAAGCTGGAAGGATATGAGAGTGCTGGCAAGTGTAGCCAATTGTGGGAGGAGTCAGAAATGAGGCTGCAGAGGAAGATTGGCACAGGGATTCAAAACTGAAATGCAGCAGGCATTGAGGGGAGAACCACACAGTTTTGGCAGAGTGGAGACTCCCTCGGCCATTATGCTGAGAGAACCATGGGACTTTGCCAGAATGGGGACTCCTGTGGCCATTGTGCAGAGAGGACCACTCAGCTGTGGCAATAGAAAGGAGAGCCACATGGCTTTGCCAGAGTGGGGACCCCTGCAGCTTTAGAAGGGGGAACCACCACCCAGCTTTAGCAGAGATGGAGAGAAAGAGGTCAGGAAGTGCCAGAGGTCAGCAGAGCTGCAACTGGTGCTTGATAGATTTCCATACCCTCCAGTAAAGGTAAACAAACTAGTAGGGCTCACAACAGAGCTGGAGGGAAGCTTGCACAGAGTGTGCATGGGCTGAAGATCCCAGCGACAGAGATGATGGTGCCAGGAACTGAGGGAGGCCTCCCAGCTGAGATGGGTTACTGGGAAGAACCAGGGGCTGGTGAGCCACGGCCTTCTATTTCTTTTCCTGAGATATGGTACCCCAGACTGGGCAAAGGGGGGAAGGAAGGACTGTGTGTGTTTGTGGGTGTTTTAAGCGACTTTGGGATTTTGATGAAGACATTAGGTCACTACTTTAAGTCTGTACAGCATTAATTAAACATTTCCTTTCCTTTTCATGAATCTCTGGCATTGAGAGATGTCTTTCCTATAAGGCAGTGGACATAACGAACTGGGGGATTCCTTTCAGTAATAGTATATCCCCTTGTGGCCCCCTTTTGTTCTGTAACATTAGTACAATGCCATCCATATGGTAATGCCATTTGTTGGGATGGTTCTTGTTTTCACGGCCTTCATTGTCATAGGTAACAAAGAAAAATGGCTTGCTAGCATTAGCATCAGGCCAAATAGGGAATTTGGGGTAAGTGTTCTCTCAAAGACCATCAAAGCCCTGAATGAAGATACCTTCCTATTTTCTGGCCCTTGAGGTTAAGATCTGAACCGAGTAGCCTCATGGCTGAGATTACTTCACAGTGACCATGGGCTCATCTCTCACAAGGTACACAAGTAATAAATAGGTGGACCTCACTGGTCCCACCCTCACTCTGAGGTGATACCCAGTCCATTTCAGCAAGGCCTGTGTGAGGATTTGCAACATTGGGAGGGTCTGTTATTTGGGGCATTTATCTGCTCTATCTCACCCTCACAGCTAGGGAGGAATTAGCTGTTTCTGTTATTGTGTAAGAAGCAGGGGCAGTACCATGATATAAAAACAACAGTGGAAGAAGAGAGAAGTCATTTGAGGCTTGACTTCCCAGATAACTGGCTATGTGACTGTGGGCAGTGCTTCTGGGACAGAGTCCCTTTCCTATAAAAGGACAGGGTAGAGCTAGATCTAAAGATTACATCTAATGTACGTAAACAACAGTTCAACAGGGCTTTTCTGAGCAATTAAGGAGTGTTTTGTTTTGATATGATTTGCAAATCAAAGACCTTTGTATTGAACTGAAAACTCGCTCTGAGGTAAGAAGAATAAGGCAAGGGTTTACAAAGCAAAAGTCAAAGGGATGGGTTGCTAGGGAAACAAAAACATAAATTTGTGTCATTCATTTTCTGGTTGGTGGGAGCAACTGGACTTTCAAGGGTCAGCTAAGTCTGCAGTCAACAAATGGAGTTGTGAGATAAGAACAATGGGCAGCAGATAGAGTCACAAGTATGGCCAACAGTTGGAGCCATAAGACATGGTCAGCAGGATAGGCAGGATCATGAGGCACAAGCCAACACCTCAGTTCCCTCTGGAGTTTGCAAAATAAACTAATAAAATGTTTCGTGGTGAAACAGGGAATGCAGTTTGTCAGGTAGACAGAGTCAGAGTTTAGATTGTGAAGTGACCTAGTCACTTGAACAGGGTCAGAGACCAAACTAAAGAAGGGCCTGGATATTTGGTCACAAAATTATGATATGAGAATCCTCATGTTGATATTATATATATAAGTCTGAGACCCTTAGCCCTAGGCTGCCTAAGAAACCAAAATAAAGAAGAATATTATCCTGTGTCAATATAAAATGAAGTTCAAATCTGTAAGAATTTGTATGAGTTTATTTGAGTCAAACTGATGACAATTGCTGGAAAACAAAATATCAAGAGTTTGAGAAAATGCCCTGGAGAATGAAAATTTTGAAGCTTATTTTATACATTAGAAAAGGTGTAATGTTTATAACAGCACAATTTACAATAGCTAAGTATTGGAAGCAACCCAAGTGCCCATCAGTAAATGAGCGGGTCAAAAATCTATGGTACATTTACACAATGGAATACTACACAGCAGGAAGAAAGATGGGGCTCCTACACTTTGTGACAGTATGGATGAACTGGAGAGCATGATGCTAAGTGAAATAAGCCAGGTGGTAAAAGACAAATACCGTATGATCTCACCTATAAGTAGAACCTAATCAACAAAACAAACAAGCAAGAAAAATACAACCAGAGACATTGAAATAAAGAACAAACTGACAGTAACCAAAGGGAAGGGGGAGGGTGATAATGGGGGAAAATAGGGGAAGAGTCATTAAGGGACGTGTATAAAGGACACATGGACAAAGCCAAAGCGGATAGGTGGGGATAGGAGGGATGGGGGAATTGTACTCGAACAACAATGAAAAAACAAAAATGAAAAAAAAAATACATTGCTTCAAGAAATAGAAAAAGAAAAAGGAGGAGGCATAAGGGGTTCCATGAAATCCACTGGCTCTAGAGTAAGGGGGCAGGAGAAAACAAAGCCAAGAAATCTCTGAGATTGGATAAAGAAGGCAAAATTGAGAAACGCACACTTCTTTTACATTGTTGGGTACAGGATATTTAATTAACATTTACAGCACATAGAGATGGTATTCAAGCAACAAGATTACCATGAGGGTAACTGTGTATGGTGCCAGGTGGGTACTGGAATTACCAGGGGAACACTTTGTAAAGTATATGGTTGTCTAACCACTATGTTATACACTTGAAACTAATACTAAATAATACTGAATGTAAACTGTAATTGAAAAATAATTTTTAATGAAAAAATGGGTAATGATGAGGGGCTTTCTGTGGTCTCTGCTCTTGTTCTGCGGTTTTGCCCTGAGAGGTCTGGAAAATGATGATTATTCTGACGTTCCAAAGGCATGTTAGATTAGATGCAAAATGACAATAGACAGGCTCAGTTAAGGTAAAGACTGACTTTTCTCAAGGAAACTACAAGCCTAGCATGTGACTACCCTCCATGACCTACTTTTAGTGAGGAATTTTTATGTTTAGACTATTCTATGTGGTGGTTACATTCAGTCTCTGAGTTTGTAAGGACAGCAAGCAGGCTGTTCTGGTCCACAGTGAATTTATACCAGGCATTTGATCCAGATATTCAAGATTTTCATAATTGTTAGAATCAGTGATTTTGGACTATATAAAGTCTTGAATTAACTAAGGAAGTGACAAGCAATGATTTTTTTTTGTCAACAGGAAAGATCTACAGCAAGCAGAGCCTTCCCTTCCACTTCCTTCCCTCCCTCTTTGCTTCATGTCTTTTGCTATTATTCAAATATTTATGGACCCTGTATTTTGGACCTAGCATTATACTAGCTTTTGAGAATCAAAAGATGAGTAAGGCCTGAGTAGGCTGTGTGTTCCAGAGATACTTTATTCCACTTGGGCTGCCTGTTGTCTAGAAGCATAACTATACTTTAAAAAAATGAAGGAAGTTTTAATTAAAATACTGGAAGATGCTGTTGTCTTGGCTTTATAGATGAGCCATGGAAGTTGTTAAGGGTACATTTTGTTCCCTGAAATTCATGTGTTGAACTCCTATCCCCAAGGCTCTCAGAAGGTGACCTAATTTGGAAAGAGGGTCATTGTAGATATGTTGGGTTGGCCAAAAAGTCCATTTAGTTTTTTCTGTAAAATGAAAGACACATTCTTCATTTTCACCAATAAATGTACTGATTTGGATATTTTGAGTATGCTGGCTATCTCTCATGTGGTATAATGTTGATTGTTCTCAGTTAATGTCTCAATCTGATCATTATCAGTTTCAACTGGTCTACCAGAGCATCGTCCAGCACCAGACTTCACAAACCACTTTTGACTCGTTTGATCAGTCACAGCACCTTCTCCATACACTGCACAAATCTTTTTTTGCATTGCAGTTATGTTTTTACCTTTCTTAAAATAATAAAGCATAATATGACAAAAGGGATGCTTATTTACTTCCACCTTCAATGTTAAAATGGCTACACAAAAATTCACCAACTTTGATAATTTTTTAAAGCATGCTGATATGACAGCTGTCACAATACAATCTAATTAACCTCATTTTGAACGAAGTTAAAGACAACTAAGCACTCCTAGTGCCATCATATAGAAAAAAACTAACAAATTTTTTGACCAACCCAATAATAAGATGAGGACATGCTGGTGTAGTAGGGTGGGCCTCTAATGCAATGTGACCAGTGCCCTCATAAAAAGAGACACATATTGAGGGAAGACAATATGAAGAGACACAAGGAGAAAACCATCATCTACACAATAAGAACAGAGGCCCAAAACAGATTCTTTCCTCTGTTAAATAACAATATTCAATGGAGTAAATTTGAAGATCTAATTGGCTTTATTAAGCAATTCATAAATTGGGCAGCCACCCATTCAGCACTGAGAGGGGTGCTCTGACAGGTTATACAGAATGGAAGGTTTTATAGGAAGAAGAGTGGGGCAAGAGAACTTTTAACAAAAGAAAAAAAAGAATTAGTTTTAGACCAGGACTTTCTTTGGGGGGTAATGGAGTGGTAAGGGTTTTTATCATGCAGATTGATACTTCTTGTTATGGGAAATGGAAAGAATCCATATGACAGATTACCTCATTGTTACTGTGATGAGGTGCAGAGTGGGATCCCCTGGAAATAGCAGAAGTATCCCCCACAACCCTTGTTGGGGGAAGTGGATGATATGGTGGTTAAGATACTTTGCATAACAATAGCAAGTTAATGGCCATGGCTTTCCTGAAGGGAAGAGGACTGCCACCTAGGGCAAAAGGTGTATGTGACTGTAAGAGTGTGTACTGACTTGTGACATAGCCAGGGGAGACAGATGCCCACCCTGGATGCCCCTGTGCCACTGGGAACCCTTGCCCTGAGTAAAGATAGCAGCCAAAAGAGAGTAAGAGATATGGGGAAACTGGCAAAAATGGCAGATGCTAACACACCATCAGGGGCGGGATATGAGGTCATGCAGGAAGTTCTGTGGTGAGCATTTAAAACGAGGACAGGCTAAAAGAAAAGAGAAAGAAGTCATGTGGTCTGGAGTAAAAGAGGAGGTATTTCTGCTTCTCTGAAGGATGTATGGAGAAGCCACTCTCTTGCCACGTGTGCCTGCCTGGGCCCCACCATCACCCAGTATAGCACGGCACATGGTTTCCTGAATCACTGCATGGAGGCTGAGAATAGCACATTCCAGATCCTGAAGGAGAAAGCTGCTGTGAGAGAATGGCAACTCTGAAACCCACAAGGGCACATTCCAGGAAGGATGGAGACTTGTTTGCGTGACTGGCTGACAGACAGATAAGGATATGGGGAACTTCTGGGCATGGTTTTGGCTTGTAGCCATTTGGGGAGCAAGGGAAGCTCTGTGTCTTGTGGGAAAGGAGGGCTCTGAGCAGAAGTACCCTCAGTCCCCCTGAGGTTGGAATCCTGTTAATAAAAACCTGTTTTCTTTAACACTAATTGTTGGGTCACATGTTAAGGCTCCACATGGCCGAGCCCCAGTTTGCTCAGTTACAGTTTGTTCAGAAAATTCCACACTGGTTGGTTAAGATTATATTTCTGGGAGAGGTTCAAGCAGCAAGTAGGTCAGGTATGAAATCTAGGTTTGGTATCATGGGCTTTAGCATGAGTGATGCAATTTTGGGCCTGTGCTTTCCTTTTTAACACTTCACAGCCCTCAGAAGGCACCGACTCTGCTGACACCTTAATTTCAGACTTCTAGCCTCCATTCTTGTGAAACAATACATTTTTGTTGTTTAAGCTACCCAGTTTCTGGTACTTTGTTATGGAAGCTCCTGCAAACTCTGCAAACTAATACAGAAGTCTTTTAAATGACAGCATATGAGATCGTTAATTCTAGGTGTCAACGTGACTGGATTAGGGGATGCCCAGATATCTGACTATACATTATTTCTGGCTATGTCTTGAGGGTGTATCTCAATTAGATAAGCATGAAAATCAGTGGACTCAGGAAAGCAGGTTGCCCTCCCCAATCTCGGTGGGCATGATCCAGTCCACTGAGGACCTGAATAGAACAAAAGGTAGAGGAAGGAGGAAGTCCAACTTTCTTTTTCCTGACTACCTGCTTGAGCTGAAACATCAGCTTTTCTCCTGTCCTTGGGCTGGTATTTACCCCATCTACTCTCCTGGTTCTTGGACCTTTGGATTTGGACTAGATTACACCAGCAGTTTTCCTGGGTCTCCAGTTTGCTAATGGCAGATTGTATCCTTTGTAATCGCATGGTCCAATCCTCAAAACAAATCTCATAATAAATTTCCATATATATACAGTTCTGTTTCTCTGGAGAACCCTAATATAGTATTGATCATAGAATGAGGATACTCTCTGATTAGTCACTGCCGTGTCTCTGAACATAGTTACCTAGCGTATCAGAAAGACTTAAATGTTTCTTCAATGACACCATTTTTTTCAGTTAATAAGTTTTTTTAATCACCATTTAGTCTCCTTATTTCTCCCTCCCCACTGTAATCACCACACTATTTTCCATGTCCAGGAGTCTTTTTACCTTTTTGTTCAATTCCTCTACCCCCTCCCACCCTTGGCTGTCATCCTGCTCCCTATTCATGAGTCTGTCTCTATTGTGCTTGTTAGTTCAGCTAGTTGATTATGTTATGCATATGAGTGAAATCGTATGTTATTTGTCTTTCTCTGATTGGCTTATTTCACTTAGTATAATGTTCTTCAGGTCCATCCACACAGTCACAAAGGGTAAAACTTTCTTCTTTTCTACGGTAGGATTACACCAATACTATTCCATTGTGTAAATATCCCATAGTTGTTTTATCCACTCATCTACTGATTGACACTAACCATCTGAGAAATGCAAATTAAAACCACAATGAGATATCATTTCAATGACACAATTAAGTGCCATGCATTCTGAAGAGTACAATCAAGATCACAACCCAGAGCTTTTGACTCTTAGTTCAGAGATATTTCCAGTACATCAAAAGGATAAGTAACATTGTATATTTCAATGCCCATCAGCATAGATGTTAAGTTTTTATTTTGGCCAATGACTATTTGAATTATATGAAAGCTCTTCTGGGTATGGAAAAGTTTACATCTTATTTTTAAAAATCAGTGTTTTACTGAATAGATACTATAAACTGTACCACAGAACAGAGCACTCAGAGTGTATCTCCATGAAATAAAAGCAACTAGTTAGATAATGCAATCAAGAATCTTATTGTAGGTATAGGGGGGATAAATGGTGACAGAGACTTGATTTGGTAAAAACACAATACAGTGTACAAATGATGTATTTTAGAATCATGCACCTGAAACTTGTATAATTTTTGTTAACCACTGTCACCCCAATACATTCAATAAAAAGGAAAAAATAAAAAATAAAATATTTGAAAATTAAAAAAAAGAATCAGTGCAAGCATAATTTTCTTCTCTGAAAGTTCTATGACTTTTCCCTCTAGATAAAATTACTTTTGCCTTCTTTGTGCCCCAACTGTGTTTGTGACCAGTTCATCAGATTCAATATTATTTAATTGCCAGAATTAGCTGAATTAGCTATAAAAATAAAGAAATGGGTGCCTGAGAATATAACTCTTAGATATTATGGCAGGCATCCTCTAAAATGGCCCCCAATAATCCTGCCTCTTGTTATTCACATCCTTGTATAATTCTTTCCCCTTCAATGTGGACTGTATTTACTGACTTGTTTCAAATGAATAGAATTTGACAAAAGTATTGAGATGTTATTTCTGAGATTAGGTTATAGGATGACTGGGGCTTCATCTTAATTAACCTCTCTCACTCTCTCACCCCCTCACTCACTCTGAGAGCGGCCAGGTGTCATGTTGTGAATGCCTTCATAGAGACCCACATGGCAAGGTACTGATGTCCCCAGTCAACAACCTGCAAGGACTAGAGGCCACATGAGTGAGCATGGAAGCAGATCATCTCCACCCCCTAATCTTCCCATCAAGCTTTGAAATGACTGCAGACTGAGACTCAGGGAAGGTCAATAGATTGTCAAGTTCATATAGCTGGCAAGTAGCAAAGCCAAACTTTCTGTCTCTTGTTTGCCTCTTGATTCAATTGTGTCCTCCATATCTTTAGTCTTCTCCTCTATTCTCTCCCTCGGTCAATTCATCCATTCTTACAGAACAAGACTATTATTATGACTCCAAAATTGGTATCACTAGTTTTCTGTCATTAAAGTCCAGCTATGAATAGTCAAGTGCCTCCAGGACATCTCTACTGAGATGATCCGTATCATCTCAAAGTTAAGATTTCTTCATCTATAAAATATGATAGTTGTTTCATGTGGCCTGATGCAAAGTATCATTTTGCTGTGAGATTCAAAGCAATTTAGGTCCCAAACTAAGTTCATCATTATCCACTTCTTCCCCCTAAACTGATCCTCTTTCAGATTCTCTGCCCATGTTCTCGCTATGAATCTCTTTCCAGCCAGGTTCGAACAGCTGCTTTGAAGATTCTCTCTGTATCTTTAACCTTTGGCATTTTAATTATCATGTGTCTTGATGTGGTCCTCTTTGGGTCCAACTTGTTTAGGACTCTCTGTGCTTCCTGGACTTGTCTATTTCCTTCACTAAATTAGGAAGGTTTTCTTTCATCATTTTTTCAAATAAGTTTTTAATTTCTTATGCTGCCTCTTCTCCTTCTAGCATCCCTATGATTCAAATGTTGGCATGTTTGGAGATGCCCCAGAGGCTTCTTATACGATTCTCTCTCTCTTTTTTTAATGTTTGTTTCTTCTTTCTGTTCTGGTTGAATGCATATTTCCTAATTATGTTCCAAATTATTGATTTGAATCCTGGCTTTCTTCACTTCATTGTTGAATCCCCATAGATTTTTCTTTATTTCACTTAGTGTAACATTCATTTCTTCCTTTATGTTGTTGTCATACTCAATTAGTTCTTCGAGCATCCTGATCACCAGTGTGATCACCATCCTGATCACATCCTATAACCTGATAGGTAGTCTGTATCCATTTCATTTAGTTCTTTTTCTGAGGTTTCATTCTGTTCTTTCATTTGGACCATATTTCTTTGTCTCCTCAATTTGGCAGTCTCCCTGTGTTTGTTTCTGTGCATTAGGTAGAGCTGCTTTGATTCTCTGTTTTAATGCAGCTGCTAAGTTGTACAGGTGGAGCCCTAGGTAATTGCCAGGGTAAGACAACCCGCTTCACTATTCTGTGGCTCTTTGTGGGAGGAGGGCTGGGAGAGGGGACAGTGCTGCTGCCTGGCTAATGGAGGTTTGCCTCACGCTTGCCCTATTTCCAGTCACTTCACCCACTCCCCATATGTGACTGGCACCCTTCCAGCTGTTGCCCTGGTGTTGAATCCCAAAGTGGATGAATTTGCATATGTTCTAAGTCTGTGCAGGCCCTTTAAATAGACTCTCCTGAAAATCCAGCAGTTTCTTCCACCACTCCAACCCCCACTAGTTTTTATAGCCAGAAGTTACAGAGATTTATCTTCCTGGTGCTGGGACCCTGGGTTGTGTGGTTAGGCCTGGGGCTGTGATGGCTCACTCCCAAGGTATCCCTCATGATTTTTATCCACCACATGTGAATGTGGGACTGCTTCTTCTGCCACCACTATGTCCTCTCTGTGCCTGTCCACCCATCTCCACAACTCCACTGCTCCTACCTATCTGTATAAATGTGGCTTCTTTAAATCCTTGGTTGTCAGACTTCCACACAGTTCAATGTTCTGAGAGTTTTGGGAGTTATTTGTTTTGAGGTTTCATTGTAATTCTTCTTGTGATTTCATGAGGAGGCAAAGTATGTCTACCTATGCCTCCATCTTGACCAGAAGTCTCTCTCTCATGCAGAGTTTTTTCACGACCTCATATATCTTGATAGGTGGGGTGGTTGCATGACTATAGGAAATACTATGAGTTTCATTATATGTAAATTATACCTTAAGTACTTTTTTATAAGAGGAAGAAATTAACAGTTATTTAACTCATCCACTATGAGGAAGCCTTTCTAAATACCAGGTTCATGAAAGTTAAGGGTGAAACAAGGAATATATATCAGAAATTCTTAGAGGAATTTTTTGGAAATACTAGGAGTTCAGTGAATTCCCTAATTAGCTATGCATGAGAATCAACTTTGGAATTTGTAAAATTATACAGGTTTCACTTCAGAGATTCTGATTCATTAAGTCATGGCTAGGCTATATCCCAGGAATTTCTATATCTTCAATATTCAATAAAGTATTGTGAAACCCACTGAGGTTCAGAACCCCTAAGATATATAATTGCTGAAGTTCTTTCCAAACTAAACATTCCTGCACCTGCACAGAACTTAGGATCAATGTAAACTCCTCTGGAGGAAAAAGAAATCTATACTTTTGGTAACCCTAAGTGAAATTTAACATTTCCTTGAACTATAAATGTGGGTAACAAAAGTAAAAAATGTTAGCAGTTCCTGTGACTCTTAGATATCTTCATCTCATATTAACATGTTATTGCAAATCATATAACAGATTATGAAATATTTTGATGACATTTCAGATATTTTGAAATATTAAACTTATCATTAGTTGGAAGTTACAATAATTATTGAAATTATCCTTATGTCTAGTTATATACCACATTAATAAACATAACTATATCATAAATTATTTTAACATTTTGATAGTTGCATTTTAATAAAATTGTTTTCCTATATGATCTTTTGCATTTTATTTTGTTAATTTAAAAACTCCTTCTCTAGAAGAGGTCTAATGCTTCACCAGATGGCCAAAGGGATCAGTGAACAGAACCTTTAAGCACATTCATGGTAAGTCTTCCTGACCGAAATACAAGGGCTCCCAAAACTGCAGAAACACCCATACTTAAATGAATACAGAGGGGGAAAAACTAGTCCAACGTAAATAGTGGCTGGGCTGGGGATCACCTAAGGTACTTTTGATGAACAACAGCCCTCTGCTCAATCAGGTTTGAGCCGAGCTGACAGGTAGAGGGGTAATAAGCTTGGGTCTAGAGAGAAATGTTGATCAATGGTGTGTATGTGTGTGTGTGATACAAGCCATCCTATAACACACACTCACTAGGCATTTAACTTTCTCCTACTATTTCACAAATATGAGAAACAAATCAAAACATAAAAATAAAAAAGAAACAGCCAGTGTTGCACACTAAGTTCAAAGGCACTGGTTTGTAAAAGCAACAGGTATTATGGGATGCACACAAGTAGACACCTGCACACATGCAAAACACATGCACAAAACCAAATGTAAATGTTAACAAGCTCAATGGGAGAAGGGCCACACAATTTAGGTATTCTCTTTCAAAGTACTGTATTTCACATTCTAGTCACAGCAGAGTGAATAACCTCTGAGCTGTTTTTGGTTTTGTTTCTTTTGGCTTGAAAAGATGTCCATTGCCTGTGGAAAAGATGCCCGGAGCAACAAAGGAAGACTGATGAAAGCAGAATGCCCATGCTGTGGAAAAGTGCCCTGTCAGAGGGCACTGGAGCATGGGGTAAGAGTCTAGGCTTTAGCCTGAGAGACGTGGGCTCTCGTGCTTCCAAGCTAAGTGACACTGAGCCAGCCACTAGCCTTCATGAGACTGTTTCGTCATCCATAGGGCAGGATCCCACCTACTCATTGGCACGTGAGATGACTAAGTGGCACATGGCCAGGGGGAAGAATTGAGAGAGCTTGATGGCAGCAATTCTTCTCAGCATTCATCAGAACCACGTGATTCTACGAAAGTAAGGTAGATTGATGGAGGAGTAGGGTCAGGGCTAAAGGACTCGGTATGTGACAAAGCAAGCAGTGAGGCCCAGTAGAACAGATATAAAGGTGTCCCTGTAAAATTCTTTCAGTTTTATGTGTGTTCAAAAGTTTTCTAAATACAAGGCTGGGGGAAGTCTAAAGGCTTTTCTATAGAAGTGAGTAGCCCTGCAGGTCTAGATATTATTGGTTTTATAAAAATGTTAAGCTACTACATAAGATTTAGAGATGTTTTTTCTGCCATCAGAGAAATATCTGGAACTGGATGGCAAGGCAACAGCAGACATTAGATGGGTTCTTTTTCTTTTATGAACAAACTTATTGAGGTATAATTTACATGCCTCATATGCTCTCATTAAATGTATAACTTAATGATTTGTAGTAAACTTACAGAATAGTATAACTATTACCATGATTTCAGTTTCAGAGCATTAGATCCAGAATAATATTTGACCAAATATATGAGCACCTCGTGGCCCAGTGAACTTGACACACAAAATTAGCCATCACCTGGGCTAATAAGAAAGGTAGTAACTGGGGGTGCCATTTTATAAAGGCCCGATAGAGGAGGTATCTCCAAGATACTGTCTACATGGAAAGGCCATGCAGATAGTGACCTAAACGCAGTAAAAGCAAGAAGCTGTGGAGCAGGATCATTCCAGACAGAGGGAACAGCAAGTGCAAAGCCCTGTGCCTGGGACCAGCTCAGAATATTGGAGCCACAGTAAGAAGCCACCGCGGCCAGAGCAGGAAGCAGGCAGGGGTGCCTTAGGGAAGGTGGCGAAGTTGGGGAGGTGTGCAGCAGGGGGCTCAAGTAGACCTTGTAGGCCAGGGCAACAACTGGGCACTTTGTTTTAAGGGTCATGGAAAACTGCTGGAGTTTTAACCACATCTCTCTGGCTACTATGCTGTAAATAGGCTGTAGAGGGGCATGGCTGGAAGCAGGGATTCCGGAAACTGAGCTTATTGCTGTAACCAGGCTGGAAATGATGGTGGCTTGGGCTGTGGTGGCTGCAATGAAAGAGGTGAGAAGTGACCTCTTACTGGATACTTTGGAGAAAGAACAGAAGACTGGTTGTAGACTGAGTTGGCAAATGAGTAGACACATTAGTAGCAAATAGACAAATGCTCTGGATGTGCCAATCAACCCTTTTCACACACTGTGATTTTATTTAATGACAATTCAGCTTTCATAGAGGGAACCTTCCGCTGGGGTGGCCTCTGTCAGCTGACTGTTTTTCTGAATGGTAGTGGAAGTACCCGCTCTTCCGGAAAGTTGCTCTTGTTTTTGCACCCCTACCTACATCTGTCTGTTTGCCAGGGAGGTTGCCTCTGTACGTGCTGCCTTCTTTATATCCTGGTAGCTCCGCTTTGCTTTGTGAGCCCTTTTAGACTAAATAGCACAAACGTGTTGTTTCATTTTGTCCTATTTTTTCAAAGAACTAAAGTGTTACTGGGGTATAATTTACACAAGGCAAATGCACAAAGCTTAAGTGAAAAGCTTCATGTGTTTACCTGTGAAATCCACACCCTAAGGAGAATTAGAACATCGCCATGGTTCATGAAAGTTCCCCTGGGCCCCTTTTCCATCTGTCTCTACCTGGCCTCTGCTCTGATTTCTGTCACCATAATTCATTTGGCCCCTTCTTGAACTTCACATAAGGAAATCATTAGTGTGCATTCTTTAGTGTCTGGCCTCTTTCATTCAATAGAATGTGTTTGAGATTAATCTATGTTATTGACTGTGTCAGTATTGTGTTCCCTGGAAGAATATAACATAATTTGTTTATTAATTCACCACTGATGGACCTTTGGGCTGCTTCCAGTTTGAGGCCATTATGACTAAAACTGCAATGAAGCATTATTTACAATAGCCAAGATGTGGAGACAACCTCAATGTCCATCAACAGATGAATGGATGAACAAAATGTGGCAGATACACATAGGGGAGGAGTATTCAGGCTTCAAAAGGAAGAAATTCCTGCCATATGCGACAACATAAATGAACTTCGAAGATATTACGTTAAGGGAAATAAGCCAGTCACAGAAAGACAAATACCGCGTACCTCCCAGTTCCACAGGATATCTAAGAGAGCCAGACTCATGGAAGCCAAACAATAGAATGGTGGTTCCGAAGGGATGGGGAGATGGGGAAACGGGGAGTTCCCCTTCGATGGGAATAGTTCCACTCATGCAAAATGGGTAACTTCTAGAGCTCTGCAGTGCGTCACACCTATGGTTCACAATACTGTGTTGTACACTCAGAACCGTTGAAAGGGAAAATCTAATGTTAGATGTCATTTTACAATAAAAAGTGCAATGACATTGAGTGCATGACTTTTTATTTCAGTTCTCTTTGGTAAATACTTAGGAGTGGAATTACTTGGTCACAGGCAGGGGTATGCTTCACTTTATCAGAGTTTTGTTTTTAATTTAGTTTTCATGCATGGGAAGCTACAGAAGGCTTTAGTGAGGCATGTCCACTTGAGGACTTGCATCATTAGGTCTTAGAAAGAAGACATTTGGTGCTAATGTTGAGGATAAAGATGATGAAGAGAAGAACAGAGGATCATGATGATGATTATGTTTTTGTAGCACTTACTGTGAGCAGTTTATATGCATTAATTTATTAAACCCTTATACAATACACAGAGGTAGGTCTTATTATCCTCACTTTGCAGTTGAAGAAACCGAGGCTCAGAGAAGTTAATTAGTGTTCCCAAGGTCGCTCATACCCATACTGAGAAGCCTGTGTGTTCTTTCTGTGAATTCCACACCTCATGTAAGAAGTCCTTCTCATGGACATCATCTCTCACATCTCCTCGTGGCACCCTGACCAGCTGTCTGGGTGGCTGCTCCGCCTTCCACGACACTTTCTGAGTCCTCCTGGTGTCCAGTTTGCTTGACAGGTGCTCTGGTGGCTGTAGTGCTGACAATGTTTACTTACCTACAGGGTCCCTCTCACTATCAATTTTTTGTTCAGTCTTCCCCAGGACCCCTCACTAAATCTCTCAACTCCTTTCTCCACCATTCCCTCATCCCTGTCAGCTTTGTCTCATCCCCTTCACCTCCGCCCTCTCCATCTCCAAAGCATATTACAGCTTACCCAAAGCCCATAAATGGACATCCTTGAGTCAATTTCTCTCAGTCATTGGTTAGAAGAATCTTCTCTCAATACTAATTTGCTCTCCAAAGTTTTTTTTTGTTTTTGTGAAAAATTGTGCCCAGAATTATTTTTATATTGAAAATGTTTGACTCAGTGGCCTTATTTTGATAAAGCCACCATATAAGATATAAGGAATGAGGCAGTTGAGTGCAGACATGGTGTTTGTGTGGGTATGTTTCTTCTATTTGATGGGAATTTCAAGTAAATACATTTCAAGGGGAAAGATGTAACTTTCATGATTTCATTTTACCTTCTTTTCTCCTACAAATATCTAACTATAATTAACACATGTCCTGAGTTCTGATTTTTTCAGCAATAAATTTTTATCTAATAATAATAGCTTACATTTATACAGCATTTCACACATTTTCATATACTTTATATTTATTCCCATACAGCCCTCTGAGGTAAATCAGCCTGAGGTAATTAGGAAGTCCAGCCATAAATTAGGAATGAGGTAAGGTAAGTAACTGAAGATTCTCTATGGTGTCAAACAGAACCTCAAGTCTAGCTCCATGCAAATTTCATATATTTAATCACTCCAATATCATGGGTAAAATCACAAAGTCACCCCTTGTGGAGATATCCCTTTTTCAAAACTTGAAATAAATTTGTACTGAAAATTGTCTTTTGAAACAGCTAAGTAAGTTACAGGTGCATTTTAAATTGCTTATAATCTGCGCTGGCTGGAATTTCCCTGAGATTTGAGAGACTGATTTTCTTGACGCCGTGTATAGATGTCCAAATTTGCTGGAAAGTGGGCGCCCCCTGGTGGACCATATAACACCGAAGACAGATTTCTGTCAGGAAGTATTTGAACAGTCTGAAGTTCCAGGGGTGTCCAACCTGTGGCCTGCAGGCTGCCTGCAGCCCAGAATGGCTGGGGATGCGGCCCAACACACAATCCTAAATTTACTTAAAATACTGTGAGACTTTTTTTGTCATTATGCGTCGCAATGTATTTAATGTGTGGCCCAAGACAACTCTTCTTCCAGTGTGGCCCAGAGACGCTAAAAGGTTGGACACCCCTGGACAGTAACCCTCACCGATATGCACATTGAGTCCCCAGCTTTGAATTATGAAAGCAAATAAAAGTGGGTGATAAGTTTATTCAAGAAAGCAGATAACCTTAGAATCAGATGTTACATCACCAAGGTGTGCCATCATTTTACAGATAAGGAAACCAATGTTCAAAGAAATTAAGTATGTTGTTCTCAAATCATAAACCATTGCAAGTCTGAGGTCCTGCTAAGAATTTAAGAGCTTTCATGAAAACAGCATTAACATGCTGAGTGTCCATAAAATACCATGTGGAGTCACGTGACAAGGAAAACACATGTAGTTTGGCAAATGTAAACAACTTTTAGTAATCCCTGCTGTTGCTCATTCCTTGAAACTTCTTGAAGTTCCTCACCCCTGACCCAGTGAATTGGTGGGAGGTTAATGCGGAGGCTGATGCAGCCCCAGAAGGGGGTGGTGATAGTGACCAGGATAGGATGGGGACTCTTGCGAAGCGAACAGTTTGGAGAATTGTTTATGAGGGTGAATCCCACGTAACATACTGAGATTGATTGCTACGACAGGGAGGAAGCAAGAATGGTTCCTAGTCTTCTGGCTTGGGGCAGTTGGGCGGATGGCAACCTAGGCAGAGACCATGAGTGCAAGGGCAGGCTCGAATGGGTGAATGATGGCTGAGAAAGCGAACAGCTGGGTTGTCTACATGTTTTTTTGTTTGTTTTTGTGTTTTTTTAGGACTAGAACACATAGTTGAAATCCTCTGTGTGTGTGTGTGTGTGTGTGTTTGTGTGTGTGTGTCCATATGGGTATTTACTTGATAGCAATGGGATTACAGAGAGTCCATGCCTGGCTCCCAAGTGTTGGTGAGATTTCAAAATGAAAAGTTCAAAAGCATAATGGGAAGCTTTGTTCTCCTCTGTCTTATTTTTGCCAGTAAACACTCATAATGCCCCCATTTTAAGACACAGTTCAATAAAATTAAGTGGCTCTAAATTATATAATAAGTACATTTGGTTTTAATTGCGATCACTTACTGATTCCTTGTTTGTTGTTTGTTTGTAATACAATTACATTGATGGGCAACTGATGAGGCCTGGTTGGTCTCTTTATCCGTACCATAGTCCAGGTAATTAGACTGAAAATTTCGGGTGGGTTATACCCTTGGAAAGGGGGCTACACGTTAGATTCCTTGGCTTAAAATATCATTCTTACTAGGGATTTCAGAATTTTATAGGGGGTTCCAAAAAAGAGAGAAGACTTTAGAACACTGGGCGGAGATTCTGTAATGCTGGAGTTACAGGAGCCGAGACAGATCATCGAGAGCATGTCTCAAGGCCTTGAAAGGCTAGGCGGAGTATCACAAGTCACATTTGAGGGACAGCCTCCAATGTTCCCTCCTGCAGAGTCAGGGGCATAGAATTGATATAAAATAGGCTGTGACAGAAGACAGGGGCAAATTTAAAGTTAATTGCCACTTATAGTGTGTCATCATGCAAATTATTAACCTTTCTCTTCTCATCTGTAACAGAGGTGATGGTGATGAGACCCATGTGGCATTAGCCTACTTGAGCTGTTTTAACAACAGCACAGACTGAATGGCATAAATAACACATGTTTATTTTCTCACTGTTCTGGAGCCTGGGACGTTAAGGTCAAAACGTTGGCAAATTTGGTTTATGGTGAGAGCTCTCTTCCTGGCCCATGGGTAGCTGCCTCTTGCTACCACCTCACATGGATTTTCCTGGATTCATGCTCGAGGTGCCAAAGAGTGAGCTCTCATGTGTCTCTACTCATAAGGATCAAGGCCCCACGCTTATTACCCCATTTCACCCTAATCATTTACCTCCATCATTTCCATCACCAAAGTTTAATTATTTAATTAGAGGCCCAGACCTCAAATGTGGCCACTCCTGGTTGTTAGGGCTTCAACACATGAATTTGGTGGTGGGGAGGGGGAAACACACTCAGTCCATAATATATGACAAAGGGCTTGAGTAAAGATTAAGCAACATAATGATGCTAAAAACAGGCTCCATTCTGGGGGGAGCTTACAGGTAACAAAAGTTGAACTCTTTTTCTCTTAAGGGACCTGTCCTGTCTCCTATGCTCATAACCATTATCCCATTTGAAGGGTCTGCTGTGGGAAACTTATTTTGCCACTCTTGTTAAATGTATTAATTCCTGCATGAATACTATCTTGGCTAAAGACATTCACACTGCCTGGTTTCTGTGACTTGCTTTCAGAGGGCAGGGGTGTGAAGATCCTTTGTAATTGCATTTCTTCAAAAAAAGTAAAACAACTCAGTACCTTTTGACTCAGCAATTCCACTTATTGGAATTTGTTCTAAGGCAATAACCTGAGATACGTATAATTGCAAATGCAGTGTATTTGCGGTAGCATTGCCTGTGCTAAGCAAAATCAACTGAAGCAACTCGATTCACACAGGCTTGGCTAGTTAAACTCATTATACTCACTGAATGGAATTATATGTTGTCACTGATAAGCATGTTGTTGAGACTATCTATCAACGTGGAAAACCATTTACAAGCCAGCCTATAAACCTAATGTAACTAACATTTTTGTGAAGAAAAATAAGCATGGGAGAGAAATCTAGCAGTTGTTATTTTGTAATGGGATTGAAGTTAGCATTTTCCTGCTATGTTTTCCAGTGTTTTTTTTGTTGCATTGGATAAATATTAATTGTGAATATAGAAAAACTTAATAGCCATTATTTTTTAAAGATGGGGTCTCTGAGGGCCCACAGTGTTTTTGGTGGGGTTTTGCACTGGTGAAAGCCTGCTGGGGGAGAGGGTCGAGCACTGATGGGCATATTCTCAATAGGAACGATGTAGGAAAAATAAATGACATGTCATCTCATAGCTCCATGAAAGCCCTAGCAGTCAAAATTTCAGTGGATAAAAATTTACATTACTATAAAGTATGCATATGTAAATAAAAATAGAAGAAAACTGTGTATGTTAAGAGTGGGATTTATGGTGATTTTTCTTTTCTTTTTATGTTTTAATTTTTTAAGATATATATATATATATATATATATATATATATATATATGCATGTATGTGTTCATTCATTCTTAGAGAAAGGGGAAGGGAGGGAGAAAGAAAGGGAGAAAAATATTGGTGTGTGAGAGAAACATTGATCAGCCCTGACAGGGGACCAGGCCCACAACCCAGGCATGTGCCCTGACTGGGAATCGAACCAGCGACCCTTTGCTTTGTGGGACAATGCTCAACCAACTGAGCCACATTGGTCAGGGCTCTTCTTCGTGTTTTTGAATCCTAAAAATGTAAAAATGTACTGGATATATTTTAATGTTATAAACACTTTTTTTTTCTAACCCAATAAATGAAGAAGCTGAACTCCAAAGAAAAGTTAAATTTTAAGGCCCAGAGGACAAGTAACGTGCAGTATTCTTGCTTTCTCTCTCAGCATCCAGCATGGGCTGAAGTGCATATTGGTGACTGGCTAAAATATTGGCTGGATGGTTAATATGTCAAGATGTATTATTTGTGATACTCACATTTCTCCTTTGTGTGACTAGTCTCAAAATTGGTAACATTTTGAATGGTAGAATAGAATAGAATGGAATGGAATAGAATAGAATAGAATAGAATAATTAAAAATTGGTGGCCTAAGAATTGCTTTCAGAATTGAGATGAGAACATTTCTGCTTTTTCAGGAAAAGAGCCAGCATCACAGAAAGAGATTACTGGATGAGAATCAAGGAGCTTTTCTAAACATACAGCCAGCCGTCAATGGCGTATTTTGTTCTGTGACCAGGCTCCATGGATCCACCCTCAGCATTTGTCTCTCGTCTGATCCGACAGGGGACATGGACTTGTTAATTATGTAGGCATGTGTGGTCATTGGCAAAAGCTTCAGAAGAGGATGTTTCCATCTGCTCAAGCACTTGAAGCTCCAAATCCAAAGCAGATGGTCAGGTCTTCTCTAAAACATCCTGCACCAGGACTATGCAGCCCCATCTTAGCCTCTGAGGCTGCCCTTCTTACAAGAGATGAAACCCCAAAATGTTATGAAACCTGTCAAATTAAATTTGCTCTAGGCCTCTATGAATTGAGATGGAACGGTCCTCAGTGAGGGACCAATAACAATGAAGTTACATATTTACACAGCTTTTAATACATGGTAAAGTCTCCGGCACTTTTGAAATTCTCTCGACCTAGTAATAAAAGAGGCAGAAGGGTTCTGATTAGCCCCATGTTATAAAAGAAGAAACCAAAACATGCATTCAGTGTTTTGACCAATGTCATGTGATATGGCAGGAGAAGATGTGGGATGTGGACCCCAACGACACTCATTTTTAAGTCAGCTTTATTGAGGTGTAATTTATGTACAATAAAATTTACAAGTTTCAGTTGTGCAGTTCCTTGAGTTTTGATAAACTTACAGTTATATAACCATCAAGACATAGAATATTTCCATCACCCCCCAAAGTTTCCTGTTGTTCTGTGTAGTCAGTCTCCCTCCACCCCCGACTCTGGGCCGTGGCACTGCTGATCTGGGTTCTGTTGTTATAGTGTCGCCTTCTTCTAGTTTATGTAAATGGAATTGCATGGAAATGGCCTGTACCTGGCTCCTTCCACTTAGCATAATGCTTTTGAGATTTGCCCGTGCCATGTGAACCTGTAGCTCTTTTTTATTGCTCAGTAGTGTTCCAAGGTTATCATATTTTATTGTGTGTTCTATTCTAATAGGAGTCTATTATGATCTATAAGTATATTACAATTTATTCATCTATTTACCTTAAATCCTTCTTTACTTTGGAGTCTACTAAAATGTTGGTGGGTGCCAGCCTTTCCATAATGTTTGCCTCTGTCTAAGGTCCATGAAGGCAAGGCTGGTGTCTGTTTGGTTCATGGCTGTTTCTCCAGTGTCTACAACAATGCCTGGCCCAGAGGATGGACTCAGTAAAAATTTTACAGATGAATTCATAGATGAACAAATAAATGAATGAATATACTATGTCAGTCTAACTAATGAACTAAGAATGAAGACTACTCTGGAAACAGGAAAAACATCATTAAGCTGTTTTCTCCATTTTGATATTTTTTAGGTTCAGGGTACCATACGGGGTGTGGCAAAAGTAGGTTTACAGTTGTTTGTATGAAAATAATACAATAATATATAATAATACAGGAATAAAGTCTCTGTTTCATGTATTTACAACTGTAGACCTACTTTTGCCCCACCCTGTATGTAACCTCTTTGGGCTGAGCCTTTTATAAAATGAGGGCAACAATTTTTACCCTATGGGATTGTAATGGGAATTAAATGAAATAGCTTATGTAAAACATGTTCTACAGTACCTGCCAGATAATAAGTGCCCAATAAATCATCTGGTTGTTATCATATAATCGCTATTATTTGAATAAGAAGAAATAGCTTCAAGGTAGGGATGTTTTTAGGGAGTTAGCAAACCGCTCGTCCCAGAAATTCAACTGAAAAACCAAGGTGTGGCTAGTTTTCTTCCTTTCCTATTATGTAGAGTCATTTAGCCCATCTATTCACAGGCCATCAGTGCCTGACATTCTCCCTTGCACGTCTGTGCAAAGCTATCCTCATTAGTGCGTGATATGTGGCATTGTTTTGGAAAGTGGCTGCCTTAGGTGTCCACCCACTCCCACCACTGGTATTAGAAGATAAACTTATGTTTAAAAATTTAACTCATCATGTGAATCAATGTAAACAGACCTGCTACTAATTTAGGAAGCCTTCTTAGCTAGTCCACTTACTTCGACCAATTACCCCTAGATTTTCCAATAGTGCCCCCACGTTCACTGTTCTATTACTTCATCCTTGCACTAAACTCAGATAATGCAACTGGCCCTGAACAGGAACAGCTGGCCACTTGCAGAAAAGAATCAGCTGTACCAAAAACAATTTTGAGCTTTTTCAAAGGGAAATGGGATTACAAGTCTCATTTATTTCCTAAGAGGGCTGAACTTCTTGTTCTTTGGATCACGTTACACGTGTGACTTACCATCATCTTACTTCCATTAAATGACCTCAAAACTGAACAACCCCTCCCAGGACAAAGAAAAGTCCCCAAACCAAGCAACACCCGCTCTATCTGCAGCACCACCTCTCTCCTGTCTGCGCCTGCCTCCCCCCCTCCAACAGTGCCTTCGGCATTGTTCTCTATGACTAGCACTGCCTCCCTCCTCAAAACGCTTTTAGGGTCCAAGAGTCCTTAGATGACCAGGAAGGTCTTTATATCTAACAATTAAATGTTCTTTTTGCTATTTAAACCGGTATCCTTGTACCCTTAACTCAGGGACAGGAGTGTTGAAATACATTTCTAGGCCCAAGATAGAGCCACTCCGGCAGGCTGCCACCTCCCCAGACCTGAGCTTCATGACCCTGTAAATGCTCTACCTGATTGGAAAGGAAGTATATCCAGTCAGCCAATTCCCAAATGCCAATGAAATAGCTTATGTAAAACATGTTCTCAGATCTATACAATATGTATTTTCTTGTTCCTTCATCTTTCTAAATAACATTATATAACCCCAGCCAGTCCTGCCCTGGGCTGTGTTGCAGCTTCTAGCTCACTACAAGACTCACTCTTACACAAAATCCCTCAGGAAGAGGTCTCCACTGCTTGCGAGGGACAGTACTCCCTAGTCCACGGATTGTTTTCCCTTGAATAAAGAACATCAATCTCATTATTTGATTGAGTGAGTTACTTTGTCATTTGATAGGAGAAAACAACTAGGCCTCTTCCTCTTCAGAATTACATTTCCTTTGGGAGAAAAGCCCATCCCAATTTTGTCTTCCCTTCACTCATTTTGTCGTTCCCCTCAGATGCCCTGGTCAAACGTGGCCTCTTGGGCATTGATGACCCTTGTCATTAGCAGACGTTAGAGACTTTTCCTGAAATCAGAGGGTAATCTTGTAGCTCTCAAAGGAGTCAGCTTCAATTTCAAGTACTCTATGAGGGTTCAACTAGTAGAAAGAGAAAAGGCAAAAAATGAAGTAAGCTTCTTTTCTGATTCTCCCCCACTCCATAAAAGATGGGCACAGTGGGGCTGATACAGAAAACAAAACATGGACCTTGCCCAGCGAAATGCATAATCTTCCTTTTATCTGCAAAGCCATAAAACCTTCACATCTGGTATTTAAGGCACCAGTTTATGCCAAGGATTTCAAATAAATGGTGACTAATTAACACCTGCAATCAAGATCATAAAAAATCACCAGGGGCAAGTCGTGCCTGCCGAAGACCTATGCTCCCAGTAGCAGAGGTTCTGCTGAACAAGGAGTGTGCTGCTCAGTTCTGTGTTCCTGTTGCCTGTCTTTTGCCAGGAGGCAGTGTGTGCGAATAAAAAGAGCTGCAGTTAAAATCATAAAGATTGCATTTGCTAACCCAAACCTAAGCCATTTTAGCTGTTGAGCTAGTTTGGATTCTTTTGGAAAACACTGGTGGCTTCCAGTGGTTAGAGTCTGGAACGTGACTCTCTACAGCCTCACCCACAGTGCCTGTGATAAATGGGAATCAGTCAGAGCCTGCACCCATCAGAAGGTGGCCCCTGTTGCCATGCCCCCTACTTTAGGTCAGGGAGCCCCACTCTCTGCCTCCAGAAATGCTTTTCAGAATGGAAGTGTTCTTCTGGCAACAGAATGGGCCCATCTGTCCTGCTAATGGGTCTGTAGTGCAGACATTAAGGCTCTAGACCTTGAGGATTGCTGATAACAAAGATTCTTATACTTCATGCATGCGAGAGCAGGAGTGTGTGTTAAATATATGCAGTACTGTGCTGGGACATGTAGAGCTCATGGTACACATCTCTTTCCCGTACCGCATTCAGTGACGCAGTGTCGGTACCTTGAAATTGATTGTGGTGGGAATATTCACACCCTGGAAATCAGCAAACACTAAGGGCTGTTTCCTCAGAGAGCTGGTTGTTAAGGATTTATCTGCACATGACTGAATATAACCCTTAATTTTTTCCAGTATAAATGCATTTTTTCTGTTCTTTACTATTACAAAAAAAATACCACAATAAATATATCCTATTTTGTGTACCTATGTGTGAGTTTCAATAGGGTATATACCTAGAAGTGGAATTCTTACCTTATAAACTATGCACATTTCAATTTACTAGATAGCTGAGAATTTCTCCCACTAACAGTATAGGGTTTTCAGTTTCATCACATTCTTGTCAACACTTGGTATTGTCAGCCTCCTTCATTAATGCCAAGCTAAGGTTAAGGTTGTTTCATTGTTATTTTAATTGATATATTTCTGATTACTTGTGAGGTTGAACAGCTTTTTATGTTTATTGGTAATCTGGGTTTTCTCGTTTGTGAATTTTGTATTCATATTTTTTCCCATCATTCTTTTAGATAATCTCTCTCTCTTTCTTTCTTCTCATTGGTTTGTAGGAATTCCTCTATATGACCTGGATAACTTACTCTTGTTCAGTTATATGTAGTATCAATGTCTTCTGCCACCTGTGGCTCATCTTTTTTTAAAGATTTTATTTATTTATTTTTAGAGAGAGGGGAAAGGAAGGAGAAAGTGAGAAAGATCAGTGTGTGGTTGCTTCTTGCATGCCCCCTGCTAGGGACCTGGCCTGTAACCCAGGCATGTGCCCTGACTGGAAATGGAACTGGAAACCCTTTGGTTTGCAGGCCGGCACTCAATTCACAGAGTCACACCAGCCAAGGCCAGTTTTTGGTCTCTCTTACACATGAAATCTCTGTATATGCTTGCATCTGTTTCGATACTCTCTATTTCATTCCATAGACCCATTGTTCTTTTTTGACAATATCACACTGTCTACCGTAACTTTATAAAGATTTTTGGTGTACTGTTAGAGTAGTTTCCTTCTCCTTGTTTTTCCTTTTCAGAGTTTTCTTATTTATATTTGGAGGTTTATTCTTTCATGTGAACCTTAGAAAACTTGTCAGTTTGTCAAAGTCCACAAAGACTCTGTTAAGATTGTTGTTGGAATAACATCAAATTTATAGACTTATCAAAATAATGACCATCTTTATTATACTGTCTTCTTGTACGTGTTTATATTCATAAATATGCATGTATCTGTTGTGTATAGGTAGATCAATCTTTTTTATGTCCTTTGATAATTGCTTTATAACATTTTCATAAGAGTCAAATTCATTTTTATTAAATTTCAGTACTTCAAAATCATTTTATAGATTATTTTACTTCTCCTGTGGAATTGATCTTTTATCTCTTATATTTTATGAACAGTTATTGCTGGTGTATAGAAATATTATTGATTTTTATAAGCTCATCTCACTATTAGCTTTTTCAAATTTTTTCTTGGTCTCTGGAACTTGAGCCTTTATGTTAAATTTAGTATCTGTCCTCAGAAGGGTCAGTGGCATTTTCATTGACTGCTTTTTTTAACACTATTGTACATATGCAAGGGTCAAAGTTCCCCATACAATGGTCGGGCAAGGTCCAAGAGGCATCTATCACAGGGTGTCTTTGCTAACATCTGTTCACTTGCAACAATGCTTCGCACCAGGTCTGCCTGCATTCTCCCTTTCATCTTGTTTTTTGCTCACATAGCAGCTGTATCGGTGAGTTGAATTCTGCCCTTCAGAGTCTTTAGAAATATCGATTCTAGTATATGTTATCCATTTCCTGTATATTTATTTTCTTTCAGATTAAGCATCGTCCTAAAGGAGATGGTAAGGCTGAATTGAAGTGCATAGAGAATGTTTCTGAACTTTCTCTCATTTGCTCAGCAAGACTAACTATAATCCTCCCCTTTTTTTAACAGTGCATGATGCAGACTTTCATGAACAGAAGGATATCTCAGAAATCAATTTAGGTGGGTTCAATTTCTGCATTATTAATGTCTTGAAATAATTTTAGATCCTGTGGTAGAATTACTGGAAAGCTATTACCTTTATATTACAGTATTGAGTAATTTGGGAGGAGAATTATTCATTGGTGCATCATTAGAATTTGTAAAATTTCTGTAAAATAGAATTCTGGAGAGAGAATGATGATTAGATCAAATTTGCTAGGAGAAATAGTATGTACTTAATGGATCTAGAAACATATAACAAGAATGTTTTTCATAAATATTTCATTTTGCCAGTTTCCACTTTGAAAAAAGGAAAGAAAAATGGATGATTATTCTGTTTCTTAAGAAAAACATAAGGAGTATGCTGATGGTAGTATTTAGCTGGGGGAGAAACCCAGCCCTTCTCCTGAGCAATCATATACACCAGCCGCTGTTTACTTGGGACTTACAGAAGGGGGCAAAGGTGTTTCCGTTTTGACGTCTTGTCCACAAACGCATTTCTTGAAGAAATCCATCAGTCTCCCTGGTTACTAAGAGGAGAGAGAGGCTTAGTAGTTATCATCTCTCCTTTTCCTTTTTTGCCCTGCTTCTAAAATTGAGGAGAAGCCTCTATATTTTGGGTGTTCTTGTTTAAGATGAGTGGGAATCGGAGGTATTCAGGGTTGGAGATACCTATAGTTTACAAAAGCTTTCATAGCTAATTGCAGTTATTTGTCCAATTCTGTAGTAGAGGAGAGGGCTATTTTCATGTTTCGGGAAGGGACAGCAGGCTCCTTGGACTTGAGGTGACTCATCCAAGATCACTGATGGATGTGATGGGACTCACCTCCAGGTCTTCCAACTCATAGCTTGGTGCAATGTGAAGACTACAACACTAAAACACCCCATCCTGAGGGGTTAAATTTCTCCGACCTTGTCCCATCACAGGGAAGGCAGGCTAGTTGATACGTGGTTGGAAAAGCTTGAGAATGACTGCACGGGAAGGATAGAAACAGTTCAGTGAGGTGAGTGGGCGGATGGGTCCCGAAGCCATGGAGTCAGACAACAAATGACTGGTCTCTCATTAGACTCGGCGGTCAAGGTGTAGTGATTGAGAGATCTACCCCACTTTAAAACAGGCTGGGGTTAGAATTAGCGTTTCCTAATCTCATCTTTATTTATCTAGTAAAAACCAGTTCTTTTACCTTAGAGCCATTTCTTACTCTTCACCACCTCTGAACTATGACCTCAAGGAAGAAACTTTCCCATGTGTGACCTTTCTCTTTTTAGGTCATTCCAACCAAACTGTCAGGATTGATCGGGTTAGCCACCTCACCAGAAATCACACATTGCTTGGGAAAATCATACAGAGAAAAATTGTCACCTTTTTACTCTCTTCTCTCCATGCCCCACGATGCTGATATAACCTTTTTTGCCCCCAGGCCTGCTCCTCTCAGCCTTTTTCATTTCGGTAAATGCATTTTCCTCCTAGATGTTTAGGCTCAGAGCCTCAGAGTTTCCCTAACTCTTGTTTTTCTCTCATACCTTGTACACCATCAGTCAGCAAATGCTGTTAGATCTACAACCATCAAATTATGTCACAAGTTGTGACTTCTCAGCACTTTCCCTTCTCGTGTCCTGGTCCAAGCCATCTCATATCTGACCTGGTGCTCGTAGTGCCCTGCTAACTGCACCTCCCCCACTGCCCTCCCCCCGCCCAGGCTGTTCTTCACAAAGTGGCAGGGCTCTCCTATTGTCAGGCCGCACCGCTTCTCCCATCCAGTCTTCCGATTGGAAGATTCCAATGTCTCAGTCTTCCAACACTGACTAATGTTGGCTGGCATCTCATCTAGCACAAAATAAAGACTCTGGGGTCTTGACTCTCCAAGTGTGGTCCACAGGCCAATATCACCTGTACCATCTAAGAGCTTTCTTAGAGATGCAGCCTCTTGGGCCCCACCCAAGACCTACAGAATCAGCATCTCCATTTGACAGACCCCAGATGACCCTTAGGCATAGTAAACCTTGAGATGACCCGACCCTGGTCAGCTTTCTCACCCCATCTGTTACTAACTCTCACCCACCTCCTGTCACCCTGATCTCTTAGCTATTCCTCCACAAAAGTGGTTCTCGGTGTGGGGTCCCCCAACTAGCAGTGTCAGCATCATCAGATAACTTGTTAGAAATGAAAATTCTCAAGCCCTACCCCAGGCTTACTGACTCAGAAACCCTAGCGGGTGGGGTGGAGGGGGTCAGCCACCTGTGTTTGAACAGTCCTCCATGAGATCCTGATGCTAAGGGATGGGCAGCAGTGCTCTCAGACAGCAAGGCTTTCCTGTCCCGGGGCCTTTGCATTTGCTATTGCCTTTGCCTTCAGCACTGTTCCTTCCCTCTCCACTCCCTCAGATTCCTGCCTAAACGCCACTGCCACCAGGAGGCCGTCCCTGACCACTCTTCATAAAATAGCAACCTTCCCCACTTCAGCTCTCTTTTCCCTCTTACTCTGCTTTATGTTCTTTTTCCATATTGCCCTTTTCACCATCTGCCATACTCTACACTTCTGTTTGTTTGCCTCCCCTCTCTTCCCAATGAAGAAAACAGTTTCCCTGAGAGTTTTGCTTTACTCTCTGCTATTATATCCCCAGCTCCTAGAACAATACCTGGGACACATTAGGCACGGCTACAAGGAGCAAAGCGGGTGGCGGCTAGATCGAGGCTGGCTTTCCACAGGTGTGCACTTCTTCAGGAAGGGCTCCTCTCACCGCACTCTCTCACCCCGGCGTGACCAACCTATGCTCACCAACCACTGGGGGCCAGGTCTCAGTGGGCTTGTTCGTATGACTCCGGAAGAGACCTCCCTGCCCCCAACCCCATCCAGGCCAGGTGTCAGGAAATGCAAACTGTTTGTTGCTCAAGACAAACCTAAGCGGGAGTGTGGCCAATCCAGTATGTAGTACCCCTCCTGAGAATACAGTGCAGACCCTGGGTCCCACTGCTGGTGGGAGAGAGGGGTCAGTGCTGTCTGTTGTTAGGGTTACAAAGGTTAAGAAACTCTAGAAAAAAGTGAAAAGGGGAGATGCGGGGACAGACTCAGTTGCTTGGTTTTGGAGGGTACGATTGTTTTATCATGGGAAGGAGCGAAATTGGTGGTGTAATAACAGAAAGGGCCCTGGTAGGAAGTCAGGAGTGTCAAAGCTCAGGAAGTGCTGACCACTTAGTGCATTGCTCCCTGTCTCAGGGATCCGTTCCATCCACTGAGGTGTGAGAGGTCTGGAGTGAGCAATTTAACTGATCTCTTCCGACTCATCTCTTACTTTTAAAATTCCTGGGCAAACTTTCTTGTTAGAAAAATGAAAACAGAGGATGTGAGAATATATCATATTTATTGGATATATATATCTGCTCCATTAGAGGGAAATTTTGTGTTGTTTCCAAAAGAGTTTTGCCACATGAAGATGAATAATTAAAGATCTGCAATGGAAAAGATGGGTTTTATGATGAGAAATGTCTTTTAGGAATGCTCATTAAAATATTTCTTTTTTAAAAATCCACGACTAGCTGCTGGGTTGGACCTCTTTCAAGGGGACATCCTCCTGCGGGTGAGTACCTGCTGTGAGGCAACACGGTCCCTCAGGACTGAGGGTCACCTACTGTGTGCCTTTGCTCAGTGAGCCCCGGGAAGGGCGCCGTGGGGAGTGAAAGAAGCTGACCTATAATCTGTACCCACAGGGACTCCCACTGTGGTTGGTGGCGACAAAAACAGATAAAAAAAATAGCAATCATCACAAAAGAGTCTATAATTATTAAAATTGCTTTGTCCACCCAATTTTTCCAATCAGTGAAGGACAAGAAAAGAAAATACACTGATATGTTTAAACTGGTATTTCTGTTTTGGAGCAATTGCAGGTCTCCTTTATTTTGTTCTTAATAATTTCTCTGAATTTTCTAAATTGTCTGTCATGAACTATCACTTTTAGAATCAGAAGACAAATGCCACTAAACTATTGACTTGTGTGACAGACTATTTGTGGTGTGGGAGTTAGTGAGGGAGGAGCCCTGGAGGATGAGGCTTCCCAGTGATTCTTGCCTTTGTTTGTCCACAGAACTCCAGGAATGGCCTGCGAGACCCCGGTGCCAGGTGGAAGTTCCCCATCCCTTATATTCTGGCGGACAATCTGGGTAATACTCATTGTTCTTCATTAGGACCTTTGGGTTTGACTCTTCTCCCGCCCCCTCCTGCTGTTCCTCAGCTTCAAGTTGGGAGTAACCAGCAATGTTTAAGAGGGTTTCCAAGCCCTGACAATTTATCTCCTGGGATGAAAGGCATGACTTTACATCAGTGTAATGTAAGTCTCAGTGGTGCTTCACTAGTCTGAGACAGAGGATCGGATAAAGATTTTGGAAGGGAGAAGGCATTAACATGTTTCTAATACCAGAAGCCCTATCAAGAACGAAAACACAATAGGATGAATGAAGAACGAAATACAATTTGGCATCACAGCAATGGAAAATTTGCACTTTAAATAATTGTTTGTTTATATGGATCTAAATATGGTATAAGGATACTATGTTCAGCATATTGATCTTTATTTTTGTTTTAAAATCTTCACCCAAGGACATTTTTCTCACTGCTTTTTTAGAGAGAGGAAGGGGGATAGAGAGGGAGAGAGAGACATCGATTTGTTGCCTTCTTGTGCAGGCTGCGACCAGAGATCAAACCCACAGCCTGGGTCTGTGCCCTGGCGGGGAATCAAACCCGTGACCTTGCAGCCTGTGGGACAGCGCTCCAACTCACTGAGCCATATGAGCCAGGACCTATTGATCTTCCCTTTTTGTTACAAGTGTGCCACAGTTTTGAGAAACAGAAGTCAGTTTTCCACAATTCATAGTCTTTGTTCCTCAATATTAATAAATTATACTCTTCTTTTTCTCTTAAAATAAAAGGCTAAGTTATGTTTTACTCATTGTTGGGAATAAGCAAGTATTAGAAGTCATGTGTGCACATTGGCTGACCCCAAACAACTGACTGATATCTGAGCAGCCGTGGTGATGCAATGCCTTTGAGGCCGGGGCCAGACGGAGGAAGATCAGAGAAAAGGGGAAGCCAGGGCAAGCTCGCTCAGTCCTAATGGGCTGCTGGGCTGCTGCCACTCTCAGGAGATGTTACTGTGGTTCAGACTTTTCCATCACTATTATCACTATTGCAGGGCTGCCTGCAATTCTGCCCTGGAGAAGAGCTTGATATAAACAAAGGTTACTGTTCTCAGTTGTTTTATGGAAAAGTGAGCTGAGCTGTTTTACCTGGCATTTGCCAACACAGAGCAAATTCACGGAGCACTCATATTTATTGGAACGTGATTTAAGAAACAGCAACTTTAAAGGGTTTTTTTTTCTATGACAATTCTTCCTGTTTGACATGGCTGAGCTACCCTCCTCCCATCAAAACATAGACATGCTTATTGCATTGCTGTTCTGTGACAGGCATAGCTGCCTTCACCTGGTATTTTATTTGTCCTTCACCATGCCTCTGTGAGGTGTTAGTGTTTCTCAGACTTTAAAGTTAGGGTCTCCCGAGGACCTTCTTGAAATGCAGAGTAGGCCCTGGCTGGTGTGTCTCACTTGGAGCGTCATCCTGTAAACCAAAGGTCACAGGTTCAGTTCCCAGTCAGGGCACATGCTTAGGTTGCTGATTCGGTCTCCAGTTGGGGCACGTAGGAGAGGCAACCAACTGATGTTTCTCTCCCTCTCTCTCTCCCTCCCTTACTCTCTTTCTAAAATCAATAAGCATATCCTCAGGTGAGAATGAAAAACAAAACACAAAAAATTGCAGAGTAGGTCCAGGTGGAGCCCAAGATTCTGCACGTCTAACACTCGTCTTGTATCTGGCTTCTTTCGTTTAACATGTTTTTATTTTTATTTATTTGTTTATTTATTTAGCTTTATAGCTTACTGTACTTTAGTAGCAAACTTACCAGGACAGCACAGAAGACAGACATCATTAAAAACATGTACTTGCACATAGGACAACTCAGTTAGAAAAGTACAGTGAGTGTATGGAATTCACTGTGTGATAAAAATGCTACAAACATCATTTAGTTGCCATCAATAAGAAATTGACTTGTTTTCAAAAAAATTCAAATGTTGGCATTGTCCAGAAAAATTAACAGGTCTATTTATATTGTTATAAAGTTGAGCTGCTGAAACTTGTTCACTGAAACATTTTAACTTGCATTAATGCTTTATGTCCCCACATTTATATTTAAAAAGTTCACACACAAATGCAAATAGAAAAATGGCCAATACCTGGTTTCTGTCCCTTACATTCCACTTGTAATTATATACTTAGCTACCTTTTGACCCCATGGGGAAAAATATCTAATGTTCAGAACTACCAAAAACAGGAAGAAGAGAATTTTTTGTAAAGAATGAAATGATTCCATCGTAGTGGATTCTTAAGCATGTTCTCCACGTATGCAACATGCTAGCTGGTTGCCCTTCAGCATAATTGTTATGCATTTGGCATGGAGAGCACACAGGTTGGTGTCTTTAAGAAGGCCAACCAGATAGGCTTCCCTCACCTCCTGCAAGGCACCAATAGCTACGCTCTCAAAGAGCAGATCTGTTTTGAAGTCCTCAGCCATTTCTCACACCAGACTCTGGAAGGAAAGTGTGCAAATCAGAACTTCAGTGGACTTCGGATAACATCTAGTTTCATGAAATGCCATAGTACCAGGGTTTGTTCACTCCTCCAGTAGAGGGCGCACTCTTGTGAGTTGCTTTGGTAGCCAGTTGTGTCCTCAGTGCTTTACTACCACAGGCTGGTTTGGGGGCAGCCTGCTTTGTACAAGCCATAGGATAGAGACCTCTTTACTTAACCCCCTTCTTCGGCTGGAGCTCGGTAAGCTAGAGGAGGTGCTGGCATTAGAGAAGATGGCAGCTGTGAACACAATTCGCTTAACATGTTTTTATACATACCATGTGCTAACCAGTTATGCCACTGGAGCTCCATGCTTAATATGTTTTTAGTTTTTCCATATTGTTGTGGATCAGTAGTCAATTCTTTTTTATTACTCAGTAATATTCCTTTGTATACTTTACTGTAACTATCCATTTGGGGGGAATATGGGCCCCTCCTATGGACTGTCCTATGAGACTGGGAGTTTCTCTTGCCACCGCAACCCCCACATATTTTTACAGTCAGAGGCCTTATTTCCCAATGCTGGAATCCTGTGTTGCACAGTCTGTCTCGCTTCCCAGTTGTTCCTACTGGTTTATCTGCACACAAGTGTGCGACTGCCGCGTCCTCCAGCCACCTCCTCACTGTCCCAGTTCGCCAGCCACCTTCTTACCTCATGTCCTCTCTGCCCCAGCTGCTGGTCTCCACCCCTCTTACCAGTCTGGATGAATGTTTCTTCTTTAACTACTCAGTTGTCAGACTTCCATACAGTTCAATTTTCTAGCAGTTCTGGTTGCTTTATGTTTAAATTGGATGTTGTCCTTCTTTTGGTTGTATGAGGAAGTGAAGTGTATCTGCCTACGTCTCTGTCTTGGCTGAAAGTCTGGAAACAGTGTCACTATGATTTTAATCTGCATTTTTTTGCTTTTTATAAGAACAAATTTTTGACTTATTAATTTTCTCTTGTTCATCTGCTTTCTATTTTGTTGCTCTTTGCTCTTATCTTTATTATTTCCTTTGTTCTACTTATATCAGGTGTACTTTGCACTTTTTTATATTTAAGGTGAAAATTTATATCATTGATTTTAAATGTTTTTAAAATATAATATGCTATAATATGACATCTATAGCTATAAGTTTTATTTGAAGCTCTGGTTTTACTGATTTCCACAAATTTTGATATGTTGTATCTTTACTAAAGTTTATTTTAGATATTTTCTAATTTTTGTTATGGTTTTTAAAAACTCCATGGGTTAATTAGAAGTATGTTTTTAAATTTCCAAATAGTCAAGGCTCTTCTAGATAGTTTGTTACTGATTTCAAGTTTTTACATATTTTGTAAGAGTGTAATATTTTGAAATTTGCTGGGACTTGTTTTGTGGTCAAACTTATGGTTTTTCTTGGTGAATGTTGTGTACGCACCTGAAAGAACTTGTATTCTACAGTTTGGGGGCTTACTATTCTCTCAGTGCTAAATAGGTCAGATGATTGTTTTTGCTGGTTATATATTAGACACTGCAAATATTATATTTGAGAGATTCTGCATTCTGTTATTCTCCTCTGAATAGTGTTAATCTTTTGTTAGAGCAGTTAAATTACTGACTGATCATCTTGGATTTGTCCAGGTTTTGTTTTGATTTTGATCTGATTTAGTTCAAAGCAAAGTCCTTTGTCTTTACTTTTAAAATACAAGTATCATGACCTCTCTGGAATTTCAAAGGAATGCCCAATAGTTTTCTCAGGTCTTCTAACTGGCGTGACTCAAACTTCTGATTCTCTCTCCACGATGTGGGAAGCCTTCTGTCTGCTAGTTTTCACTAAGCCCATTGGAGACTTCCCCCATTCATGCAAACTTCTTGGGTCAAAGACGGGAGAGGTGTTTGTGGACAGACATTAGAGCAACCAACCCCCTTTCCTACCAGTCAGTCATGGCTGTTTTCCTCCCCAGAATTTCCTCTCTTGATTTTCAGGCACTCGGGCAATCCCAAACCCTTCCCTGTGATAGATGTGTCAAGAAAACACAGGTGCAAATTTATGCTCGAGCTCTCTTTCCCTTGTACTGAAAGAATTGCAGTGTGCCCTCCGGCACCAAACTGTATAAATGTGACTCTTAACCGGTATTTCCTCCTTGAAGCATCAACTCTCTCTGCTACAGTTTCTACCTGTTTTAGTCATTTTACGGTGCAAATAATTTTTTCTTAAATTTTCCCCAAAGTTTAAAATTGTTATTTGTGAGATTTAAGCTCCTCCACCATTACCAGATCAGAGATTCTCTCAGAGGATTCTTAAACTGAAAATAGTTAGCCTTCCCATGCTCCTCCTCTAGTGTCTGAAGTTAACTCTTTTTCTCATATTATTTGATCCAGGGTTAAGGAGTACTAGGGGTTTTTATTTCTATTTTTAAAAAGATTTTATCTATTTATTTTTAGAGTGAGGGGAAGAGAAGGATAAAGAGAGGGAAAGAAAAATTGATATGAGAGAAACACTGATTGTTGCCTCTTGTACACACCCCAGCCAATACTGACCCCGCAACCCAGGCATGTGCCCTGACTGGGAATCGAACTGGTGACTTTTCATTTTGCACACCCAACCAAATGAGCCACCAGTGGATTTTACAACTAACATGATTATTCAAGACATAACTATGTAAAACTTACTATTTGGTGGCAATGTAAAGAGCTGAGAACCAGGAATACAATGAAGCAAAAGATGAGCTCCTTCCTCCGAGGGAGCGAACAGTGTGCTAAGTGCAGCAGACCACCTACATGAAGACAGCACGCAGAACGTCCAGTGTGGCTTTCGGCGGAGGCACGCTCGGTCGGAGTTGGCTCCTTAGTGAAGAAGGAGGCTTCAAGTGGGGGTCCTTTCCACTTCTTCTTCTTCTTCTTTTTTTTGAATGATGTTGGGACAGTTTTTACAAAATTGTTGAAAACTTGTTAGCTCCCTTCTGACAACTTTTCAGGGGCAGGAGGTCAGGAATGGTGTGATTTGCAATTAACCACTCTCAGCATTCCCACTATGTGGCTTGAGGAAAGCAGAGACAACATAACCATATAGACAGCATTAATTTAGTAAAATCAAACTTTTTCCTTACACTTATACAAGTACCAAGCTTTGTTGGGTACACATCTTCATCTTATAGATGCCAGTAAGAAGTGAGAAAGAATGGGTAAAACAAACCAGCCAGTAAGTTTAATGTATGTTCTTGTTCTTGTTGTCTGTGCTGTTTCCACAATTAATTTACTGATTATTCCAATTACTGTTTCTTTACTGACTTTGATATGATCTTATGACATTTGAACTGTGGAATCTCCAGCTTGTTTATTAAATAAAATTAAGGGCCAGGATAATATGAAAAAAGTACTTGGCAAACCACTAAGAAGTATAAGCTTTTTGGGAGAATGCACAAAACCAAATAGGCAAGAAATGTAATTTAATTTTATATAACTTAACTTTATATATTTATTTTTTATCTTTTTTTAAACTCCTCACCCAAGGATATGTTTTTATTGATGAGAGAGAGAGAAACATCTATTGGTTGCCTCCCGTACATGCTCTGACCAAGGATCAAACCTGCAACATAAGCATGTGCCCTGGCTGGGAATTGAACCCATGACTTTTGGTGTATAGGATGACACACCAACAAATTGAGCCACTGGTTGAGGGCACGTAGCTTTATTTTTAACTTAGAGACATACCTTCCATGAGTTGAAGAGAGAAAAACCACACACACCAAGTCAAACATAGTCTCCATTCCTCTGGAGCAACTTTGTTCCCAGCCCCATCCCTGTCTCACACAACACGGAAGGGCCAGCATGTCAAGTGAAAGCAAAGGCATTTGACCTTCGGTCATTGGTGTGCACAGTTATTGGTAGGCTTCTGTTGGTCTTGCCCCGTCAGGTCCATCAGGCTTCTGGTGCTCAGGTTCCAAACCTGGGTTACGGCAATCTTTCCTAAGGCTGCTGGCAGCACCGCTTGTCTGGCTTTGCCCAGGGGCCTTCAGGGAAGCAGGGCAATGTACCCTGAGCACCGATGCTCTCTGAACCCACAAACCTCTCTGCACTCTGCGCTCTCTCTGTAGGAGGGGATGTCTATTTGGACTGGGTAAGGAGCCACGTTATCATTGCTTCTCTCCTGAGGCAATGAACTCAGAATCTCTGCTGGAATGCAGAAAGAGAAAAGAAAGTGGAGAAGTTATTTTCTGAGTTGGTTTAGCTACATACATCAACATAGATATGTTCTTGTTTTATAGTTATATTTACATCACGTATTTCAAGTATGTCCTTGATATTTATGCCCACAATTAAATTTTTCAGTTTTAGTTTTTAAGGAATCTATTTACTACCAAAAAAATGTATAATGAACCTCTGCGGATTTCATACGTTGGCACGGTTTTCTCAAAACTATGTATGTACATTTCCCAAGATAATCAATAATGCTCATTAATATTTTTACCAATTTCTGCAGAACTGAATGCCAAAGGAGCCATTCTCTATGCCTTTGAAATGTTCCGCCTCAAGTCTTGTGTGGATTTCAAGCCCTATGAAGGAGAGAGCTCATACATCATCTTTCAGCAGTTTGATGGGTTAGTATGAAATTTTACAGAGTGAAAATCATGCACCTTTTGGTTTTTAAAAAGTGACATATCTTTTTCAAAGGCTAAAAGGAGAAATTGGAAAGAAACTAAAATCCAATTCAAATCTTTTACTGTGAATTTTTAAATTAAACAACATTTTCAATATATTATGCAGAGAATGAGCTCTTCGAATACTTCTGGGCCTGAGGGAGATTTATCTCCACTTTTTGCTTAGACTTGGGTCACATTTTAGGTCAGTGGCCCTGGCTGCATAGCTCAGCTGGTTAGAATGTCATCTCAATAGACCAAGGTTGCAGGTTCAGTCCCTGGTCAGGGCACATACAAGAAGCAACCAATGAGTGCATGAATAAGTGAAACAACAAATCGATGTTCCTGTCTCTCTTTCTTTCTCCCCCCTCCTCCTCTCTCTTTCTAAAAATCAATACATTTTAAAAAAGCTGTAATATTAGTCTTTGGAATATGCTATGGGCTTGTGGAGGTGAGGAAGAATAATCATTTTTACTTCCTTCTACCTGATGCATTATTAGGATTAATTTGACACTTTCCTAATGGCCAATATTTTTTTTGAGTTTTTTTTATTATTATTCTATTACAGTTGTCCCGATTTTTCCCCCTTTGCCCTCCTCCACCGGGCCCACCACCTACCTGCTCCCACAGTCAATCCCCACACTGCCATCCATGTCCATGAGTCATTCATACATGTTTTTTCACTAGTCCCTTCCCCTTCTTTCCATCATTATCTCCCCCTTCCCTTTGGTCGCTGTTGGTCTGTTCCATGTTTTTATGTCTCTGGTTCTATTTTGCTCATTAGTTTATTTTGTTTATTGGATTTCTCTTACAAGTGAGATTATATGGTATTTGTCTTTTACTGACTGGCTGATTTCACTAAGCATAATGCTCTCCAGTTCCATCCATGCTGTTGCAGAAGGTAAGAGAGCATTCTTTCTTCTCTATAGTATTCCATTGTGTAAATGTACAATGGTTTTTTGATCCACTCATCTACTGATGGGCACTGAGCCTCAGCAATCCCGAGAAAGAAGAATAACGTTGAAAGAATCACAATACCTGATATAAAACTACACTAGAAGGCCTCTGTACTGGTACTGGCATCAGAACAGACACAGAGATCAATGGAACAGAACAGAGAGCCAAGAAATAAACCCATGTCTCCATGGTCAATTAATATTTGACAAAGGGGGAAGGAGCATACAATAGAATAAAATTAATCTCTTCAATAAATGGTGTTGGGAAAACTAGACTGATATATGCAAAAAAGAAAGAAAGAAATTAGACCACCAACTTACACCATACACCAGAATAAACTCAAAATGGATAAAAGACTTAACCGTAAGCTGTGACACCATGTAAGTCCTAGAGGAAAACATAGGCAGTAAAATTTCAGATATTCCATGTGGCAATATTTTTACTGATATGTCTCTTAGGGCAAGGGAAATAAAGGACAAGATAAATAAATGGACTGTCATTTTTAAAGACTGCATAACAGCCCTATAGGAAATGATTCTTATTTAACCAGTTTCTTAACATCAAACCATTAGCATATGAGAATACTATTGATAATTTCTTTTCAAAATTAAACCTAACCTCCTTCTAAAATCCTCCTTGTGTTCTGAAATCCCATGAATTATAGTCACCTAAGCGTTATCTAGGAGACAATTTTCCTCTTCCCTTTGAAGGTGCTGGTCTGAGGTTGGTGACCAACACGTGGGACAGAACCTTTCCATTGGCCAGAGGTGTGACTATAAGGCCATCATTGAACATGAGATCCTTCATGCTTTGGGATTCTACCATGAGCAGTCCAGGTCTGACCGGGATGATTATGTGAAAATCTGGTGGGATGAAATTCTTCCAGGTGCGTACTAACCCAAGGTGGATGGTGGAATGTGCTGTTACCTTTATCACTTGCTGAGACCAACCCTTGGATGACCAGGCCAAAGTTGGGTGTGGGCACATGCTTCAGATTCTCCAGCAGGAACACAAAGTATAAAGAAAGCCTGATTAATTGGTGTGTCCCATGAATTGTGCTGATCTGATCATCTCTGATCCCACACACGGGTCTCTGGGTATGGTGTACGTTGGATAACTTTAAGTAGGGTTATTGAAACTCATTCAGAAGTCTTTGGTTAGTTTCAGTGTTTTCATTGAAAATCTATCTAAAATGCTGTCTATTTGCCTGTCTTGGTGAGTAAAATGAACCAGGTCTCTGAGGATGCTTGGGTCATTTCTCTGGATATGAAATTTCATATACTGTGGGAACCTACAGAAGATTTAGTTGAATATGATGACCCTAAAACAGACTCAAGAATTTTTTTAATGCTTAACAAATTAATGATGGGTCTTTGAAAACAAAGCAAAACAATAGCAAAGGTGAATAGTCTTTTCTGAAATTGCACCCCCAATCTTGTTAATTCTGGCTCTCAGTCTGAGTTCTGGTTAATCAAAACTTACTGGTCTTTCCCTTCTCCTTCCTAAGGACCACTCTTCTTCTGACCTAGCCCACACTATGCACAGGATAACAATGTTTCATCTCAATATTGCCATGCAGTTATTATTCTAACAATTCCAACGTTCTTTAATTTTGTTAGACTTTTTCGGACACTACCTTCCTTAATTGTTTGGGACGACTAAGTAGAGTGTTTTTAAGTAAACTAAAACATTATTTATTGAACAGTTTCCCAATGTACCGGGAAAAAGAGTCAATGCTCTTTCTGAAAACACCAGTTTTTAGTTAGGAATTAGTTCAGGGAGTGGGAAGTCATTATTTTATGCAGTGATAGATTAATGAAACTTTAATGTATTAGAAGTATCTTAACTATACCACACATGGTTTTTATGAAGCTGATAATGCCTTGTAATTATTTATTTTTTAGATCCCAGTTTCATATATGAGTTCATACATTGAAGCAAATCTTTAATAATTTTTCTTTAAGAGACGTGGAAGAACTGATCATACTTTAAATTTAAATATGAATTCCCAAAATCTTTGGCCAGAACTAGCTCATTTTGGTGCAAAGTAGACCAGTGGTTCTTATATGAGGTCAGGAGAGGATGGCTTGCCTGTGGGGTTTCTGACTCTGTGTGCTTCCCAGTGCTTCTTATCCTAAAATTCTCCTGCCTGTGGAGTTCAGCAGAAGGAGGGAAATAGGTATGGTTTGCAAACATCTAATACATTCCCAGAATTGGACTTTCTGCACTTTCACCCATCCTACCACCCAACCTTTGAGCAAGAGGCCAGGTGGTATTCTTCCCTGTCTGCCAGTTCAATCTAGAGAAGTATTAGAGAGTGTTCACCCAGATATGAAATAGCAGATAAAATTTAATGTATTTGTCTCAGAGTAATTGCACTAAAAGTGGTTCTGCGTGGAGGGGAAAGGGCTGAACCTCTGCGTGTGAGACTCGGGACTGTTAGACTTTGCCTACATTTGCCCGGAGGCCTGAATTTCTTACCTTCCCATTCATATACTTTGACTCACTGAAAAATATGTGAGGAAGTAGAAAACATTCCCACTTTTAAGTCTTGAGAACACAATGCTTTGCACTTCTAAGATGGCTGTAGGCCAAATGAGGTCCCATTTGTCAGAGGGAGTTGGCCAGGTTACTCAGCACATGGGTGCTCACCTCCGTCTCTGTCCTCATCAGGTGCAATTCTGTATACCAAAAATTGTCTGTAATCACTGAAGAACTGTTCTCCAATGAGACATCAGATCCAACAGGATCGTAAGCAAGGGCAGTATTGTTGTTCAGGGTAGTTTATGAATTTTATTACATCTCATCTTCAGTTGATGACACTTCTCGTGTAACCTAAGAACTCACTGCACTGCGATGTAGTTCTCGCCCCAGATCCATCTCTGTTTCCTAAGTCAGAATCGTGTTTTCTGCATCTGTTCCCTTCCACTAAGGAAAAAAAAAACTTTTGAGGTCTACTAGGAATTTGCCAACTCTAGCCAGCAGGCCATGCCCACAGGCTTCAGTGAATAAAGTTTTACGGGAACACTCACACTCTTTTGTATTGTCTATGGCCGCTTGTGTGCTACAATGGCAGAGTTGTGACAGGGACCCTATGGCTTGCAAAACCAAAAACATTTTCTACCTGACCCTTTACACAAAAGATCTGCTGACTGAACTCTGATCACTCCCTCTTCCATACTGTCAGCCGTGAGTGTGCTGAAGGCAGGACCGTGCTTGTCCCCTTCACTGCTAGGGGCCAACACCTAGCACTGCTCCCCGCAGATAAGGGGGGCATGACAAGATGTGTTAAATTAAAATTTTAAATTACTCAAAACATTTATTTGGTAAAGCAGTCTAATAAGAATCCTCGCATAATAAAGAATAAAAAGATCTATTCGAACCTGATGATTTTATTGATAGTTAGGGAAAACATACCCAGTAAGTCGAAAGTGCCTGGCTAAGGTGCCACCAAGAGTCACCAGGAGATCCCAGACCCATTCCGCAGCCCTCACATGACGCCGATGCCCTTTACCTTTCTACCCCCTCAGTTGACATCTGGACCCAGTGCTCTGGAAGGAGTTACTTTCCCCCTTCCCTGTTTGGGTCATTTATTTCTTGTAGTCCTGTCTCCCCATTAAAAATGCCTTGATCCCTCTCGAGTCCTCATAAATTCCCATGAGTTAGGAGGATTAAACATCAGTATTCTCATTTTATAGTTAAAAGGTCTTGGTCAAAGGGGTTCATTGGCTGTTCCAAGAACGTTCAGAGATCTCCTTCAGCACCTGCTGGACCACCCACCAGGTGGTGCCACACTTCCTCAATCCTACACGTCCCTATGTGGAGGTCTTTGAAAGACAGTTATATTTTCTTCTCTAATTGTTTAAAGTACCTGGATGGCAAGTGACAAAAGGAGAATGAAGATGGGAAGTTACAAGCATTTTCATTCCATTTTTCTATCACTCCCTAAGAAGGAAATTAAAAATCTGCAGCTGAAACAATAAATTTTTGATGGCTAGTAGATTAAAAGAACATATAATTGGTTTCTCATTTCAGCATTTCATATTGTAGTACATATAATATTGCTTGGGCTAATGTCACAAGAAGATTTTCCTTTCCTACTTTGAAAGAAATCCAATTTTCTTCTTCCTATTTTACCGTATTTTTCAAACTATAAGACACACTTTTTTTACCACATTTTTTTTCATAATTTTTTTCTCTATTTTCTTCCTCTAAAACCTAGGTGTGTCTTATGGTCTGAAAAATAGATGCACCTAGGTTTTAGAGGAGGAAAATAGGAAAAAAATTTTGAAGCAAAAAATGTGGTAAAAAATTGCATCTTATAGTCTGAAAAATATGGTATGTTTCTTTCTGGAAAAGAAGGATGTGAGCTTTGATGGAAAGGATGCTTCTTTCTTGACATCTGCTTACCTTTCCTCCTGACCTTGGATTTCCTTTTCCCAATCTGTGGGAGAGATGGCCAGGTGCAGCTCTTTGAGCAGTTGGCTATAGCAAGATGTATCAATCTGAATAATTTTCTGAATTCAGAAATTCTGCTTTTTGCCATTTGGAATACCTGCCTCCACTTTGATATTTTATCTTCTCTTTCTTAAACCTTTATATATATATACACACACACACACCCATTTATTTATTTATGAAAAGAACCTTTGATTTAAATATATACATGTATTTTTAAATTTAGAAGTATATATTAATTATAATAATATGTGTATGGATTATGCATTTAATAGTCATTAATATAAATTTGCATACCATTATATAATATATGGTTATCCATTAATACTAATTAATAATATTATTAATTTTATATTGCAGTGCTAATTATTATAACAATTAGCATTGCAATATAAAATTAATACATATAATTTACATATTATGTTTGTATGTTATATATAAATATATATTTTTTATATATATAAAAAAATTTCCCTTTTGTTCTTGGTCCCTGGCTGACTATCTAGTCAAAGAGGGTAGGACTAAAAAATAATAGGACCAAACAGGACCTGTGGATTCTTTCACCGACAGGTTACGAGCACAACTTTAACACTTATGATGACAACTACATCACAGACCTCAACACACCCTATGATTATGAGTCTCTGATGCACTATGAGCCTTTCTCATTTAACAAGAATGCAAGTTTCCCAACCATCACGGCCAAGATCCCCGAGTTTAACTCCATCATTGGGCAGCGCCTGGATTTCAGTGCCATCGATTTGGAGAGGCTGAACCGAATGTACAATTGCAGTGAGTACTTCTGGGGCTGAGACTAGGTCAACGAGCCCCAACAGAGATTCCCTGGCCCTACAGGTTTCTTGTACATTTTTCTTTACTCTTCTTTTATGTTCTAGTTAAAGAAGATGGACAAACTACATAAATATAACACCTATATCACAAGATGGTTTTGACAATCAGTAATGTGATTGTGTTTTGTACAGTGAAAGTTTTGGAGCAATTTAAGGAGCTGTTCAACTTCTTTAGCTTCCTTTTGAAGGTTGCATCATTGTGTAGAGCTCAACACAGATAGTAAGCTTGAAAATGTTTTGTATCCTGCAAAATTCTTCGCACGGTGCAGTTGTTCTTAGAGTAATCTAAGGTTCAGAGATGGGATACTTTCTAAAATGACCCCACTAGTCTTCAGAGACACATTCTTTCATTCTCTTCCACATGTACATAGAGAGGATCTACTAAATAGAAAGGCCAGTATTGTAGGTACCTCGTTCTTTTTATTTATTTTTTTAAATATTTTTTTAAAGATTTTGTTTATTTTTTAGAGAGGGGAGGGAGGAGGAGAGAGAGAGAGAGAGAGAGAGAGAGAAACATCAATGTGCAGTTGCTGGGGGACATGGCCTGCAACCTAGGCATGTGCCCTGACTGGGAATCAAACCTGTAATGCCTGGTTCGCAGCCCGCGCTCAATCCACTGAGGTACACCAGCCAGGGCAGGTACCTCGTTCTTGATCTCAAGGAGTTTGGGTTGGCATTTATAGAAAAACATGATGAGAAACCTTTTTATTATTAAACTCTGTGACTCTGTGGTAGGTAGGAGTGCATGTATGTTGGCATGTTCTAAGATCTTATGAAAAAGTCAAGAAAATGAAAGGCTCATGATCCAGCTCATGAGGTCTTCGTTGCCTAAGACATTAGGTATTTGGAATGAGGTGCCTTTAATTTTTAACCAGGTGACAAAAATGTCATTTGCAGCCACAACTCACACCCTTTTGGACCACTGTGCTTTTGAAAAGGCAAACATCTGTGGGATGATTCAGGGTACCAGAGATGATGCTGACTGGGTCCGTGAGGATAGCACTCAGCCTGGACAAGTGGATCACACCTTGGTGGGACAATGCACAGGTGAGTGAGGGCAGAGAATAAACACCTGAGGTGATTCATCAGGTTCAGTTGGTGCTGGAAACCTGCATGTTTTGCCTCAGTTGGAAAGTTAGTTATCAAACCTAGAATTCTAAACATGGATGAAGAACATATATCTTTATTGTGAACTCAATAAAAAGCACTGAGGTCCTGGGCATGCAAAAGAAAAATGCATTTACATGATGACAAAACTGATATGGTTGATAAAACATGACTTTGTAAATGTAAATAAGGCTAACGTCTCTAAGAGCAGTGTCTTCCAATAGAACTCTAATGTAAGCCACATATATAATGTAAAATTTTCTAAGTCACATAAAAAAACAAGGGAAAGTCTATTTAATAGTATATTTTATTTAATCCAATATATCTAAGATATTAACATTTTAATGTATAATCAATATAAAAATTATTGCTGACTGACTTCACAGTTTTTCATATGAGATATTTAAAATCTACTATGTCATTTACCCTTACAGCATATCTCAGTTTGAACTGGCCACAGTTCAAGTGCTATATAGCCACATACATCTGTAGCCACCATATTGAATAGCATGACTTCAGATAGTTCCTATATAGGTTTGTGTGTGAAAAGCCATAAAGTCAGAAAGCATGGGTGTGAAATCTGGCTCTACCACTTGTTCATTGTGCCCACAAGAAGTCGTTTTTGTTTTTCAAGTATTTGTTTTTGTAAACCTTTTGGCCCATCGATTTTGGAAGTATCTAGGAAGCGTTTATCAGGTTAACTTGACTGGCCATTCTGCTTCTTCCGCAGGAGGCCCTTTATGGGACCATGTTCCCTCTGCTACCAAGCTCTGGCATTGTTCAGGTAGATGCATAGACTCCAAGAGCTTGAAGGGTAGAAGCCATCTCCCATTTCAAGCCCAGAAAAATGAACGAACACCTAGTTAGTGGCAGAGCCAGGGTGAGAATTCAGGTCACCAGACTGCCAGGCCTGAGTTATTGGACTTTTGGCTCACACTTCTGAGTACACTGGGTAGAATTCCTAAGCGAGGACCACCTGAAGACCTCCTTAGCTGTGTGAGTTCTTGTTTTCCTCAGTGCAAGCACTCTTATTCATAATGCAGAGGTCTCAGCCTAGTAAGCTCAAGTATTGAGAAGAACATACAAGAAAATATGACTTTTCCTGGTGTAATTTTAAGGTCATTACAGCATTTTAAAGCTATGTGGAAAGCTTATTTAAACATCAGTGCTCACTGCCGATCTGAAAGGCACACACCCGATGGGGGAGGCAGGATGAAGCAGGAGCCCTACTGCCTCGGTAGCTACAACTGTTCTAGGTGCTCCCTTCATTTTCACTTCATGCAATGCTTTGGGTGGAACATTTGGTAAGAGGTTGAATTCTGGAGTGCAGTTTAAATGACTTCCTAATATGCAAGAATTGCTCATTGTGCTTGACTTTGAAAAGTGTGTTGGTTTTTAAGTGACATATTCATTTAGCAGCCTTCTTATTTGTGGAGAGGAAGTCTTGAGGTATCTGACTTGAGCAAACTCTGGTTTTGGCACAAATGTAGACACTCCCACCCCCTTTTTTTCAGTGCTCTTTCAAGGCTTTTTTTTTCTTTTAAATCCTTACTTGAGGACATTTTTTCTTTGCTTTTAAAGATAAAGGAAGGTTGGGGGACAGAGAGAGAAACAGTGATATGAAAGAGAGAGAGAGAGAGACATCAATTGGTTGTCTCCCTTAAACTCCCACTGGGGATTTCAAACCACTACCTAGGTATGTGTCCTGACCAGGAATTGAACCTGCAAATTTCTGGTGCATAAGATAATGCTCCAACCAATTAAGCCACCCAGCCGGGGTTCGAAACTTTCTTTACATACAGGAGAAATCCTCAGTTAGTTCCTAATATAGTTTGAGTGCCCCATCTTATGATTCTTTACCACTGCTAATGCACTCAATTATTAGGCTAGACACAGATGAAATTGAATGCTTAATAAACTGAATATTGAAAACTCTAAACCTTTGAATCCCACTGTTTCTTATACAACTAGGAGACCAGCTCTTGTCCTGGGAATGAATCTCTAATTTAAATAGTGAAGTCAATGAGGAAAATAGAATTCCTCTCACAGGCACTTAATTCCATCAAACTTTGCTTAAAGCCCCTATTTCCTGCAGTCAGAGATCTACATTTCACCAACTTGGGGTCAAAGTCAATCAAAAGAAGCAGTGGAGAGCTGTGGCTCCATCCAGTGAGTCTGTGCATGGAGACAAGTGGAATATATCCTGACACACAATCTCCTTTTGGTTTTTCCCTAAAAGAGTTCTAGGTTGTGCTGTCTGGATAGTGGCTATTGTTCACTATTTCCCTCGGCAAAGGTAGAGGGCGCCCTGCGGTGTGGGCAGCCAGAGGTGGGACATCTGTGCTCTCTCCATAGGTGCCGGCTACTTCATGTTCTTCAACACCAGCTCGGGGCTGGCAGAAGAGGCAGCCTTGCTGGAGTCTCGGATTCTTTACCCAAAGAGGAAGCAGCAGTGTCTGCAGTTTTTCTATAAGATGACAGGAAGCCCTTCAGACAGACTTGTCATCTGGGTTCGGAGGGATGACGGCACGGGCAACGTTCGCAAGCTGGTCAAGGTGGAGACCTTCCAAAGTACGTGGAGGCATTCACACAAGGACTGATTTGGCTTAAAATCTGGGATCCTGAATCTTTTTTTCATTTCCCTTCCCCCCTTCTTCCTCCACATCCCTCTTTCTAAATGTCTAGCACAATATCTAGCATGTTTGAACCATGCAATGAATGTTTTAACCACTCGTGAATTAGAAGCAGCAACCAGGGGTTAGGTGAGGCTGAAATACACTTTTGTAAGAGGCCAATTAAAATATCTAAGTCCAATTTTCACTAGCACTTTGGAGAAAGCCGGGACAGAGAACATTGGTGATTCAGGGGTGGAGATTGGAAGGTAAAAGAGAAGTGGAAATGAGGTGGCTGGAGAGGGTGGTTAAATAGTTGCCTACTATTTAATACGGTTAAATATGTGTTTAACCATATTAAATATGTGTTTAAATATGTATTTTTGCATCTGTTTCAGAAAACTGAATGATACCTTTGTTTAATATGCTGAAGTAACTTGAGCTTACTTGTGAAGTTGATGAGAAATAAGTCATTTGTATATATTAATTTCATTATAACATTTACATATTACTAGGTGATACTCTATGTATCTTATAAGAGGGTCAGCATGAAAACCTTAAAATGCCAAGGTAGGCAGTTGGATGTGAGGGTAGTCTGGCTATAAAGCCAATACCCATGGTTATAAAGCCAAGTATTTACATCATTCTATTGTGGTCATTCACTCATAACGAGGGAAAGAAAGACACACTTTCTTAGTTTTTCATTCAATAAAGAATTTCTCAGGGTGAGTCCAAATAAAGTGTGTGTATTTCTAGAAGAAGCTGCTGCTTTTGAAGGGTGGGAGTTTCCTTGGGGCCACTCATAAGAACAGGTGCCCAAATCACCTGTGCTCAGGCCACTCCGGGCTACTTGGGAATTCTACACATAATGGTTTTGAGGGTTTCGCTTTTCTGGCTTAAATTTACAGAACATCTTCATCAAACGGATAGATAACAGTTAGGTGCCCTCTAAGGGTTGAGAATTTGCTATGTTACCAAGGCTTGTACATGTTGAATGAGAAAATAAATTTGAGTCTTACTAACATTGGTGGGATCTATTACCCCTCACTTCCATATGAAGCTAAAAGTGTTATCCTCATAAGCATGAAGTCAACCAGCCTTTTCGTGCCTAACTTAGTTTCTTACCCTGCTCTGCATTGAATTCTACTAAATTCAGAGTGTGTCTGTATAAATTCCCTGGAAGTGTCATCTGAATAGATTTTTAAAGCAGTTCACTCTGATATTGATTTGTCAATGAAACTTTTCTGAAAGGTTGATTGAATGTCATTTAGCGTTTATGTGGTATGCAACTTAAGATAGTTACAACCATTTCGAATAGCTTTAATTTGTGCAAAATGTGTTTTTTAACCAAAACACTTACCTACAAAATATGTCTCTGTGTCTGTTTCTGTCTCTGTGTTTTTTTGTCTCTCTCTCTCTATATATATGTATGTATGTAATGTTTTTATGCAAATGTATGTGCAGAATACGTTATGTTTTTACGAAGACCAGGATCCCCTTATAGATGACAGTTCTGAGTTACCAAGGGTGAAAGTTGCCTGTGTCAGCCTTAGCACTGTCTATTGCTGGCCCGATTCATGGCAGCGCTATGGAAGCATCTTAATGAAACGTTCTTAAAGATTGCATAGGTGAGCCACTGCCCATCTGCCAATGGCCCCTCAGGTCTTCCTTCTGGCACCATGTCCCACATTTCAATCTTATGATAACAATCCATATAAAAAATAAAAAGATAGTCATTAACAAGAAAGGGATTCTTATTCTTTTTTTCCTCAGAATTCCCATGATCCAACTTTCCTGGATAAATAGTTCAAATACTGTATCTCTTTCCCTATTCCAGACTCCCTGGGCCCCTTACATTTCACAACCATGTGTCCTGCACCTGACCATTCCCAGGATATGTCAGTTACATTAATAGTTTATTTGCTACAGATGTGATCTATGTTCCCTTTCCCCCTCTCTCCTATGAATACATAAACCCTAACCACACAGGTTATATAACCACTCCAAAAAACAGAGCATTGTTAGACCTGTCCCTTGAAATTGTGCTTAGCAAGAATGAATGAGAACAAAGGTAGATAAAGGGGCTCTTAATCTGGGGGAAAGTAGATAAGATTTCTGGTTTCAACACACAGAGCAAAAGAGACACTTTCAAAGCCCTCTGGCCAATTGTACCTCAGGTTAAACTTTTGTAACACTCATCTGTACAAATTCATTTTATCCAACATGATTCCCACCCATGATGTCGCATATTCTCCTTTCTAAGCCCATGCTAGAGAGTGCAGCCTGGGCACAGGATCAAAGCTGGGGTGGGACTTTGGGGAATTCTAGATTGCTCTAGCCTGACAGTTTCCTCTCCTTGACCCTCAAACTCTTCTCTGGCTTCTTATGCTGCCCAGCCCAGGACCCATGTTCTAGAACAGGCTTCTTACTTTTTATCTCAGCTCTTTTTTCAAAATTCCCACTTCCAGTTCAAGCTCAGTAAAAAAAGCTAGACCAAAATATACTAGAATGTGGATATCTGGAAAGTGGTAACTCTTTTTAGATTATTTGTTTTTTTAAAGAGGATAGATCCTTACTTGGTAGAATTTCAGACACTATGAGGAAGAGAGAAAAAAGAGGATATTAGGGAATAAGTTAATTTTGCACAGGGGAGATCCAGCTTGTCTTATAAACAATAATCTATTCTAGAGCCTTCCATGTGTCCCTGCTCTGGCATTAAGCCACAAGTTGGACCATATCAGATTGCCATTGTGGGAATTTGGGATTACAAAATGACTCTTATGAGGTTCGGCTTAATACTTGGGTATTCTGTACTAAAATGAGGAGATGGTATATTTATACCATCAAACCCAGGGGGAATCCAGGACCTGTGAAATTGAATGATAATGGAAAAAGAATTTTATGATTACTATTTGTATGAGCTTTAGTGTGTCTTTTTATAACCACTTCCCGTTACTAGATACACGACTTCCTTAACCAGTTTATAACAGTCCCTATCTCATAGGGTTGTTGTGACGCTTCAGTTAGATAATTCACGTAAAGTAATTGGCAGAGTCCCAGGGTCATAGGCAGTGCTCAATAAATGTTGGCCACGGTTGTCACCAATCTTATTCTCTGTCCTCAGGAGATATTGACCAAAATTGGAAAATTGCGCATGTGACACTCAGAGAGGAGAAGAAATTTCGCTACCTTTTCCAGGGCACAAAAAGTGACCCCCAGAACTCGAATGGGGGAATTTACCTGGATGACATCACCCTGACAGAAACGCCATGCCCCACAGGGGTTTGGACAGTACGGAATTTCTCCCAGGTCCTTCAGAACACGGTTAAAGGGGACAAGATCCTGAGCCCTAGATTTTACAATTCAGAGGGATATGGTTTTGGAGTGACCTTATACCCTCATGGTAGAATAAACTCCAGCAGCTTGGACTACTTAGGACTCGCTTTTCACCTGTGCAGTGGGGAGAATGATGCCATCCTGGAGTGGCCAGTGGAAAACAGACAGGCGATAATGACAATACTCGACCAGCAACCCGATGTCAGGAGAAGAATGTCCTCGAGCATGGTGTTCACTACCTCTAAGTCCCAGACATCTTCAGGTAAGTAGCTCTAGGAGTTTCCCCTCAATCTGGAAGGGCTAACATGTGATTCTCATCTGTGCGAGATTCACATTCCTCTCACATTTCCTCCATGGGCATATTAATGACATAGTCATATTGGAGTATTCAGTTAACATTTTTAACGCCATCTTGCCCTCCTTCTCTTTCCTGAATTTCCTCATCAAGTATCTATGAAGGGCTTGCAATGCATCAAACTCTGTGCCAGGTCCTTAGAATACAAGCAAATCAGGCAGTTCCCGCTTCATGGAGTTCATTTACCAGATACTCAGAATTTGCTAGGTTCTGTGAAGAACTAATGCACTGCCTCCTAAAATATTTCTGATCATCAGTATATTCATGAAACAAACTTGCAACAATACATAAATGGGCAAACTATTTTTTTTTTTTTTTGGTGAAGAGCCTTAAGCCTTAAAAGAAGAAGGTATATCTGCTCCTCCGTCTTCATTGAGGAATTCACTCAATAGTGGACAATTGACCATTCAGAGCTGGCTCTCTGCCCTTCCCCCCTTCCAATTCTGAGTTTTAATTCTCCTGGGAAGGAGAATAACCTGAATTTTTCAACCTTTTAATTTTCTGATCAACAAAGCTTTGTATACCCATTCAAGACAAATTGGAAAGTGAAGTGTAAAGAGGTAATGTGATTTTGTGTTACCTATAACCTTGTAGCAATGAATGGCTCCATCATCTGGGACAAGCCATCCGTCATGGGGTCTTACGACCAGGAGTGTCAATGTTACAGAACCACTGACTGGGGCTGGAGTTCTGTCATCTCCCACCAAATGCTGAGAAGGAGGAGTTTCCTTAAAAATGATGACCTTATCATTTTTGTGGACTTTGAAGGTACTTTTACTGATCTTCCTGAATAAATAATCCTATCCTCTGGGTGTTCTACTCGTTATATACTGATTTTTAGGCATCTGGTAGAGGGTGGAGAATTTTTTTCTTTTGAGGACTAGGTTGGAAAAAAAAAGATGTGTTCTGAAAAAACCACATTTTACTACTGCAAAAGTGCTCCCATCTTTGGTTTAACTGTCTTTGAGAAAAACTAAGATGTCAGTGTCATCTTTTTTGATAACACCAAACAGGACAGTTCACTGACTTCAGTTTAGTTTCAACCAGTCTATCTGTGCTAACTTTATATTCTTTTTTCAAGTTAAATAAAAATTTGATTGGACCACTTTGAAATAAGAATAACTAACATTGTGAGAGTCAGCCAACATATCTTTAAAGCCATTTTCATGTCATTAAAGATAATGTCCATGAGGGACAGAGGCCACTGAGGGAACTTTCTCCAGGAGTGGAAGTCAGCTGAAGTCAGATACTAATCGTAGATCTTCCTCCTTAGATATCACCCACCTTAACCAGACTGAAGTCCCCATTAAAGACACAAGGCTGTCCCCACAAGGCCTCGTTCTCCAAGGCCAGGAGCAGCAGGCCTCAGAAGAAGGTTCTGCACAGGCTTTGTTACAGAAAGCCCTCCCCAGCAGCCAGGGTCAAGGGCAGCCCAGCCGACGGAAGCGGTCAGCAGAGGGCACGGGCCCCATGGAAGACCACAACTGGCCACCATACTTCAGAGACCCATGTGACCCGAATCCTTGTCAAAACGACGGCATCTGTGTGAATGTGAAGGGGATGGCGAGCTGCAGGTAGGTGCTGTGGCTGGGGAGGCAGGTGGAGGGCCAGCAGGGGTGAGCTGAGTACTTATCCTAGTAAAAGGCGTTGTTCTCAGGTTAAGGCCAGGGCTCCGTGGTCCACTGGACTTGGCTGTCCTCGACTCCACAAAACTAACCCCTGAATCAGCAGGTTTATGCTGCCAGAGCAGAGGACTCCCAAATCTCCCATCACTTGACTTTTCTCACCTTTTTGCCTCTGGGGCATTGTCAACAAACATGAATGCTGACCAGATTTGGAAGCTTGACCTCAGTCTCACAAACAATTGGGAGCTTAGCCCAGAGGCTTTCTGCCCCAAGACTCAAGACCGAGCACCATCTTCCCTGACTGCCAACGTTCTTAGTTGTGACATTATTCCTGTTGTCTATTAGTTCTGTTGCCCTCTTATTATAGTTATGTTTTTTAGTAGTAGCAGTAAGAGTACCTGATATTTTTGGATTGCTTGCTGTGTGTCACGTGCTGCCCCAGCAATGTGCATGCATCACCTAAGGTGCTCCTCACAGTCACCCTGTGATATGCTGGCCCTAGCTGTCTCCACTTCGTGCATAAGGAAGTTGCAATTCGACAAGTTAAGGAATCTGTCTAAAATTATCCAGATGGTAAATACTGGAGCTGGAACTTTATCCAGGTCCGTCTGTTTGCATGGTCTGCTATATTTAAAATTTCTGTTTCTAATGTTTGTTATTTGCATTAAAATATTTCATAAAAGGACTTAAGTGATGACAGAAGTGTCAGTTTTATTAGACAGAATAGTAGCAGATGTAGGAATCATTCTGCTTGGCTCAAGATATCTACAATTCTTCTGGATTCTCTTCAATTTTTAATTCTTTCTTCTATTTTTGACTTTTATTTTGAAATTATTTTAGACTTACATATACATTGCAAAAATACTACATCATTCCCTATACTCTAATGTTAATATCTTACCTTACATAACCAGAGAACAATTAGCAAAGCCAAGAAATAAATGAATATCAATGAAAATACAATAAATACTATTAACAATAGTATTAACTGAACTCTAGGTCTTATTCAGATTTTTCAATTTGTCCACCAATGTCCTTTCCTCTTCCAGGATCCAGTTTAGGGTCCCACGTTACATTAGTTTTTATGTCTCCTTCCTCTCCTTTGATCTGGGGCAATACCTTAGTCTTCATTTTTCACGACCTTAGTACTTTTGAGGAGTACTAGCCAGTTATTTTGTGAATTGTTCCTCAGTCTGGGTTTATCTGCTGCTTTCTCATGATGCCATCGAGCCTGTCCAGTCTGGACAAGAAGAGTGGAGAAGAGGTGAGCCCTCCTCAGTGTGTCATGTGAGGGGTACCTGATGTGACTAGGTGTCACTGCTGGTGATGCTAACCTTGATCACCAGCCAAGCGGGTGTCCACCAGGCTTCTCTCCAGAAAACTTAACCACTCCTCACTCTGTAATTTCAATGTATATCTTGGGAGAAACACCCTGAAACCATGCAGACCTCCTGTTTTTCCTCAAATTCTCACCCACTAATTTCAGCATCCACTGGTGGATCATGCCAGAATAATCACCACTCTTATATTTTAATGGTGATTTTCTATGTTTTTCCTTTCTCTCATTTATCTGTATAATTATTTATTATAATCCTTGAGGGTTCAAAAATACTGTATTCTCTGGGCTATATTTCAATATGCCAGTCTTTATTTCATTGCTTGTATTGTTCCAGCTTTAGCCTTTGCGAACTCTTCCAGACAGCCTCCTGTGCCTTTTCAACACAAACTCATTCTTTCACGAAAACGATATTACTTTCTGACATCACAGGATGTTCCAGGCTCATCTTTTATATGCACTGCCCCAGCTCTGGAATCAATCACTTTCCAAAGAGCCGTTTTCCCAAAATTTCCTGTGATTGGAGAGTGCCCACCATGTTTCTTGAGGGCTGTGCAGCCCTGGGACTGCCCCTCTTTGCGGGTAGGTCCGCGGTACCAGATTTCCACGTGTACATGACAGGCTTTATCCCTCTCAGGGTGAAGGAGGTCAAGGGTTTCTACTTGTGTGCCAGCCTCTCATCAACCAAACTATTCTCCCACAAGACTGCAGCCTGGAGTTTTTGTAAATAAGCTCCTCTAAAGTAATTCTAGGGAATACAAGGTCTGCCCAGGAAGATGTTCAACCATTGTTAACATAATAAGAGCAGTTTGTGCAACATTGATGTGACCTGGCAGCCAAGGGGAGTGGACTGGAATGCGCATGCGTGAGCAACGACGACTTCACTGTACTGGCCAGTGGGGGTGGGAGATGCTGTTGAGTGAGCATGTGTGGCTGTGTGGCTGTCACATTCAAAATGACTGAGTAGAGCGACTAATTTGCATCAAATTTTGTATTAAGTTGAACATTCCTCCTTGAAAACTATTCAGATGATTCAGAAGACTGCAGCTATGGGCAACTGGTGACTGGGAGCTTCATCATGACAATGTGCCCACTCATGCATCATGTCTTTTTTGGTGAAACATCAAATCACTCAGGTGACTCAGCCTCTTACAGTCCAGATTTGGCGTCCTGTGACGTCCGGCTTTTCCCAAAACTGAAATCACCTTTGAAAGGGAAGAGATTTCAGACTGTCATTGAGATTCAAGAAAACACGATGGAGCAGCTCATGGCAATTAGAACTGTGTGAGGTCCCAAAGTGCTTACCTCAAAGGGGACTAAGGTGTTATTGTCCTACGTACAATGTTTCTTGTATCTTGTATCTTCTTCAGCAAATGTCTCTATTTTTCATATTACATAGGTGGGTATCTTCTAGACAGACCTCATATAATTGAACTGTATTTGAAGGGGACTGGGCCAAAGAAAAACTGTACAAGTTGCTATTATTCACTGATTTTTAAGAAGCCAGTTCTTAGGCTAGAGATGAGACCTTTAAAGGTGAAACAGTTCCAGGAGTAATAAAGGAGGTCTTAACTTGTGATCGTTTCATTCTTCTCTGGGGTTGCACTTTGTGGTAGGAATGTTGTTTGACACAAAGACTAGAATTGTTTGAATGGAAGAGATGAAACACCACCCTTAACACTTTGGTTCTGAGATTAGTTAACTTTTATAGCAACATTTTTTAAAAAGACCACCGAGGAAGGCATAGCCGTTATGTGTCCACTGTGTGCTCAACACCTCACCTTCCAGTAACACTTTGATTGATGTCATTTAGAAGTTTTCAAGGTCCAACTAATGCACTGAGACTCTATCTGGAGAATTTCCCTTGTAGCCCACAGTCCTAGCCAGTGTCAGGCAACCTGTTCTTCAACATCCCCAAACCTTCCTCCTGAACTTTGTGTGTGGGGGCAAAGGGCTCTGGGTCTGGAGACAGACCTCTGGGATTAGACTTCATGTGTAAATCACTGACCTCGTGACCTTGAGCAAGTTATTTTTACCTTTCTGCAAAGTGAGGTTGGGAAGAATGGCCTGGTAATAACTGGCACCTGAAAGGATTTTTACAGGCTTCGACTCATATAAAGCACTTTGAATGGGGCCAGGTATGTGGAACCACTCGGTAAGCGTTCACTGCCATTGCTGATGTGTTGGTGCTTGTGGCTGGGAACTGCTGGAGGCTCCGATGGCTCCCACATGAACCCATGTGTCCTATTCCTCAGGTGTGTCTCCGATCACACCTTCTTCTACACGGGAGAGCGCTGTCAGGCCATGCAGGTGCACGGCAGCATCCTGGGCCTGATCATCGGAGGCACAGCTGGGGTGATCTTCCTGACCTTCACCATCATCTCCATCCTTTCCAAAAACCTGAAGCAGTGACCTGCCTGCTGACATCAGCCAGACTAAAGAAGCTCCTCCTCTGCTCACACCTGTTCCTGTGCAGGGCACAGCTTGGGGTTTTGAATAGGACTCCAAGGACCGAGGCCTCCAGCCTCCTGTGTGACCGGTATGGTTTTTCTGCCCCCAAACCTCACATGGTCCTGTTACCTTGTGTGCTCTGAATGAATCTAGTGTGCCCTGTGACAGCACGCACTCCACGTCTTTGTAAATCACTTGTGTAATCGACTCTCTTTCCTGTGGACTGTAAGTCCACGCGGCAGCCCCGCGTTTGTCACACCAGCTCCAATGCCTGGAAGCAAGTCCGGCTGGCCCACTGTGGGCTTTCAGTGAAAGTGAATGAATGAACCAATAACTGAATAAATAAGACGTAAACTCTCTCATTTCTTCTGCAGATGAGATATATACAGTAAAACTCATATGTCATTTGCATTAGAATCAAATACTCATAAGTATCATAATACTTACTCTTGTAAGCTATCCTGTGTTAAAGAATTTAAAAAAAAAGATTCCTTCTGGAAGCAGGTTTCTCAGAATTTGCCTTCCTCCTCTAATTCTAAAGAAAGGTTTTAACAAATTCAATAAATATTTAGTCAGTATCTTTTGTGTGTTCAGCATTGTGTGTGTGGAGGAGGGGTGGGGGAGTTGACCAAAGCTCTTTCCTAGATCCTTTTACATTTTGAAGTATATTTTATATGATATTCATGTATAAAATTATTACATTAATAAACTGAAAGTATCAGGTAAAGAAAATATTAAAGAACTATTTTCAGATATACTTCGTTTCAGCAGTTGGTAAGGAGCTAAAAGTCTAGCAAGGGCAAGAATATTCCAGGGTAGCTCCAGTCAAAGGAGGCTGCGGCTCCCGTTCCCACTCGGCCTGAGAGCTGGCTCTGGAAGTTTAGCAAAGAAAATGTTTTAAGGAACCTGAGCCACCCAGGCATTAGGGTACCAGCTTTCTGAAGCATATATTTTATGGAAATTCTGGAAACAAACAGGAGGGGTTGACAAGAGTCCCTTTAATGCAAAGGTGTGGGAAGAGTTCATAGCAGGTGTGAACAGCACCCATCAGGCCCTGACTCCCCAGCCTGGGTGCGTCCAAGCCCTGTGGAAGGCTGGTGAGAACACACATAGAGGGCACCAGCCCCTGGGTTTCTGACTCAGTGGGTCTGGGGTGGGGCCTACAAATTTGCATGGCTAACAAGTTCCCAGGTGATGTTGACGCCGCTCATCTGGGGGCCACACTCAGAACCGCTGCTTTGGTGGATGGAAAGTGGGTGGACGTCAGGCAGCTGGCTGCAGGCTGGGATGGACCATCTAATAGCTGTGCAGTTTTAGTGAAATCACTTAAGATCTTGACCTCAGTTTACTAATCTGTCAAGTGGAGTAAGTGATTACTCTCTCCCATTCCACCTTAACACCTACAGGGTTTCGGAGTAATGAAACAGGATAATAGGTAAGAACATATTTTAGAGTTACAACTGTATGCGAATAGTGCAGTTAAATTTTCACACTGGACGAGAAGCTCTCAGCCACTGCCCTGTCTTCTATGTCCAAAGACTGAATTGGAAACAAATTCCAGCTCAGCTACTCTATGTACTTCACAGCCTGCAGAACCACAGCTGGCATCACAGTGGGGCCTGGAGAACGCTGTTCCCTCCACACTCCGTCCGCATCCTACCCAAAATGGAGGTCCAGACATTGTTGTCATTGCTGCTACTTTTGTTTTACTTTATTAGAAGGGCATGTGCTCTGGACCACACTTGGTCTGGACCTGCCTGGTCCAGTTCAGAGGGAGAGGCCCATTCCAAAGCAAGGACGTTTCTTTACACATGAGTTCTGTCTGGAGGAAGCAGAAGCCCGAATTGCAAGGATAACCTAGTATTTTGATCTAGCACTATAAATTAAAACTGCTAAGTCAAAATAATGATAAAGAGGTACCAGACTGAGGGTCAAACGCTTTGATATTTCTCTGTAGGACCTCAGCTCCAGCACTACAACCTAGTCCCTAGGTGTCTCTCTGAGATGAATGGCAGTCATCTCTGTGGATGAATTAAGAATCTAGCTCATTGCCCTGGCCAGTGTGGCTCAGTTGGTTAGAATGTCATTCTATAAACCAAAGATCACGGGTTCGATTCAAGGTCAGGGCACATGCCTAGGCTGTGGGTACAGTCCACAGCCAGGGAGCATATGGGAGGCAACTGGTTGATGTTTCTTTCACATCGATGTTTCTCTCTCTCTCTCTCCCTCCCTTCCTCCCTCCTTCTTTTTCTGGAATCAATGAATATGTCCTTGGGTGAGGATTTTAAAAAATTAAAAAAAAGAATCTGGCTCATCAAAAATTAGACTGTATTCAGCTTTTCTTTGAACCTGAAGCCCTAGATCATTCCAGGAAGCTTAGCAGATTTTATTTTATTTTATTTTATTTTATTTTATTTTATTTTATTTTATTTTTTGAGGTGTTGGTGTGGTAATAGAGGAGTGGGCATGCGTGATGAGGAGGGAGTAGAGAAATAACCATTCTATTATCTCTAAGCAGTGTGTGATCTGGGATTTAGATGGGTGAAGTGAAAGAATGGAAGATTCTCTCTGCATCTGGTGCTTGGGTTCCCTGGACTTACACAGAGAAAAGAGGTCAGAATAGTTTGAAAGCTGGAAAATGTCTCAGGCCTCCTCCACCCTATCTCTCGTTTTTTCTCCTCTAGTTCATTTCCTTCTGAGAACAGACCTAAGCCAACCTGGCCATTCACAAATGTCAGGTGCTTTAAGTAATGTCTGGAGCCTCTGCTTAGAAGTGGATGGGAACTATAGCCCTTTCACCCACAATGTTAAAATAAATCAAGATTCTAAATTCTGCCTCACACTCACATGTTTATTAGCTATCTGGGCCCCCAAGGTCACTCAACCTGTTTTAGAAATGCACAAAAGACTCTATTCTGTGATTTTAGGCCTCCCAGAAAATATCTTAGGGTAAAGGTTTATTCTAGGCATGTGCAACCAAATAATCTAAAGGCCTGAATCAGACAACTGTCTACTCCAAGGTCTGTCGGCCTTGCCACTTGATATTTTGAACCTGATACTCCTTGTCGTAGGGGCTGTTCTGTGCACTGTAGGATGTCAGCAGCATCATGACCTCAGCTCATGAGATGCCAGCAGCACCCCCTCTCTAGCTGTGATAACCCAAAACATCTCTGGATGCTGCCAATGTCTCTGGGGAACAAAGCCACCCCTGCTTGGGAATCACTGGTGCAATTGAATGGCCAATGGAATAATCCTTTAAGTGAGGAAGGTCAGGTCCAGCTAGAATTCTAGCTGAAGATTCTACCCCTAAATTTAGCCGACAGGGCCTGCCGGAGCTTTGTAACTGTAGCTGCTTGAGCATTCCACTTTACTAATGCAAAGAGGATTTCTAGCATCCTTTATACAATACCAAACTTCTGGTGTGGCTTGAGATAGAAATTTTATCAGCGTTTGCCACAGGCCTTTCTGCAGTACAGACTTTCGAGTAGGATCTTTCAGTGCGAGCTACCTTTGTTGTGTTTCAGTGTGCTTTGACTTCCTTCTAACCTTTTGTGGGTGTGGAGTGTAGTCAACACACCCGTGGCACCCAGTGTCCCATTGATACTGATGTTATGTACAAGCAGACTGCAGACAGTCTAACATCTCCCCTTCCCAAGCTCCTTCTTCCTCATGAGTTATGTCACCCACAATATGGCTTGAAGGAAACCTAGGCACCCTGAAGTTCAACTCTGGTATTTGAGTAAACTGAGGCGATTCTGAGAGAATGGTTGCCTTAGGCAGGTCAAAAGTCACTTAATAGCAAGATTTGTTTTCCCTTTTTGGCAGCCAGGGAAGCTTAATAGGCTCAGTGGTTGGGGGCAGAGCGCTATGAAATGTAGGCTAATCTAATCTAACACTTTGTAAAGACAATGTGTGCTTGGTTCTCTTTATTTTGGATATCACTTTATATCTAGTTAGTCAACTACATACATTTTCATGTGTTTACAACTATGGCTAAAACAACACTCCTATGTTAATGAAACATGATGTATTTTTCCAAAATCTTCACGCAAAATTAATTTTCAAAAGGACATCTGTATCTATTCTATAGTGATGAGTACTGAAGAGCAAACTATTGCAAACCCCAGTGGGTGGGGGGTGAGGGAGTAGGGCGGGATGGCGGTACCCTCTAATGAGTACTGACACGGAAAAATGACAAAGATTTGATACAGGTAGGGTTGCCCAACAGAGTGTGTGCGTGGGTGTGTGTACACATGTGCATGTGTGGAAGAGATGGGGTTAAAGTGAGATCAGACAAAAGAGTGAAGACAAAACCCATCTCTCTCCATCCTTCACATTTCGCTAAGCTCTGGTCCTGGAATCCCAGAATAGATTGAGGCGTGTCCTCATCTAGGTCACAGCTTCCCTCAGGGCCAGGACACATTTAGGGCAATTTAACCCAAGTGTGACTCAGTAGCTAAATGGAAATCATCAGTAACATTTAAAGATTTCTACCTACTCAAGAGCATGAACAGAGAGTAGGAAAAAAGCGGGATCATGAGGAAAATAAGAGAGACTGGGAGGCAGGAGAGAGATTCAGATTATCAGCCCCAGGCAGAAATGGCCACCAATATCCATTCTCTCTCTGTCCACTCTTTGTGATAGAATCTCCCAAGTCCCAGCTGTCCAAATGGCTACCCAGAATATAGTTTACATTCTCCCCTTCTCTTGCTGGTAGGTGGGGCTGTGTGATCAAGCTCTGACCAATGGGATGAAAGTAGAAATGTTGAATGACAGCTTCTGGGAACTCCCTTTAAGAAGCCTCAGCGCACACACCATTAGTTCCCTCTTCTGTTCTAATGACCCATAAGGCGGAATGACGGCCAGAGTGAGAACTGCCTTGTGGGGCTGTGAGGTGCCCCTGGGAAGAGCCAGACAAAAAGAACTGACCGGATCCCTGAGAACTACGTGGAACCAGGTCCACCATACCAATCCCAAACTGCTTATCCACACTTCTGTGCGCTAAAGTAATAAACTTGTAGTTTACCCCCCCCGTTATTTTGAATCTTTGATGCTCACAGAAACCACGTTCCTCAATGATGTGGCGGTTTCTGCAGGGTCGGCACATGACTCACACTGAATCGGTCACAATGCCTTGCGCTGCTGTGGACGCGCGCACGGGTGGGGAAGGAGCGAGCTGCTCTTCCTCTTAGATGTCAATCCACGGTCCGCGGGCCTCCCTGATTTCTCTCCTCAGAGATCTGTCTCGGAATGAAATAAACGCAGAGACAGAGAGGGAGAACTGGAGAACACTGAGCTTCTGAACCAGCTGCACCCGAGGGTGTGCCAATCCAGTACTTTTTCCAGTCGCGTGAGCTGAGAAATGTCCTTTCTTGTTTCAACTAGTTTGAGCTATGGTTCTGTTCCCTGTAACAGAGAGCCTTACCTGAGTCTACTGCTGCAGCACATAAATGGCTCATCTTCAGGGGAAATAATGAGATTCGTTTAAGGATGAAATAAAAATTTGTATTACATAAGATTACCAAAGCTGAATTGAGATGCACACACTGGGGAGTTAACCAGGCGCACTCATTTTTTTAAGTGACGTATTATCCCTTCTGGCTTCAGAAAGGGCATGAGTTAAAGTGAAGCCTTGGTAAAGTGACAACTTAGGTTGTCATGTATGTTCAGGGTTCCTTTCAAAGACTCTGAACTCTAAATTAAATGCAAAAATGTGGGTGTATATGCGTATTGTGATTCTGAATACAGATTGTGTTTAAATCTGGATTCTGTGATAGAACCTAATAATGGATATACCTTCATTCAATAATTTCTGTGGGCTTTTATAAGGATAACTCTTTACAACAACCTAGATCATTTTTATCCCATTTTATGTTGTGGAAATGGAGTCACAAGAGGGTTACTTCATCCAAGGTCACAAGACAAGAAGCAGTGGACCGACACTTGGAAAGCACAAGGTCCGGCTCCAGAACCCACACTCTTAACCTATTCTATATCCTCACCAACTGACTGTCAATCAGTATTAAAGGCAGCTCAATGAGCCCACCCCTGCAAAGTGAAGCAGAGACTCCAAGCAATTCAAGTAGCCAATGAGCTGCTGCTTTAGTCCTCATATCACAAGAGAAATTACAAAGCAGCCAAGTTTATTGGGACAAATGTGTCAATTCTCCACTTGTGTTTAAACACAGCCTTAGAAATACTTCATTTCTGGGAAATCATATTTTCCTCCTTTGTGTCTAAATGACATCCAACAGTCTGAGAATGCTTGCTAGATCTCTGGCAAGAACAATTATAACACTACCAGCGATTAGAACCTCATGGAAGCTCATTTGGATGAAGACTAAAGATGAAAATGACATGTACAATCAAGCTGCTCCATTGGGGGAGTCAAGTAGGTGGCCCATGTGAAGTCTGCTTTCAATAAAGCAGCACAGCAGGAGTCCTTTCATGCTCCATCAGAGACGAAAAAAGGAAGTGGGCTGGCTGACTCCACAGTTTGTCCAGAACACGGACCATTATGTTCTGGGCTGCCCGAGGAGAAATTATAAAGTGAGGTTAAAATTAGGGATGACTTAATTTCTCCACCCTTTCTGTCACCACTGTTCTCCCTCTGTGATTTTGTGTGCTTGGAACTCTCCCTCTCCTCCCAGGAATCTCCATGCATCAGCAGGCATGGAGAAGCAATAGAGTGAGGTGGTGACGTGCACCTGTTCCAGGCCAGATACTCTGCATTCGGCACCTGGCTCTACCGTGCTGGAGCTGTGTGACCTTGGGCAAGTCATTCACCACTCTGTGCTTAGTTTATTCATCTGTAAAATAAAGAGAAAAGGGAAATTTACTCCACCTGGCTTTGCTGTAAGGCTTAAACGAGATTATATACGTGAAGAGCTGAGGGCAGTGTCAAACATGAGGTAAGGACACTATAAGTGGTAGTAAACATAGTTAAATAGTTATCAGCCACTTTCATTGGAGGGCAAATCGCATCTTATTTGCCGTGTCCCTATCCCAGAAGTTTTTGCATGTTAAGCCCCATCACAGTTTGAGCTTGTTTTCTATTTGAACAGCAATTTTCAACCTTTTTTTTTAATCGGATGGTCTATATTACCTCATTACTGAAGTTCTGTAGCACATCAAAAAATTTACATATTTTTGCTGGTGAGACAAAAATGGGTATACTTTTGATTCATTTACACCAAATGGCCATTGTTGTGTTGGCTGTTGTTGTTTTTTATTTGACAATCTAAGGGGAAAGAGGTCAGTGCCCCTGGTGAAATAGTCAGGTATTGCCTGTTTTGAAAATTCTTGCAGCACACCGGTGTGCCTCTTGCTGCACCCTCGGAAATCACTGTGTTAGAGGAACGTCCAACATACAGCAAAAGGGGTGAGGGAGAGTTTGTGGGGTTGTGAGCAGTGTCCTGAGGCACATGACATTCTCCCGCAGTGAGAAGCTGGTTGTATGCCACATTACACAAGGCAAGGTCAGCTTGTGCCTCTGCCCACGGGCTGGCCCTCCCCGCAGCTGGTGCTGTTTACTTCTCCTGGGGCTTCTTGGATCGCACTTCAGTTGGCATGTGTGTCCCGAGGCCAGACTTACTCGCTGGCCTCAGCTGCGGGCTGGTGTGTCAGACGGCCCCGGGACAGCTGCAGATTCAACATGGATTGCAAAAGAAAACCCAGCCCAGCAGCAGTTTACGGGCCAATTAGAAAAGGACGCAGACCATCCTACTTCCTCCTTTTGAAGGTGCGCTGATGGATGGAAAAAGTGTTGAAGTCCCGTGAAAACACAGAAAGTATCCATTTGGTTCCTCAAACTACCTTCCTGACCCTTGTCTGGAAGCGGATCAGGTGATGTCCTCAGCTGCTTTTAGCTTTGCCTTTGGTTCCATAAGTAAGACTCAGTCAGTGAGGGAGGAAAGAGTCAGGAGGAGGGAGCTCTTCTGGCTGGTATACCTCAGAAGTGGACACGTGCCTGGACACCTGTCTTGTTCACGGGAACCGTGACTGGAATGCTCGCCCGCCCCATACCTCTAACCTCCCTTTCTGATTTCCTTTTCTCCTGCCAGGAACACAATATAAAGGGTTAAGAGGTGGGGAGTGAGAGTGACTCTTTTATTCCTGGTTTCGATCATCTAACAGACCTTGATTCTCACCTTCACTCTGTTCATGTCCCCGAAATTACTTCTCTGCATGTTTCCCATTGGGCAAGTCATCCGTGGGCCTAAAACTATGTGCTTTTGAGTTTCTACTCAGGGTGATCCAGAGGAGGCGCCTCTTCTTAATGACCACTAGGTGGCGATCAAGCCTCAGGAGAAGCCGGAGGGTGTGGAGACTCGGAGCAGGGGGCCAGCTGTCCCTCATTAGCCCAGCTGGCGATTCCTGGCCAGGACCGCTCTGACTAGGACAGCTGTGGCGGTGGGAAACGCTCGCAGTTCCAGAGGAGCAGTAAATGCATGTTCGATTTTCCCCTGTTAATAGAAATCAAACACATCTTTCCACCATCACTGGGGGTGGGGGCTGTTTGGCAGGGTGGAGGACAGAGGATGGGACTAATCAAAACTGGTTACAAAAAAGGCCCAAGGTCATCCTTGGTTCTGTTGTTGAATGTTGGAAGTGGGCTGTGACTGCAATCTTCCCATGACTTCCCCAGTCAGTTCCTGTTGCTTTTCATGCTGAGAAAAAGCCTTTTTTCTGGACTCCTGGCTTTGTCTGTTTAGATTTGAATAGTCACCGGCATACGTCGTTTGGGACTTGGCTCTGTATTAAAGCATAAAAACTCTGGGGTGTGAAAGGGCTCACGTCTCCCCTGCCCGTGGCCATTTGTGCAGAGGGAACGCTTGTGACCTTTGAACTCTTCATCTCAAAGTTTGGGGGTAAAAGGGAAAGGACAGATTCTAGAAAATCATGTTTGAAATACACAAGAGGACTATGTCTAAATTGTAAGAGACCATGCCCAGCCCACACAGGAAAATGGTATCTGGAGGTAAATTCCAGGGCCCTGCCATAGGGCGGGCTTCAGCACTGTGCCCATCTTTCCTTCTTTCTTTCTGTCTGCTCCACGTGCACTGAAAAACTTATGGGAATTGTTTCCTCTCCAGAGTGTGCTTGAGGATAAATTTAGATATCCATCGAGATAGGACAGAAGGAAAGACTAGAGGTGGTGGAAGCCTAGCTTTTTGAGATTGGAGAGTGTGAAGTCCCAGGGACTTCACGGCGGCCCCACGCCTTCTGTACCACTGACAGGCACAGAGGCCGGTGGGTACATCACAGGTGGCCCAGGGGCCAATTCCATGCTCTTATTTGGGCTTACTGCCTGGCATCTGCAGGCATGAGTCTCCTGGGGGGCTGGGTGGGATGTGAATGCTGCTGCTGCTGGCTGTCTCTGGGGGAGATGGGCCCCTGGAAGTCTGCTGTGTGGACCCATTTGGTGCTGGGGAAGCATCACTCAGAGAAGACCTCCCCTGGAAACCCACTAAACCCAGTTGTGAGGCTTTTTCCCTCCCCCACACTTTCATCCTTTGGGACCATCTGGTCTCCAGGCCTGAACTTGAAGGACGCTGAAGTAGTTCCAGCCAGAAGTTAATTTCCAGGGATTTCCCCCTCGTCAGAGAGCTTCTGAAGGCACCTGGGCTGTGTGACAGGCCTGGGCCTCTGGCAGTCCTTCCTATGTCATTGGGCAATCAGGATCTGATACGTGCCCTGGGGGCCGGGTAGCTAGAAGCTGAGTCATGCCCCATGACTCAGCATTCTGAGGCAAGGAAGAGGGACCAGACTCTTCTGGGAAGCACCAAAGGTCTGGGTGAAGGCAAGTCTTTGGGTAACAGTGTCAAAACTCTGCCAATTTACAGATGTACTTGGGGGCCTTGTAAGAAAAGTTATCTCGTCACGTACAGAATTAGCTTGAAGAGAGTCTTCAAAGTCAACAACTTTTCTAGCGCTACCTCATTCCCTCATGGGTACTTGATGAACCGTCCCGCCCTCCCTGATCCCGGGCCCTTCTGGAGACCTCAAGAGGCCGCTGGGGCTTAAAATGACCCCTGGAATCTCATTAGAGTCATGGGGACTTAATGCCCCTTCCCCATATCTCCCACCGGGGTCACCTCTCTGCTTTCAAAGAGATATGGAAATAAATTTTCATCTGCACAATACTTGATAGTTTACAAAACATGTTTGTATGAACTATGCTTATTGAGCTTGACAAAAGCCTTGATGGGTAATTAGATGATCCTTATTTTTCAGGTGAGCACACCGAGGGCCAGAAGAGCTGAGTGAAGGGCCCAGGTGAGTGAGGAAAGGCGACAGCCCTATCCCGGAGCCTTGTTTTTTCTGCCTCACCACATGAATGACACAGCCAGCTGGTCCTCCAGGACAGAGAGCTGACGGGGATCCCCAGGCACTTCCTCCCTCCTGGGGAAGATGTGGGGCTGTGATTTTCTGGGGCCAGTGCCGCGTGCACATCAGCAGTCTCCAAGGAGTAGGTCTATCAGTGTGCTCCCTGGCCACTCAGGGGGCGGGGCTGCTGGGTCCAGAGCGCGCGCATATCCCAGCCCAGATGACGTGGTACAGGCCTTGCTTTAATTTTATGTTTCTACCCTGCTGTCAGGGCACAGAAGGCAGCAGAAGTGAGCAGCAGGAAGCCTTTGTGTCTGGTTTGTGCTCTAAGCTGTGTTGCCTGATGCACTGGCCTCTGGACACGTGAGGCTCTGAAGCAGTGGGAATGAGGCTGAGACCACCAAGGGGCACTGTAAGTGTGAAGTACACTCTGGATGTGCCACATAACAAGTAAAACATCCCATTAAGAGTACATTAATCACCTCTTGGAATAATGATTTGGATATACTGGGTTAAATAAAATGCATGATTAAAATGAATTTTACCTGCTTTTTAAAAATATGACTACTAAAAAAATTAGAATACATGTGTCTCATGTTATAGTCTTATTAGGTAGGGCAGCCCTCCAGGCCTTACCGAATAGTTCAAAGAAAGCTGCATTCACTTTTATATAAAGTACTCATAAGAAGCATGCTTCCCTCCCTGTTTATATGAGAAAGTGTAAACTTCAGGGAAACAATTCTTCCAAAAACAAAAATACACATCTTCCTTCTTAATGATATGACATTGCTACATAGGAAAAAAAAAAAAAAAAAACAGCTCAAATGAGCAGAAAACTCCAGACAGGCAGCCGTGGCCCAAGCAAACACAGGGTGGCAGAGGTTTAACCCCACGAGAGATCCATGGCCTACTGAGGCATGAAAACTCCGCAATTGTGGGCATGAAATTCGGGCTGCAGGTGGCAGCATTTCATGGAGAGGTCTGAAGGGGAGAAGTGCCCCGAGTGAGAGCGGCATTTTGGCTTTATTTTTAAGGACTGGGAGGTCAGATGCACAAAAGCTCAGAGGCCTGGCTGGCACCTGGGAACTTAGGTCTCCGATCTGTTGACCTCAGTGTCAGAGGCACATCAGTAGCCCCTGGGCTCACTCTCCCTGGCACTCCAAACACACTTACCCTGGGGAAAGCTGTCAGTTCTGGAGCTGCTGTGGCTCTTTTCATCTATGTAAATCAAGGTTTTCCAAACAGCACCCTCTCCCTGGATTTCCATGCAGCTGTTGCCGTCCCTGTAGGACAGGTGTGTCCTTCCCATTTGCATGTTCAGCAGATAGAATATTCGCAGCATGAGAGCTTTATTACAGATGCTGCCAGAGAGACCCTTCTAAGTGTGATTACCACCATGGACAAAGGAATATTTACTGGCCGCATATCCACAGCTAATGTCTTGCACAGGTTCTGCAAAGCAGGGGCGGGTCCCTACATTTGCAGTTTGTTTAAATGATCCAGTGAACTATCCTGCATAATCTTCTCCCCTTGACTGCGGGCAGGACCTATAACTATGAGATCACTCCCAAGAGTAGATTACATTAAATGGCACAGATGAAGGGATTTTGCAGATGCGATTAAGGTCCCTAATTATCTGATTTTGTGTTAATCACAAGGGAAGAACCTGACCTAATCAGCTGAGTCCCTTAAAAGAGAATCTAGAGATTAGAGACAGAGGAAGTCAGAGGGATTCCAATCGGCACAATTCTCCTACTGACTTGAAAGAAGCAAACTGTCATATTGTGGGAGGGACCCACGGCAGGAGACAGCAAGACACCCCTGGGGGCTGAGGGCCTCAGTCCCACAACCACAAGGAATGAAATTCTGTCAAAAAAGCAGTGAGCTTGGAGAAGGACCCCCTGGTGAGACCCTGACCTGGGCAGAGGACCCAGTCAAGCTTGCCCAGACTGCTGACCCTCAGACACTGTGCAACAAGTGAGTGTTGTTTTGAGCCCCTGAGTTTGCGACGATATGCTGTGTGATATGCTACACAGCAGCAGGAAGTGAATACAGGAGGCATGAGGCTGTGTTGCAGAAGTATGTATGGCTAACAACTCCTGGGGCTCTGTTTCAGCTGTCCATAAGAATTCCAGCCAAGCCATGCACACTGTCAGAGCAAACTTTGTTTATTTCCCAGAAAGTTAGCTTTACTTCAAGGACCCCTGATTAAACCCTCTGCAAGCTTCTGGGCTCCAGGTGCTGAGTGGGTGTATGGATGGTGTGAGGAGAGGCATCAGCGCTGTCGGTCACCTAAATTTGGCTGTGAGCTTCTGGCACCCCACCCCTCACCCCACCCCACTGCATGCCTGAAGAATGGAAGGGGTCATTCACTGTTTGGAGGATCATGGAGTTAAATTGTGGTTGGCATGGGGGGAGCCTGAGACAGCAATAGTGGCAGATTGCAAAAGAGCAGACAATGTATATATTTTACCAGATCTTATAAAATATTTTATTGTCATAAACATGGAAAAGAAACATAGTTGTATACTGGCATACTAAGACATGATTTTAAATCCTAAATTCTAATTTTAGAAACCTGTAGCATCTCATTTCAAAGCTAACATCTCTGAAATGACGAGACACTATTTTACTGACTTTTAAAAATACATAAGAAAGAAATGTCCACAAGGCCCCTCTTTTGCTGTGCACACTCAGGGAATCCAGCTCCTGTTGCCCCGAGCCACGGGCTTGCTGTCTGAGATGCAGCAGCCCTGTTGACACTACCATCGCCTGTCACAAGTGAAATGCTCTCCACCTCCCATCATCCTGCGGCCACCCTCATTTCCTCTGTCTTCCCAGTGACTGTGGCTTCCCATTCCACGCCCCTCAGCGTAACTCTGCCCCTGCTTCTGTGCTTACTGGTTGCTATAATCTCTCTCATCTCTCTGTAACTCTTTTTTTTAAGCTTCCTAACACAGGCCCTTCTGAAGTTTTCTACACAAACTGCCAAAGGCTATAACTTCCCACAGTGTTTTTTCCTTTTTTGGCCTGAGTAACCTACATCCCCAGAAATCCGTGCATCTTTATTAGCCTCTTTGTCCATGCAAACAATAAAAACTAGGGAAGAGGATGGCAGACACAAGACCCACTCAAGAGCTGACATGTCCCACTAGACTTACAGTCTTCCCAGAGAATCGTTCTGTAGTGTATATCAATTGCTCACTTGTGGACACTTCAACCTCACAACCTCTGAAGCATTAGCACAGGTGCCTTAGCAAGAAACTGACTTAATGAACGGTCCCTTCAGGCAGGAAAATATTATCTAATGGAACTGACTTTACGCACCGAGAGATGTCAGACCCATGGGGAAGCACAGGGCACTTTATAAGCAAAGTAGATGACACATCTCACTTTGCACCAGCGTGAGAGCCAACGTTCCCCCTTCCTCCTCCTTCCCTCTGCCATTGCAGCTGTGTAACCATGGCTGACTGAGAACTGGTGACCTCAGGGCCAAGAGGGGCTCCTGTTTTAATAAAATTTATAGATTCATGGATGGTCTCTCTTATGGTTTTGAATTCTACTGCTTAGTTTAGGAAAAACTTGGCAAAGAGCAGAGGTTGAACTATGTGTCTTGTGGGCGGGCAGACAACCAACAAGCATTTCTCCAATCTTTTTGTTTTCATAGCTTTTCTGGAATTCGCATCCAGCGGTGTGGCTCATAAAGTGGGAGGCACGTGCATGCCTCGTGCATGTGTGTGTAGTGAGGGAACGTGACTCCATTAACGAATGTGGGCAGAGGGCCAGGTCCACACTCTGTGGAACTCTGCTGAAGGTTCCTGCCATTGCAGGGGTTCCTTTCACAAAGCCAAACACAATGATTCCCAAAGGACCCTTACAGAAGTGAGTAGAAGTTCAGTGTTTTTCATCCTATTGTGTTTTTAAACATGAGAACCATAGCCTCCTCCTGAGTACTGTGCTTTCCTTGGCCATTCTAGCATTGTGCTGTAGTCCTGCCTCGGTTCCCCTGATACAAGCCTAGGAACCAGGTCAGGCATAGCCAGTCTTTCCCTGATGTCTAGTTCTACTTCAATGGGTTCTCTGAGCTCCCAGGACTGAGTTCTGCCCGAAGTGGTCATGCCCTGCGGACCTTCATAGCCTGACAACCATTTCCTTCAGGGACTTTAAATAGTGCACTCTTCAGTTAGAAGAGCGCGGTGACCACTTTCAGGTGAAAATGGGCATCAGTGTCCATGCCTATCTCATTTGGACTGCAAAATAAAGAGTTCATTTACTCTAAGCATTGCTGATATTTCTATCTGTTCTACCTGCCCCATTTCCCATGAAGAAAAGAAAGCCAGGGTAGAATTTGGAATTTAAAATAAAAGGAAGAGATTTTTAAAGAGTTAAAATATTAAAAGAAAACCTCTTCAATAAATTAATGATTGTTGAATTTCAGCCTCTTTTGCCCTACTTTCCCGACCGGTCGGCTCTCCATCCTTATGGAGCATGACCCGCACATACTTCCCGAGTGGCCCCCCATTTGTATTGTCTTGTTATGCCTTTGGTTCGGAGTGTATGGCTGCTATAGCTGCAGCGCCCGGTCAACTTTAATATGGAGACAATTTTAATAAATATTTATATTTGTATGAAAGGCACATACGCATAAATCACAAATAATCACCTTGGGAAACCCTCCACCATCTGTTCACCAGGGGAAAGGCCCACTGTGAGCAGAGATGAGCCAGCTGTGGCATTGCCTTCGGGGAGATCTCCAAGTGGCTGCAATCAACACAGGTTGGACTGTACAAAACACTCAATGTGTATTGTTCTGGGAACTTAAAGATGGGAAGAGCTAATACACAGAGAGCTCTGCAACACGCCAAGGCCCACTACCTCCACAGTAATAACAACAGTAATAGACAATGCCATAAATTATTTAAGTTCACTCTATAGTGCACAGAGAAGTACCTGATTAAAGCTGTTATGTATAATATAGACAGTCGGGATCTGTTTTCAGTGCAATATATCACATTTGACAATTAATAGATATAAGAAGATGCATTTTTTGCTTTTCAAACATGGAACAAAGCAAAACATAAGGCTTTTCTGATAAACTCTCAAAACATAATCAGTAGTTGGATTTGCCTGGATCTGATAAAGGATGGTTATCACACTTCCTCTGCATACTCATCCTACTTAGCTCACACCTTAAATGCAAAACGTGTGTGTGTGTGTGTGTGTGTGTGTGTGTGTAACATCAGCAGAACCTCGTCTCCTTGCATGCATTTCTTGCAAATATTATTACCCACCTTAAAGCACCCTGATGATGTAATTTTCTCCCTATTTTTTTCCACTGATTCCAACCCCCCCTTTCTTTGCTGAGAAAATACCAGGAAGATATTGAACTTTCTCCGTGGCTTACTTTCCATTTCCATTTTTTGAGCCACTTTTTAATTCTCAATGTTGCATTATCTGAGTAATTAGATCATGAACATGGAAATCTTAAAATGTGATCCTTAATGCTGTTTTCCTCTATTTTTCCCTTCCCTCCTCCCTTCCTTCCTTTCCTTCCTTCTTTTTTCCTTCTTGAATTCACTGAAGTATTTCCTAGGTACTAGCCTTTTACTTATAATTTTAATCAAAGCTCATCCTTGTGCCCAACCTGTGAAAAGTGAAAATGTCCCTTTGAAATTCTATTTTACAATATAGACAGGTAAGTTGGGCCTTGGAAAACTGGAGTTTCACTTAAATACTATACACATTTGGCATTACACAAAGGGTGGGGGTAGGGCAACAAAATAAATGGAACAATAACTTTTAGTCTATCTTTACAAAAGAAAGCCGTTCTCCTGATGAGAAAGTCTCTTCGGCATCACTCCCAGAGCTGTGGAAGAAGGGTTACCCAGTGCTCGGACAGGGTCCCCTTCACAGCACATCCACTGCTCCCTGAGACTCACAGGGGCTGGGTTTCCTGCTTTCAGTTGAGCAACGAGTAAGCACTGGAAGTGTTTTCCATGGATGTGCTGGTTGTTTCTGGGGTGGAAACATTGTACGTTCCTGCAAAACAGAAGAGCAGCTTAGCCTGAAGGACCAGCCTGCATGCTCACTGGGTTGAACCTCTCCTACAGATCTAGGAGCTCTAGTCCAAGAACCAGGTAAGCTTGCCATGCCCAGAGTCAAACCCATGCCTGCCCTCCGCCCGAGACCCACAGGTGCCGGAGAACAAACAAAGCTGTCCTCAAGCATGCGTGGCAGCCGACAAGACAAGCACTAACTACTTCCCATCAAACCAGCAGCCAGATTTCTACAAAAGACAGAGGGATCTCAACATGGACAGCACTCCACATGCCACCACATGCATGGGCCTGAGGACATCCACACAAGGGAACCTCTCTGGTCCCCTTGGGTTGAGGTGACTTGGGGAAGCTCTTGGGAAGGGCCTGGAAGCTGAGCTGAAGGTGAGGAGGGAAACAGAGAGCTGGAAAGAAAAGAGAAAACTACAGGGGAAGAAGAGGCAAAAGCAGAAGTCAGGCAATGCCAACAAAAGTACTGAGGCGAGGGTGGCAGGGAGGACAGCCCTGGGGCTACCACACAGCCTGAGTCAGCAGGAAGGCGGGGACTGAGCACAGGCACAGTGGGGAATATGTGTCGAGCAAAGGAAGGGACACAGTGGCCACCCTACCATCAGATTGGTGAACTGCCACTGCTAACAAGGTTTCCATCATTGCCTGGGGGGCCCTGGGGGGCTGCTGACAACATAAACCAAAGTTACGGTGATTATGGAACTCTCAAATAGGCCAGCGTGGAGCTGCATTAATGACCCTGAGAGGCTACCAAGTGTCAATGACCAGGAATTTCCTGGGACATAGGAAACAGAGTCCCAACTCCAACTCATATCTGAGTGATTAAGAAACAATGAACACCTTTTCTTGGCTTTGCATAATGTGTATAATAATTTCATAGATTTTTCACTTTAACACAAATGGCAAATACACTCCAGTGATAGTGATGGTCAAGTATAATAGATCTAATACGCCCTGAAGATCTCATCATTTCACAACAGGTCCAATTAGTGACTTTCAAAATCAAAAACCACATCCTCCAGTGTGATGCCTCAGACCAAAGCCCAAAATGCCAAGTCCTTGGGAGTTTTGACAACAAAGAGGCATTTTTAAAAGCCTTGGTCCGGAACATTGACATGTTTCTAGATTCCACACTTGTGAGATCTGTTTGGTTTTGAGAGGCTGAAAGGAATTGTGGAGCTTATTTTCCTGGAGCTGGCAGTGGCATGGGACTGGGGTTTCAACTTGCCAGCATAGCTGAGACTCATTGCCCAAAGCCATCAATGTTATTTATTTTGTACATCCAAGGTGGGCATTTTTACTGTCCATGTGTCTGATAGAATAGCTAACTTGGGTGATCCCCCATATATGTATGCATAATTTTAGAAACATCAACATGTAAAACAAGCACTCTCCAAAAAATGAAAAAGGAAAGAAAAAAGGGGAGGAAAACAATCCAGAGCATGTCTCCTATAGTATGCTCTTGTAAATATATTCTTTGCTGCGCTATAACCCAAAAGTATGACCCACTGAGTCACATTTCACATGAACAGAAAGAGCTCTGTATGTGACAAGGCCAGCAGTTTCCAGTTTCCATTTTTATGGTTGACAGACAGTTCACTGCAGGCCTTTCTAGATTCTCTAAGTCTTCTTCATAAGTTGTTAGTTGTCCATGGAAGGTAGTTACCCTCTGTACCAGCCTCTTGATGGTTTGGAAAAACGTAAGCAAGTTCCTGCATTTAACCTCTTCCCCCAACGAGGCCATCACGTGGGGACTGACTGGGAAAGCAGGGTTTTGAGACTCCCCATCAGGGCAATTTGCTTGGGTCAACACAGCGAGTGCCTCGTGGTCACTACATACCTGTTTTTCCAAACAAATTGTTAAATCTTCTTGATATTGGAGAACTCATGGAAAATACAGGTGTAGATGAACCTAGGGATGTTGACTAGAAAAGAGGAAAAAAAGGACATTTAGGTGCCAAACTGTTAGACAAGGCCCTGCTTTATCTCTAGTAGAATTTTATTTGCTTCCCCCTAGTGGTCACTGCCTGACTATTTCTCATCGTACTTCAAGGTGAGAGCCTGGACAAGCATGAATATCTACTTCAAACAAATCAAGGAGGAGCACCTTGAAACACTGGAATCTCACCATCAGTATTAAGAAAATAACTTTCAAATATCTTTTTACCATTGTAGAGTTTAGTATCTTCTGACATGCAGAAACAGTGAAACATGTTTGAGTGCAATAGTTATTTTCCAAAATGAACTACAGGAAAGTCTATTATTCATTGTTATTTCTCAAATTGTGTTCTCTACTGTCTTGTGTTTCATCAGAAAACTTTTGTTTATTTCTCACTGAAATTTTATCTTAACCTCCAGGTGACATTATCTGTGCTTTTTGACTCTGTTTAAAGATGTGGGGACAGCTTCTTTTAAAAAAATATATATATATATATATTTTATTGATTATGTTACTACAGCTGTCCCTATTTTCCCTCTTTGCCCCCCTCCACCCAGTACACCCTTTCCCTCCAGCAATCCCCCACTTAGTCCATGAGCATCAGTTGTGCATATAAGTTCTTTGGCTTCTTCATTTCCTATACTATTCTTAACCTCCCCCATCTATTTTGTACCTGCAAATTATGCTTCTTATTCCCTGTACCTTTACCCCCATTCTCCTCCTTCCCCATCCCAGCTGATAACCCTCCAAATGATCTCCATACTTATGATTCTGTTCCTGTTCTGGTTGTTTGCTTAGGGTTTTTGTGTTGTTTTATTTTATTTTTTTGAGGTTTTTTTTTTTTTTTTGATTCAGTTGTCAACATTATGAATTTGTTGCCTTTTTAATGTTCATAGTTTTGATTTGTTTTCCCCTTAAATAAGCCCCTTTAACATTTCATGTAATAATGGCTTGGTGGTGATGAACTCCTTTAGCTTTACCTTGTCTGGGAAGCACTTTATCTGCCCTTCCATTCTAAATGGTATCTCTGCTTGATAGAGTTAAACTAGGTTGTAGGTCCTTGCTTTTCATCACTATGAGTACTTCTTGCCAGTCCCTTCTAGCCTGCAAAGTTTCTTTTGAGAAATCATTTGATAGTCTTATGGGAATTTCTTTGTAGGTAACTCTCACTTTTCTCTTGCTGCTTTGAAGATTCTCTCCTTATTTTTAACCTTTGGCATTTTAATTATGATGTGTCTTGTTGTGGTCTTCTTTGGGTCCAACTTGTTTGGGACTATCTGTGCTTACTGGACTTGTACGTCTATTTCCTTTGCCAAATTAGGAAAGTTTTCTTTCATTATTTTTTCAAATAAGTTTTCAATTTCTTCCTCTTCCTCTTCTCCTTCTGGCATCCTTGATTCAGAGCTGGCATGTTTGGAGATGCCCCAGAGGCTTCTTACACTATCCTCATTTTTTTTTTTAAATTCCTGTTTCTTTCTGTTTTGGTTAAATGTTTATTTCCTCCTTTTGTTCCAAATCATTGATTTGAATCCCAGCTTCTTTCCCTTCACTGTTGGCTCCCTGTAGATTTTTCTTTATTTCACTTAGTGTAACCTTCATCTCTTTCTTTATGTTGTTGCTCATACTCAGTGATTTCTTTGAACATCCTGATCACCAGTGTTTTTGATCTCTGCATCTGATAGGTTGGCTATCTCCATTTCATTTAGTTTTTTTCTGGGTTTTGTTTTGTTCTTTCATTTGGATCATATTTCTTTGTCTCCTCAATTTGACAGCCTCCCTATATTTGCTTCTGTGTGTTGGGTAGAGCTGCTTTGACTCCCTGTTAAAGGCACTTGTAAATTGTGTGGGGTGGAACCCCTGCTAATCTCACAGGTAGGGCAAACTACTCTACCAGTTTCTGGCTCTGTGACTCAGAGAGGGGACTGTGCTGATGCCTGCCTTCTGGGTGCTTGCTCAGCACTCTCCCTGTTTTCAGTCACTTTACTGACTCTCCATATGCAACTGGTGCCCTTCCAGCTATTGCCCTGGTGTCAAATCTCAGCATGGGCCAGTTTGCATATGTTTTAAGACTCTGTGGGCCCTGTAAGTAGAGTTACTTGAAAATTCAGCAGTTTCTTCCACCACCCCAGCACCCATTGGTTTTTACAGTCAGAAGTTTTGGGCATTTATCTTCCCAGCACTGGAACCCTAGGTGGTGTGGTCTGGCCTGGGGCTGGGAGATTGCTCATTCCCAAGGTATCCCTCCTGATTTTTATCCACCACATGTGAATGTGGGCCCACGCATGCCCATCCCACAGCTGCCACTGCCTCTCCGAGTCACCCTGCGTTTCCTCACCTCCCTGTTCCACCTCTGCATCTCCACCCCTCACACCCATCTGGATGAATATGGCTTCTTTAAATCCTTGGTTGTTGAACTTCCCTATAGTTTGATTTTCTGACAGTCCTGGGTTTTATTGGTTTTGACATTTGGTTGTAATTCTTTTTGTGGTTGTTTAAGAAGGCAAAACATGTCTATCGACTCCTCCATCTTGACCAGAACTGGGGACAGCATCTTAATAACATTTCCATTAACTGTGTTTAATAGGCCAGATCAGATGAGAAGCAAAAATATTAGAATCATCTAAGCTAAAACTGGTGTAGAGAGAGAGGTTTTTCAAAAGTCTCTACAAAGGGAATAGTTACCTTTGAGTGCTGTGAGGACCATCTTGACAGTGAAAACTTTTTCAGCAAAGCTTCCTGTACCTGCATTGTTTAAAAAAAAAAAAAGCCTCTTATAAATTCAACATGCTGCAAGCACTTCAGACTTTTCTAGGACCATAAAACCATCATGTTCTTACCTTCTGATCCCAGAGGCATCCAAAGAGTAAAATGAATAATCCCTGGAAAAAGAAATCGGGAAGAAATACATTTAGTCATATTCTATTGTCCAGCAAAAAGGAAGTATTGTTAACCTGTCATTGAATTTGTACTACCTCTTCCTACATCTGTGTTTATAGAATGAGTCCAGCAGATGACAATATTAAAAGGGATGCAGTAGATCCACACCAAGGACTTTAGATGTTTGAATGTTATAAGGATATTTTCTACTTCCTTATTTTCCCCCAATTGTGAAGTGGAAGTCCTGCTGGTTATGCTATCAGGCATACCTCTTATGCCTACAGTAGCCCTCACATAGTTGTAATAAGGACCTGGGCCCTGGGGTGGAATAATCAGTCCCTTTAGGCAAAGCATATTAAAAATGTCATTAGACATGGGCCCTCCCTATAATTTGGAGCCATGGGCCCAATAGCAGAAATTAGAATTTGTATGATCTGTTTGTGAGTATCCAGGAGGCTATGAATGTCTCAGTTTCACCTCTAGACCCCTTGCCTTCTCACCAGCTCACAGGGGAGGCCCATGTTTTCTACCTACCCACCAGTTAAATCAAAATTAAACATTTCTTTCCTGTGCCCCAAAGCCTTGTTGTTTGTACCTCGGCTGAAGCTTTTCTAACAAATTGACTAATGTTGTAATGAGTTATGTGCTGCAGGAGAGCAAAGAGGGCGCCTTTTCCATTTTAGTGTAATACATCAGAAGGCACACCTTACATAGGACATTCATCCTTTCATTCTTCAGCAAATGCTTTCAGAGAACATACTATGTGGTACATAGCATTCGTTTCATTTATCCAATGGTTATTAAGCACCTACTTTGTGCCAAGGTTACATTTAAGCACTAGCAATAAATAAGACAGATGCTGTCCTTGACCTCTCAGAGACAGAGCTCATTTAATGCTTGTGGAAATTAACGGGAAAAATTAGTTGGCTTAATAGGTGGCATCAAGATAATGTTGGGTAAATAGCAAATTCGGTGTTGGGAAGGGACTTTCCTCCTACTTGGATTATCAGGGCATTTAGAAGAGAGTTGCTCATGCAACTAAATTATGATTCAGGTGATAAGGGGAATGAGATTCCATGGGAGCAGAGGAATGTGTCCTTTCTACCTCTCTGAGTTCTTGTGATTACTGCTGTTTAGGGCTAGGTCCTCCTCTGAACTAACATCCTTCCCCATTCCCACTCCTGTTTGTGTTTCTATCATTAATTTGTCCCACCTGCGTAGATACTTCCTGTGAGACTGGCACTACAGAACTTACCTGGAAGGCATTGAGGAGGGTAAATACAATATGGAACACAGCATTGCTTCCCTGGAACACAGTGGCAAGACCAAAACCCCAAGTGAGCCCCAAGAGTGGTGTGAGGACCCCAATGCTCTTGCTAATCTGAAACAGGCTGCTCTTCTCCTGCTTATTGGGCTTATCTCCAATGGAAGGTCTCAGGATCTTGGTGATGACCACAACCGTGATGGTCACGTTCACCACCACGATGATCAGTGCTGGGATGACGAAGGCTAGTAGGGCCTTGGTATCCTCCCAGTTGAGCCAACAGGCATTCTTCCTTGTGTAGACTTCCTGGGGCTGGGTGACTCCCACTGTGATGACTGAGATGATGAGAGGACAGCCGTAGCCAAGGGAAAAAGCAATAGCCTTCTGAAAGGACTTGCTTGCATCATGCAGGATGAAAACCAGGCGGTAGAAGAGCATGAGACCTAGAGTCAGCATCCAGAAAAAGACACTGAGGTAGAATAAGTGGATGAAGAAGGTGGCGGCCACGCAGGCTGTCTCATTGAGTACATAGTGATGGTCCCGGATGGTGGAGGCCACAATGAACCAAATGTCAGCAACCAGAAGGGAGGCGGCAATGTTCACTATGCAGATGTGACGCATATAGGAAGTCCGATTCTTGGTCACTGATTTCCACACCACAGCTTCCACAACTAAACAGGCTGCCAAGCTCAGGATGGAAAAGCACAACCCAATATAGGAAATGATATCCAGCAGTATTTTCAGGAGAGAATCGGGGTCTGGGGAGTCAGGAGACATGAGAATGGAGAATGACGTTACATGGTCACAGCTGCAGAAGACACTGTCCCCATCAACTTTTGTATAGCACCCACTGCTATCCCACCCCCCTGTGTGGTTGGCAAGGGTGAAGTTCCAGAAGACACATTGTGGTTTTCCACCTAAGGACTTGTTATTCTTAAAAGTCATTGAAATCCTGAATGGCATGGTTATTTTGTGGCTGACAGTGGTTGTCATCACTAGGTTGTTTCCAAAATTCTTTCTCCGAGCATTCTGGTCAAGTATGGTTTTGAGAGTTGGGAATGCCATGGTGACAATAGATGCACCTGGCTGCAGGTGTCCCAGATGGTACTCATCAATAGCCACATTACCCCAGAGGTCAGAATCTGGGAAAACGAAGTCCTGCTTGTAGGGCTTTGGGGTGCCAGGTTTTATGACCATGGTCCTCATCTGCACATTAGTTTGGGAGAAGGACAGAATGGTGCTGTCTTCTGACTGTAATGCTCGGGAAAATCTTTCCACTGAATCCAGTAGCTGTGAGCTGTGATTGGTCTGTGGCTGTTGTAACACCTTCCACATGTTCAGGACAGGCTTGTCGAGGATGACATTAACCGTAGAGAGAACATGCTGTAATTGACATAACATGGGATCAGTCCAAACAAATTCTTTTGATCATAAAAGAGAAAAAATAACAACTCCCTGGAAACTGGTTGTGTGGGTACAGGTAAGAGGAAAAGAGAAGAGAAAAAGGAGGCATCCCAGGCTGTGAAGACCTGGGACCCACCATCTTATGGTAGGGGGTTAGCAGAGGATGGGTTGGTCCCCAAGACAGTGAGACTTCGTTAAATGTTTAGCAATAGTGACAGTGAGAACCACCCACAATCACTCACTAAGGCCAATTCAGCAGGCTGGCCAAGATCTTCATCAATTGTTATATTTTATTTTTAATCCCAAGCTTGTAAAGGCTCTTTGGTGACTGGTACTTCATCTACAAGCTAGTCACAGAAGACCCTCTCAAATACTGAACATCAAATAAGCAATGCCATTATTGTCAAAAGCATCTTTCTTTTTTTGCTAAATATTTTGATCCTGTCTCTCACAAACTTGGGCTTGTCATTTTCCATTTGTACCTTCCATTGACATAATTTCTCTACCTTTTTTTACCTTGTTTTGTTCTCTGAAACTATGAGCCCTGTAGTTACTTGAATGGTGGTCCTTCAAAATAGCATGTTCTATGCACAGACCCTGTGAATGTAACCTTACTTGGAGGAAGAGTCTTTGCAGGTATAATTACATTAAGGATTGTGAGGGGAATCATCCCAGATCACCTAGGTGAGCCCTAAATCCAATGATAAGTATCCTTATAAGAGACAGAAAAGGAGAAGGTAAATGGAGCAGAAAAGTCTTGTGAAAACAATGTTGGAGATTGGAATGAGGCAGCAATAAACCAAAGAAAGCCTGGAGCTACCAGAACCTGGAAGAGGCAAGGAAAGATTGTCCCCTGGAGCCTTCTGAGGAAAAATGCCCTGGCAGATGCCTTGAATTTGGACTTCTAGTCTTGAGAGCTACGGAAAATAAATTTGTCGTCAGCCACCCAGCCTGTGGCAGCTTGTAGCAGCCCTAGGAAATCTACTTAACATCCTGAGACTCTTACTCCCCACACTGTTTGGGAGTTGGCCAATGGAAAACATTGACAGGAGATGGGAAGGTGGGAGAAGAAAAGAGTTGAAATATGTTTTTTCTACTACCCACCATACCCCACTCCCTCATCTACACTCTCTGAGCACATCTTTGGCAATAGCTATGATCCCTCCTCCAAGGATTCAGCTTCCAGTCAGCTATAGGTGCACTAGTTCCTGTCCTTTCCCCTTTAGTCCCAGGGGTAGTAATGGCTCCTAAATTTTCTAGTCTCTGAGTGCCACACCATCTATTTTTTTAATACCAGCTTTATGTCTTTACACATCCTTTTATTAAAGTCTCTTCCTCCGTATTTTTGCAGGTGAATTCTCTTTCCTTCCAGAGCCCTGACTGCTTCAAAGTTCATGTTTAGTGCCAGACCACTGAGAATCCTATTCTGAAAACCTTTAATTTCTACTTCTCCTAGAAAGAAGATAACAATTCATTCTACTTTGATGAAGAAACTAAAGCAGAGACTCACTAAAGAAACATCCTTAAGGCCCCAAAATGACTACTGGAAACACTCTCTGATATCCTAAATGTCATAGATGGCAAATCACATTATGTGATGCGTATACCTAGGGCATTGCTCTGGAAATGACAGAGAGGAAGCTATACTGGGGAGGTGCTATCTTCCTTGAACACAGGCCCTGACGGGTGAAAAGACAAGACCCCCAAACTCCTGTGAATCTTAAACAAACTCACCTTCATCATTTCTGAATCCACTTGGCCTGGAATTGTTGAGAACAAATCAAGGATGTTAATCATGGCTCCCAGGTTCCCAGGAGATGAACTGACTTCATGTACCACTTTCTCTGTGCTATCAGAAAGATTCTTCAGGTACGTAGGCAGCTTCTGGTCCTGAGAGGGGCTCTTGGTCAAAGCCTAGTAACACAAAAGCCAACACAAAGAAAAAACTTGCCGATCAGTCCAGTCATCAAATCCTACTGATCCATCCATGATATCTACATTAATATCTACATTTTCTATCAAATCAGATTTGGCCGCTTTACCCTGATAACGCCTGTAATAAATAATACTTTGCATATAGTAGGTATTTTTAATGAATTTGTTATGAGACAAGAGGAGAGACAGAAGAAAACTAGATAAGACACAAATTCAATATCACTCCTATTCCTCAGTTCTTTCTCCAAGGATGAGTGTATTTGGAACTCATTGCAAGATGTCACCAGCTGCTATAACTCCACTAGTTGCCTTATCAGTATTTATTTATTATAATGCATGGGATTCTAGGAGTATCTAACTTATATGACTTAATTATGAGGTGGCATTTATCTATTTTGGTGGAAAGAGAGGAATTGTCCCTTACCACATGGCAGTAACCTCTATTCCAGGTAAGAGAGGTAGTGAGTCCCTTCTTCTGTAAGGTTACCTCTGAGGATTGAGGAAATCTCAGACTGTAAAAGCATAAAGCCCAACTTTTTTTTTCGCTGAACTTTATTTTTTATGTTGCTTCTCTTTCTGAAAAGATTAGAGCTATATGCATGATACGAAAATTATTCAAAGGAGGGCAGGTTGAGAGGATGATACTACCTGCCCCTTATAAGGAATGGATATAAGATATCCATTGAGAAGATAAAGGTATACTGCTGATTTTACAGCAGAACATATATTTTGTTATCACCATGTTTGTATCTGAGTAATTTTTAAAGCATTTCTAGGAATGTATTCTTTATGGGAATAAATAAGGTAGTTTTGAGAGCAACACAAACCAGCTCAACACCCATTTTCTTAAGTGCTGAGAAATATGGTAAGCTAGACAGATTACCCCACCAAGAGTGCAGAATCAAAGGTTTAAGGATCACCTTGGCCTGCTGGAGCAGATTGTTTATTGGTGCAGAGATGCAGTCATTTCTCTTCAGCTGCCATTGGGAGCCTACACATTTGTAAGTCATGATCCCGCCCATGGGACTTCCAGGGCTGCTGGGCAGGTGTGAGAACTGGCAGAGCTTCTGAATGACTTTTCCAGGCTCCCCGGAACCTATGCTGGGATCTTGGCATGTGATGTTCTCTCCTGCATTGGAAACAAAAGGGATAAGTGAAAGGAGGAGAAAAGGTAGTGGAAATGGGGGCTGGCTTAGGTAGAGTTTTGATGTTTGAACTTATTTTTCCCATTATTTTCTGTGACCATTCTGGAGGTAGCCAATTTCTTCGTTTTTGCCCCTGATTCTCCAAAGCCTCTTAGTGCTTTCCATACATATCTGACTTTAATCTAGACTTGCTTTTTCTAACAGAATTTATATCCCACCTCCAAACCCTAGGACTCTTCTCTCTGCTGCCCGGGATATCTAAGCCATGGAAAATAATGAGCTTAATATGCACTTGTCCAAAAAAGTGATATTCAGGTTTCCAGGAATCTTAGGGACATAATGCTTCATTTAAAGGATTCTCAACTCTAGCCTGTTAGAGTCACCTGGGGAGCTGGGGCAAAACCCATGTCAAGGCTTGCTCCAGCCCAAGTAAATCCGAACCTCTTGGGCCGGACTCAGGCATCAGCAGTTTTCAAAGTTTCCCTCGTGATTACAACATGCAACCAAGGTTGCAAAGCATGCGCTTGATCAGAAGATATAGTTAATATTAAATATTCCAGGCCCCACGGCCTGAAAATTTTGGCAGTATTTGTGAGAATTTGTTTCTTCTGGTCTCCCATAGGGTGACTCTATTTCACTTCTACTCAAGACCAGACATGAATGGGAAAATGGCATTTGTCACAGAAGCTTTTATCTTCAGAGGACCCTGATTCTCTAATGAGTAGATCTTTGTCCCACCAACTTTTAAATTTATCATTAATGGAGTTCATAACCATCATATAAAATCATGAAATACATGAGTAATGTTCTACTCAAGAAAGAAAGTGGTATCAGACTGGGTATGAAGAAAGAGATGAAGAACAAAGGTAAGTGAAGAAACCAGGGTGAGGTCTGGGCTAGGCTGGGAGTGAGATCTGAGAGTGAGGAAGAGACTCTGGCCGCCCCTGGAAGAGGTGTGCTCGGAAGGGTCGGGGGACTGAAACTCAGAGATAGGGGACTCGAAGTTGTTTCCTGCTTTGGTCCCAGGGCTCAGTTAGCAACATGGGTGAGAATAACCATAAATCACTCACAGAACTCAAATGAGCTTGGTAATAGAGACATGGATCCTCTCACATTAGGGGTCCTGTTACAGAGGAGATTTCTGGGGAAGGGAATGGCTTGGGAAGGAAGCCCAGGACCATCAGTTATCCACTTGTTCCTCTGTTGCTACAGAGGAGAGCTCTTTAGCATGGGCTATTATGAAATGGTTTCACAAATCATGACCTTTTACACTGCAAATATTAAGTGAGGGGGTATTGGCTGAGTGAGAAAAAGGATGGGAAATACAGTTACCTACCTATTTTCAGATCAATTATTTTCATGTAGCCCAGTCTTAGGGAGACAGTATTAGTAGGGACACCTTTCCTTGCTGAAACCTCAAAAGGGTCTTAGCTCCACACAGACACTTCCAAGTCTTATCCACCTGATGCACTGTGTAGCCTCCCAGACTCAGTTGAATTATGACTTCATCTACAAGGCTTTCTTGGTCACTTCCTCCCCACCTATCTATAACCCTCAGGGTTAAACCAGGCAGCCTCTCCAGGCCACCCACAAAGTTTAGCACTTACACCACTATATGTGATAACATTCTTTATCATACCTACCTCTCCCCTCGCTTGGCGACAGAAAACATGGCTTATTTCTTTTCAAATCCCCATGCTTAGCCTAATGTATACCACATGAAGGTGCTGAATATATGTTATTGAATAGATGAATGAGGGAGTGAATGCGTAAATAAATTCCTGCTCATGATTACGGCATTTTTAAATGATTGAAAACACTCTCACCAGGCACCAGATGAAGTTTCATAGATGGACTGTAGACTGAGTTATCAGCGGCATTGGTAAAGCGACAGGACACATCAACATTTTTTGGACACCAGGAAGCTGAGTTTGCAGTGAAATGGAATTTGTAGCATACTTGCTTTCCATTAACTTCTTTGACTAAAACAAAATTGTTGGAAGAATTGAGTCACAACATGAGTATCTGAAGCACAGATTTTGTTAAAATGATCCACTATGGATACCCTTGTCCAACCTTTTCCCAGGAATATGCCACATTCATTTTTTAATGTGGTTTTAAAAATGCTTCCAGCCTAGTAGTAAGCCCACATTTGCATATATGCTAGCCAAAATGTCACCATTCGTGACTCCAAATCTTTGCCCACACAGGTTTGAACAGTCAAAATACCTTTCAGAATGCCCTCTGCCTATCTAAATCTCATCAGGTCCTGTGCATTTATCCTATATTGCCTTTACCTCATTGGTTTCGAGTCAGCTTGTTATGGGTCTGTCCCTCCACTAGATCATAAGGTCTTGGAGAGAAGGGACCTAGTCTCATTTATCTTTCCATCACCCAGTGTCTAATGCAGGTTTGGCACATCAAGAGAGCACTGAATCTATGCATGCTGAATACAGTATGTTGAAAGGGTTGAGTGTTTCAATATACAGACTGATACCATGCAATTTTCTCTAAACTTTTCAGACTTTCTGAGTCCCTACCTACTTTTCTAACTTCTAATGTTCTTTCGAACTGTATTACTAATTTTGGATATTTAATGTTATATGCATTGTCTTTTATGGTATGAGCCCATTTACATATTAATATATGTGACCTAATTTCTTTTTTTCCTTTTCATTACCTACTTTTGGTGTTTTGCATTGAGTAGGTCTTTAAGAATAGTTCATGAAAAAAAATGAATGAACATGCAAACTGCTTATGACTGTGTCTGTGTTTTGACATTTAGGGATGTGAGCTCATGTCTGGTCGACCTTATTCTGTAGGAACCTGAAGAATCTGGACTGATGGTACATTATACCAGAGAAGAGTTGATTTTTTTTTCTCCAAGTGCCATAGGGTCCTACCAATGGACCACTTTACCTCTCAGTTTGAAGTTCCTGGACCACATAGTTAGTATAAATTCAAACCCCAAACCTGAGTGAGGACAGGATAGTTATAATTATCAGGGAAAATTTTGCCCACCCAGAGGCAAGGTCAAGCTCCTAACCCAGACAGATGCATTTTGCTTTTCTAGTCTATTTTTAAAATGAGCATTCCACCTTTCAAGGATCCTGACATTGTGCTGGTGGGGTAGTGTTTCCTTAGCTACTGCGTAGGGAGCAAGAAATTTACTTCCATGGCCTTCAGCACCTTAAAACCCAAGTGTTTGGGTTCCTTACATCGGCAGATGGCCTCAAGGAAGCCCTAGCACTAGCTAAAGCGTTATGTCTATTTTTCTTTTCTCTATGTTTGGTGTTTGGCTATTTTTTTTTTCTTGCATGCTCAGCTGTTCATTTAAGAAGATTTTTGTGGTACTTTCATAGTACGTTGATTCATAGCTTGGAGGGAGGGCCTATCAGAGTATCTAGTCAACTACACTGAGGAAGTGGAAGACCTGTGAAGGTATCTTAACACTGTCTTCATCAGTGCCCACCAAAACCAATGGGCTCCACCCTCACAGACTCTCAAGATTTTGCCACAAGCCAAATAAAGTAAAATAGAAAGTGATAATGGCTTATGGGATTCACAATGTTATGTTCTGTCTCTGATTAAATCCCTATGTTTATTTTAAGAGTAAATTTTTAGACTCACAGTATTTCCACATGTAGGAAATACTGTGTCCTAACAGTTCAGCCATTGGCATCTCACCAGCAGGAAAGGACAGGGAATCCACCAGGAAAGTTACTCTGTAGTCTTCATCTTCCTCGACACAGCACTTGAGGGGATGGGAACCTTCACATGAAATTGCAGCTTCCAAAGGATCTACCATGATGTTTGGCTCTAGAGGCAGTGGGTGAACAGTGACATCTTTGGTTGCGATACTGTATGAATTCTTATATCTGAACACGCACTGATAGGTTCCTGAGTGGAAGGAAGCAAAAAATGAAATGGAATTAAATCATCATGCCACAAAGACATTTGCTGGGAAGATTAAGAAGAGACTTCGGTGTCTCTGTCAAGCTTTCACAAGGGCACACAATGTCTTCCTGGAGAGTGGGTAAGATAATGCTTGATAGATCCCCCTCCCGGTGCTCTATGTATTAAAAAGATTAACCAAGAGCCACCTACATACTCACTTACTTCCAGATAAAATTAAGTGGCTTATCCAAAGTCATACAGTCTGTTAGGGTGGAATCAGGTTTCAAAACAGTTTCCAATACCTACTCTAAGGTCCTTTCATTAACCAGGGTAGAAATGGAAAATTCAGTGTGTGCTGGCAAGGGAAGTTCTTTGAAGAGAGTTGTCACTCAGGGGGAACTCTGTAATGTTGTGATGTCCCCTCTTTCCATCTCTAAATGAATAGGCTCCTCAGTTCCCAGGACACCATGGCACCAGAAAGGAGTGTGTGTGGGGAGGGAGAGGAAGAGAAACAGAGGGGGGCAGATTCTTGGGAGAGCTCAACCTGTGGACCCTGGAATTAGATGTCTGATATCTCACTCTTATCTAGAAAAGTCTAAGGAGGCTGACTGATCTTGCTGGAGTAAGAGGGAAAGCAGCAGCAAGAGTAGCCCGGGTGCCCAGTGCCCGGTGAGGTAGAGGGGACTGTGGAAAGTCCTTGGGTTGAGCTTCTTGAAAGGACTTTTTCTGAATGAGTATTATATGCCAGGGCCCATCAGAGAGTGAGCCACCATTTGAGCCCCTGCCATGGGGACAGTGTAGGAAGATGATAGCAGTAAGACACTTCGACTTTTTCTTTACATTTCTTCTCTTTGCCCCAATTCTGGACAAGCCAGAGCAGCAGCTAGACAAAGAAAAATCGGAAAGAACAAAAACAAAGAAGAGACTCCTTTCTATTCTGTTGGGAGGGAAGAAAAATTTAAATTTAATATCAAATCAAAGTGTAGTTGATTTAGATGAGACTAGGTTATTTTAGTACTTGAGTATGAGAATGTTTAACAGGTGACTGTGATGGGAAAAGCTATGGTTCCTCCTAAGTACTGCCCAGTGGAAGGAAAGAGCAATTTGGAGAGAGCTGGGTGTGACTTAAGCATGGGAGAAAAATACTCTCATTTCTTGATTTTTTACTACCAACTCCAGCCAAACAGTAACTAGTTCTTTCTACAAAGTTGCCTGGTCTTCTTACAAAAAAAGGGAGAAGACCTGGGACTCACAGAATCTGAACTGATGAACCTTACAGTTAATGAGAGACCTCAGGGCGAGGCGGTTCAGAGGTGTCCGCAGAGCCAGCAGGCTCAGTTACTCCCCCTGCGCTGTCATTTACAAGATGTGCAATCTCGGGAAATGTACTTAACCTCCCCGAGCCTCAGCTTCCTCATCTGCAAAATGCGGATAATAATAGCACTATCCTTTCAGTTTATTTTTTAAAATAAATTAACACACAATACATAACAGTGTCTATCACATAGGAAGAGCTCCATAAATGTCAGCTATTATTGCAGTGGTTCAATCAAATTCTCTCTTCCTCCCACCCCCAAAGATTTGTGTTCCTTCCAAACATGGTTGAAATATAGAAATAAATAGGACATAAAAATATTTATTTCTTTGGAACCAGGCATATAAACCCTTTACCTAGACTATTTTGATACCACAATTGGGTAAAACACTCCCAAGAATCTGGTAAAAGTATCTTTAACAAAAATCCTCTTAAATTCCTCTTAAACACAGGCTCTAGGATGAGAGAGACAAATTTCAGGCCTGGCTCTGCGCCTTGAAGTGTAGAAGCTTAGGTGTGTTTATTATACTCTCTGAGCCTCAGTTTCCACATGTACAAAATGGGTATAATGACCTCTTGCCTGAAAGGGCTGTTGCATGGAATGTGATGACATATCTAATGTAAAGTGGCTGGCACAGACAGGTCCCAGGACAGGCCCTCCGTGGGTGGTAACTACTGCAGCATGTTTCCAGGGCTCCGGGCAGTAGCATAGGGTACTGGCCTCTCACTCACCATTCCACTCCCTCGTCGAGGTCCCCACTGTCAGCACTGACTCTGCTCCATCAGGATACATCCTCGTGGTGTAAAACCTTTGGTATATTTTAATTCCAGCAGAAGTTTTCCAATACACCTCATCATAGTTACTCACATCACTGATGCACTTTATAGAAAAGTTTTGTCCCTCAGAAACAGAAATTGGGTCCGGGGTTATTGTTAGGTTGGCTGAAAGAATGCAAACAAAACAGACAAAAGAAAACCGACAACAAGTACAATGTTTAGTCTTTCTGGTGCCATCGACACACAAGTGAAATTTAAGATAGAGATAGAAAGTGTGGACCGTCCTGACTACTTGTGTCAACGCGGGATTGGTACCTTGCTGCTCCTGGGCTTTACTTGTTTCTAGGCTGTTCCCGGTGGTGCTCTGAACTGTACTCATTTCCATCACATGCCTGAGGAACTCGTGCACTTCCCCTTTGTGGCTGGATTTATCTCCTGATGATCAGCAGAGCGAAAGGTTGCAAACTTAGGGATGTTGACTTAACCCAAGCTCCCCTCCAACCTCTTCTGTGACACCTCAGGGGAAACTAAATGGCTCAGTTCTTAGAATACTTTGTTCCTTAGTTTTTGAAAATACTTTTTACAAATTACGCCGCATTGTATTTTAATTTCTTTCTTTCTATATGTCTCCTCCATAAAAATGTGATCCCCTCAAGAGCAGCGCTCTTTCTTCTGTGTCTTTGCATCCCCAAGACTTAGTACTGGGTCTAGAAGTCAGTCAGTGCTTACTAAACAGGAGTGACGTCTGGAGGTACATTTGGAGTAGGGGATCACAGAGTTTACTGCTCAGATATGAACTGGGACTGTAGAGGCACCCTAACTATGTCTCTCTACGTTACTCATCTTTCCGAGAATTTCCACCTAGGTTCATGAGAATGTATTCACCGAGAATTTTAACAAGACCTCTACAAATATGAAAACTTATATGAACATTCCACAATTTTTGTCTCTAGATCTTGGAGCATGTCTTTCACATGGTTGACATTTCAAAATGCCATTCACCTGTGTCTTCTATCAGTGAACAAGTTCGTGTCTTGAGTCACTGGGGCTGGCTTGCTCCTCCAATCAGTGTAAAATCTTATCTCTGACCATAATCAGAAAAAATCAGGGTTTTCTCTAGTGCCCTGGGAGGGCAGAAGCTGGGATTCAAATGTTCACATACAGCTCCGAGTCACATGAGCATGGATTACAGCGCCCCTTGCATCACCCTCATGGGCTGTAGGAACCTTGAGATGGTGATTGAAGGATTAGTGGATTCTGAGAGAGAAAAGGAAAAGGCTCCTGGGCTCTTTTGATTCTCAGACGAGGTTCAAACTACCAACCCAGCGGTTTTGAGCAAAGGCTACATGTGTCCCTAAGACAACCAAAGGCCCATAAAGGAGACAAGTCTTGAGTTAAAACTTGCTGTGTACAACTGTACTCACTACAGACAACTGTGAATTGCTCAAAAGATCGGTGATCCTAGGATGAGAGTGTTTTCAGATAAACCTAATCTTGCTCTTTGTAAAAATGCCAAATCACAGAATAGGAAATGTGAGTAAGAGTAGCGAGCATATTTATATTAGTCCTTTCTCAAAATTGTTTAGGCGAGGGGGGTTCTTATGATTTATTGTAATAGTTCATTTTTGTAAGATCAGTGGAAAAATAAGTTTGCTCTATTTTTGCAAATAGAGCTGAAGCTATAACGCTTTATGATATGAGAAGAAATGCTATATTTAAGGGGCATAAATAAGCTGAATGAATTGAAATATTTTAAAAACTTGTTGTAACTGTAAAATAACCACAAAGTATCAGATTGCTAAAGCTTTCTGCAGCACTCTTCCTAGAGTAGGTGGAATGGGAGAGGAGGGATGACAGGGTGAAGGGTGATGGGGACTGAGCAAGGCTATTGTAATTCAAGGGAGAAAGAATACAATTATGGGAGGAAAGGGGGAAAATTAGAAGCATTGCCCTCATTGTAAACTCAAGATTAAATAGGACTAATCTGGGTGTGAAACATCCCCCGTCCACTTCCTGCCTTACCAGCACAGGCAGGCGGTCCTTCCCTGCAGTCAGGGTCCCATCCCACCCCTCCCCTATTTTAAAGACTTCATCTGACCTTAAATGGCACAGAGGGAAATTCTCTACTGTTTCCCATTCTGTGACTCACCCCAACCGCACTCCCACCACCAGGGGAGGCCCTGCTTGATTGGCTCATGGATACTCCCAATTGATTCACAGCCCTTGGTTTGAGGTGCAATGCTGAAAATCCTAGTAAGAGTCCTTACCCACAGATGTGAATGTCACTTCTATGTCCGCACTGCCTCGAGCTCCATGGGCGCTGATGAACTCACATGTGTAGACAACTGTCTTTCCAGCTGACCCACTGGGACACTGAGTTCCATCGGCCTTGAGGGTGTACCTGCTGCAGCTGGAATCTGATTCTGTTTCAGAGTTTCCTGCAGAGACATAGCAGTTCTTTTGCTGTCACAGTTGGCTGACTCTCTGAGTTAGTAGCAGAGATGCCAAATTATTGAAAAAGAGTTACTAATTAAATTAGTTTTCTTCTCTTTGAATGGAGAGGTGGCAGAATGTGTACTGGTTAGATCTGTGGACTAAGGAGCCAGGTTTCATGGCCACAAACTCAAATAATAAATGGCAGGGCATTGTTGAGAAAGTCACTAAACTGCTCTATGCTTCAGTTTCTCCAGATGTAAAATAAGAAGAAATAGCAGTAACTACAACCCAGGACTATAGTCAGGCAAAATGGGTTACTACATAAAAACACTTAAAACAGCACCTGTCTGGGCCCTGCCCTATTAGTGATGGTCACTGGAACGTGAAAAATAAGGAAAGAGAAGCAAGGTCTTTGGACATGATTTCCACTAGAAAGAAAAAACTGTCAGGTTATTTAGACTATTATTATTATTATTGAAAGGAGAAAGAAAGAAGAGTGGAACATCTGATATTCATGTCATCTGAGAAATGTTTGCATAACTTGTTTCCTCTTATTAGCCCATATGTTTTATTGGAAGCTTCAACTTCATGCTTTCTCGAGCTACCAGCTGTTTCCCCTTCAAAATTGCTCCTCTTCAACACCTTGCTTTTCAGTTCTCAGATGCCATGCACTCCAAGCCATCTTTACTTCTTGCCTACGGCTCTGTACCATCCTCCTGGTGAATGTTTTCTACTCCAGTCCTTTTTGCCTCTAACACTGCCATGAACTCTTAAGGCATCCCCCAAACACTATCAATTTTCCAAAAATAAAAAAAAAGATCCTGATTAGCTCCAACAGGAATGTATCCTTTTCAGCCTTGGCTGGATAATTGGTGATGTTTGAAATATTTTGATTGATAGGTAGCCAGCTTTTCTCTCAGTCCCCAAAATGACTGTTCAAAACATAAAATTGATTTCTATCTTCACCCACTTGGCTAAATGACCTCCTAGCTCAAAGGCACAAGTGTCCCTACTTATTTCTATGGTTCACCCCTCCACTTAATTTTTGCAAATCTATTTTTCCCAGTTCACGAAGGCCATATTTTATTCTTTATCTTTTCTCTTTCTTATACCTTTAATCTGTCCTCAGACTCTTTCATGCTAACCAACAGGTATACTTCTCTTCCCTTCCTAAAATAATCCTCCTAATCTGGAAGGTTCTTTAGCCATCACTGAGTTTGTTTCCATTCTTTATAGCACAATGCTTCTGCATTTGCCACCTTTAGTCTTTTACTCCAACTTTTTATCAAATCACTGTCATTCACCTTCTTTCCCCTACACTTCACTTGAAGTGTGGTTTCCTCTTTCCCAGATCCAGTGGCTTCTTGTCCTGCTACCTGGACTGCAGCAGCCCATTCTGCCAACCACCTTCTCTGTGACCTGGCCTGCTGAACTCCACAGGTCTCTCCTGCTTCTCTTTTCTCTTCATCCTTCCTTTAGGGCCTGCTTCCCAGGCTCCTTTCCTTTTGTCCCCTTCATAAATACTAATGTTCCCCAGGACGTTGGCCTTGCCCCAAGCACTCTGATGGTGGCCCTTTCCTATCTTTTTCTCTACTGTCTCATAGGACAATGTCCTCTGCGCCATGGCTTCTATTATATCCTATATTTGGATGACTCTCCACTCTAAGAGAAGCAATCTTGTTAGAAATCTAGAAGCAAATTCCCAAGTGTCAATTCAATATTTGAGGTACTTCCAACTCAACATGTCCCACTGGACCTTATCTTTCTTCTTCCCAGACAAATCTGTGCAGCTTCTAATGTTTCTTTTTCTTGACACTGGCAGTTCATGAAATTAAAAATCTTAAGTTCATTTTTAATTACTTACATTTCCTCACATTCCATTTCAATCAGTTGTAAAAATTTTTAGGTTATACTTCTGAAACATCTCACAATTGTCTTATCCATTCCAACCCTGGTCAGTAGCCCAGGCCCCACCCATTACCTGTTATCTGACAGTTGCATATTGCTGTGACTGGGTCTTTGTTTTGGTTATTTGGCCCTTCAATCTATTGGCTACACTACCTTAACATTTATTTTTTAATTTATTTTTAGTTTTTAAAATTTATTTTTCTAAATTTCAGTTCTGATGATCTGACTTCTCTCTCCTTTTATCTTTAAAGCTTACCCATGCTGTTTCCAAATATTAGCTACTATAAATAGTGCTGCTATGAATACAAGGGTGCATAAATTCTTTTGAATTGGTGCTCATCAGTAAAGGAGTGGATAAAAATACTGTAATACATTTACACAAATGGAATACTATGCAGGAGTAAAAAGAGAAGGAATTCCTATCTTTTGCTACAGCATGGATGGAACCGGAGACTATTGTGCTAAGTGAAAGAAGCCAGTCAGTGAAAGACAAATCCTATATGATCTCACTTATAAGAGGAATCTAATGAACAAAATAAACTAATAAGCAAAACAGAACCAGAGGCACAGACTCATGGAATAGACTGACAGCTATAAGAGGGGAGGGAGGCAGCTGGGGACTGATTGAAAGAAAGTGAAGGGGCTAGTCAAAGAACATATATGAAGGACCCACAGACATGGACAATGGTGTGGGGACTGACTATGGAACTTGGGGGCAGGCTGGTGGAGGGGTAAAGGGGGAAATGGGACAACTGTAATAGCATTAACAATAAAATATTTTAAAAAGTAATAAAATAATAAAATTAAATCTTACCCTTGCTTTCAAAATAAACTAAAATCTCCTTAGTGGTATATATGTGTGTATTTACAATATGATTTCAATCTGCCTCTGTACTCTTTATCTCATTCTATATCATTCTTAAAAACTAGGTCAAGTCCTTCAACATACCTTGTAGCTTCATACCCTGTGCCTGTGTTCACACCTGGAATATTCTCCTTTCCTCCTCCTGTTGACTCTTACCCATTCTTCAAGCCCAGCTTTCTCACCAAACTAATGTGTAAGACAATGAGCTATGCAGGATGGGGTGTATAAAGACATGTACAGCAATAATTATAACATACAGTAGATAAGTTTCACAAGAGAGGAAAAAATATAGTGTAGAAATTAAAGGAGGGAAGTTTTAATTAGAAGATTTCAGAGAAGAGGGAAGATTTGCTCTATGCCTTGAAAGACATAGATAGACAAGGTAGCTGTGGTGTTCTGGCTTGCAGTTGTGGTTGGGTTGTGTGTGTGTGTGGATCGGTGCTCTCTGGAGAACGTGGTGTTCTACAAACATGCTTCAGGAACTGGGGCTCAGCTGGGGGATGGAAGGGCAGTAAGCCATGTGAGCTCTAACCTCCCCATCCTTTTTCTAACTCAAGTGGCTCCACTCTTATCTGCTTTACACATCAGACGTGAGGTTCTCAAATGGGGGCAATGTTGCCTCTTTAGGGGACATTTGGTGATATTTGGGGACATTTTTGGCTGTCATAACTGGGAGTTGCTACTGACATCTAGTGAGTAGAGACCAGGGATGCTGATAAACATCCTACAATGCACAGGACAGCTCCTCTCAGCAGAGAATAATTTGGCCCAAAGTGTCACTAGTGCCGAGGTTGGGAGACCCCACATTAGACAAACACATGGATTGTGCTTGAAGAAAAAATTCTGCAGGTAAATCAGAATTTTCCACAGAAACCACTGGTGAAAGCCACAGTACACAAGCAACTGCATGCTGGTCATGTCTGGGTGGGAACCAGCAGTTCTGTGAGGCTGCAACCTGCAGGGAAAGAGTGGAGACGAGGCTCCAAAGAGATGGCAAAGTCAGAAAGTGAAAGTAGGAAGTGTGAATTGGCAGTGTTCACACTGTATTTCATACAGCACCCCTGGGGCCATGCACCTCCAGGTCTTGCCCAGATGCTACTGAATGCAGCTAATAAACTGGTGCTGTGTTCTCTGGAGAAGAGATGCTGTGCAATTAAAAGTTTACTGCTCAAGGTTAGATCACATCCAATGAAAATTTTTCACCAACCACAGTGAGGAAAAGTGAGGGGCTGGCTTTTAAAGCTATTGCCACTATCGGAAAATAGTTATTGTGGCAGATTCAATGTATTCAGGTCTGTTTAAAATATTTATAACTTATCTCAGTGTTTATCTCTACAAAGTCTTGCAAAGGAGGTACCATTATCACTATTTAATTGACGAAGTTCTGGGAGTCAATGAAGGGACTCATCTTGCTCTGTGGCAGGACAAGGGTGCATGGCTGGGCTGGGATGACAGCTCTCCAGGAATAGATACCGTCTTACTGAAAAGCACAGGGTGTGAGAGTAATTTTTCCAGGACAGAGGACTTGGCTCAAGTTCTTTCCTTTTCTTTTTTTTTTTAAATCCAATTTTGTGAGCATTCCTTCAAGTAGAGGACTCACTTTTTAAAATCAAATTTGTTTTATGGCGTCACTGGGAACCCAGAGAGAGACATGGGGGAGAAGGAAGATCAGGGCTGTGGAAGGGAGCCCTTTGCGACAGTCACAGGGACATGTCCTCACGTGTAAATGAGTGACTGGACTAAATCGAGGGCTCTCACTCCCCTCTGCCCAATAAAGTCTCCTGTAACATTTAGAACATATGCCACTGCCTATATATATATAGTCTATAAGAGACTCACCTCAGAACAAAAGACACACACAGAAGGGGCTCACACTCTCTTGTAAAGTTTCAGTGGTTTTATGAATAGTCTGCATGACAGCAGGCAAGGAAATACGAACTTTATGAACTCATTAGGGAACTGTTCTAGCTTGTGGGCGGGAAGGGAATTAAGACTTCTTTATTTTTCATCATCATGCCACATAAGAAGGGCTATGGTGACACTAGAAACTCTGTAGCCTTTAAATTCCCCCACTTGTCAGCACATCCCTACACAGTCAAAGCTAATATTAGATATGGAAAAACGAGAAGCTGTACTAGTAATAATAATAATTGGTCCCTCTACTGTCACTACTACTAGTAGTAGCATTAATGCTACAGTAGTCCCGCTTTAGCCACAGTTTCGCTTCCAGCTATTCCAGTTACCCACAGCCAACTGTGGCCTGAAAATATTAAAAAGAAAATTCTGGAAATAATTCACAAGTTTTGAATTGTATGTCATTGTCAACAGTGTGATGAACTCTTATGCCCGCTCTCTCTGTCCCACCCTGGATGTGAGTCATCCTTTCATTCCGCACATCTTCACTGTATGTCCAGTACAGTTTCATATTTTGAGAGACCACATTCACATAACTTTTCTTGCAATATATTGTTATAATTGTTCTACTTTATTATTAGTTATTATTGCTAATCTCTTATTGTGCCTACTTTATAAGTCAAACTTCATCATAAATATGTATGTATGGGAAAAAGCAGTATATCCAGGGTTTGGTACTACCCATGGTTTCAAGTATCCACTGGGTCTTGGAATGTATACCCTGTGGATAAGGGGGGACTCCTGTATTACTTCTGCTACCATTATCATTAATGTCATAATTAGTGCCTGTTTATTCGAAAAACTGCAGAAGTCCCACTTTATGCAATAGACGCCCCCCATTATTGCCGATTACTTCTTTCTGTCTTACCTCTTGCCACAGTGTTTTGAAAGTGAAATGCATCTGTCTCTGAGGTGAGGTAACATATTCAGTTCCACATGTTTTGGTGCATTATTTAGCTAGATTGTTTCTTACTGACCTGGAAAAATGGATGCTGAAACACCTGTGGCGTTTGGAGAAAGACTGCTGCAGAGACGGGGCAGCAAGGGAGGGGGAAGAAGGGCAGGGTGCCCAGAGCAGAGGCTAAATTCACCAGAGAACTGATTTCTGCAGGAGGCCAGCCCTGTGACAGGAAACCCATTGTTCCGAGGAAGGCCCAGCCTGCACAGGGCATCAGGCCTGTCTGAAGAAGCAGTGGCCACAGAGGTCTCTGAGCATCTGCAACGCAGACTTCCTGGTTCCTCTACCACAGGGCCCGCTTTTTCACCTCTCGGAGTTGAAAGCTTAAGGGCTTTCACGGGAACTTTGCAAGGTCTTTCTCCCATCTGGCAGTTCCTTCAGGATGCCTACACCTCCTCTTCCTTAAATATCAAGGAAGTGACTAAACATACCATGTGTCAACACATTCAGCAGTTACCACATGCCTTTCCCATTCTCCTGGGTGCTTTAAAGTCAAATTCAAACACTGCAGCTGAAATGTGCTTTGCAAAATAGATGTACTCAGGAAAAGGTGTGTGCAAATTGTTCATTATTTTGTTTTTTATAATTTAACATATTCTGGTAGGAAAAACTTTGTAAAATAAAGTGTCCCAAGGTATTTCATGGGTAAAGCCATATTTTATTTTAATGTTTTTTTAAGGTAAAGATAAACATAATACTGTCACTTTTTAAGGGAAGGATTGGATGTTGTTATATGAGGGTTCTAGGCAGAAAGCAGTCCTTTGCTTCTGTATAAACTCTGCCAGGTCAGCTCATTCCAGTGTTGGCTTCCCAGGCATGGTGAGGGAGTTTGGCCAAGATAAACACTGGTTTTAGGACACAAGGCTTGAACTGAGTCCCAATTCTCTTTCTTTTCCTATTGTGACAACCTTGAATAAGTCATTTAATTTGGACTTCAATTTCTTTTTGAAAATTAGATGGAAAAAACCACCAGCTTCAAACGTGGGGTCAAGTTTAAATGTGATTAAAAGTAATAACATTTTTTAAAAAAATTAGTTAATCACAAACTATTATACCCAACAGACACAGAGTTAGTATTGCTATTTTAATTTTGTATTGTTGTTATTATTATTGTTATCATTCATCAGTATAAACTGGGCGGTAGGGAACTTCAAGTGAGATCTCAGTTCTAAAACAAAAGCAAATTGGATCAGAGATTGACCGGACAGAACTGAGAAACAAACAGATCTACTCAGGGAGATTAAAACAAAACAAAACAAAACAAAACAAAACAAAACAAAACAAAACAAAACACCCAGAGACACAGAATGAGATAACATTGAAGAAAGTGTGGATACAAAGGCACAGAAGTGAGAAAGACAGACAGCAAGAGAAGAGACACAGAAATGAGAAGCTCCAAGTCAGACTCCAAAGCAAAGGCACGGACTTTATCCTTAACTCGGTGCTGAGGATGGAAAGGACAGGAAGTTGCGGGTGAGCTTTCCTGTGGACTGAAGGCACTATGGACCTAAGTCGTCAGGTCACTCCCTCTCGGATCTTCTCTGCTAGGATCTTGTCTGCAATCCAAGTGTGATGCTTGTATGCATACGTTTTTGGAATTTTTTTCTAGAATGGCTAAGCTGAAGCTGGCATCAAACCTGTAGTTTTTCATAGTCTGAAGTCTAGAAAAAAACAGTCATCTGACATTCTGTCTTCCACTCACAGCATCTCCCATATTTACGTGGGCATGGGACAAAAACTAGTTTGTGAAAGGACATCTAACATTCTTACCTGGAATGCTTATTTCTCCCTCCTGCTTCCACTCCACTCGACTCCAGTTAACGTTAATCTCACTGCAGCAGTTCAAAGACACAGGATTGTTGTCGCATGTCACCTTCACTTCTTCACTTGAGAAAATTTGGATGGGTGTGACAATAATTTTTTTTCTGGACTCATATTCAAAAATATCTAATGTCAGTTTGCAAATATATTCACCTGTATAGAATACACAAAAGCATTTATTATTACTACATGTGTGTATCACCTTAGAAGAGTGATAGCCTCGTCTTATGATCTCACAGTGCTTCAAGAAACATCCTTTTCAAAAGCATCAGAGACTTGGTCTAAACAGCCCTAAAGGAACATTCAGAGAGTGGGATGATCAATGCAGATATTTCTAAAGACACAAGGTAAAGAGTAGACAAACGTTCTAAGGAAATAGCAGAAATCTCAGCCTTGGCTGCTAAGTAAAATGTGTAAAGATGAAAGAGAGAGAAGGAAAAATTGTAAAGCCTTAGAGAATTAGAAGATTGTGGATAATTTTAGCATTCTACTTAACTCTGGGGCAAAATCAGAACCAACGAAGATGTGATAGGACCTATGTTTCTGCAACCCAACTTCATTCAGAGAAAAAGATGCCTCTGTTGACCTCTGGATTATAATGGGGTTATTAAATTCTAAAATGTCAGGTTTCAGGCTTAGCTTCTGTGGTTGCTGGGGGAGAGGGGCAAGGAGGGGCAGGGAGAAGGGATTACAATGGAGTACAAGAAAATTGGGGGAAGGGGATGGAAATGTTTACTATCCTGATTGATTGGTAGTTTCAGACATATACCTAAACTTATTAAACTGTACACTTTAAACATGCATAGCTTATTACATGTCTATTCTACCTCAACAAAGCTGTTTTAAAATTAAAAAATAGTTAAAAGTGTAAACTGCTTTTTGTCTCAGGTTACAACTCATAAGCTTCAGTAAATGTGGAAAAAGTATTTGTCTCCCAAGACTAATTTGCTTGGCTGATATGCCATTGGACTAATTTTCAACTTGGAAAAGTTAAGCCTGGTGACTTCTCTTTGAAGATGAAATGCTATATACACTTCCTGTACTCTGCTTCTCTATGAGTTCTTCATTCCTTTCCTCCCATTGGTTGTTGCTTAGAAACCCACCGGCGTCCCCCCGAGTGATGTTGTAAATGGTGAGGCGGGACACTGAGGTCAGGTTGTTGAGCACGGCGGTGTCAATCCAGAATCTGCTGCTGTTCTGGATGTCAGAGCGCCTCCCTACATGGTGCCAGGAAACGTTGGAGGACGGAACTTCGGTTTCACACACCAGAGTGACTGTATCCCCTTCGAAGATGATTTCTGGTATGACAGAGAACTTAGTTTCATCTGGAAACCCAAAGAAAAGAATTATTGGGATTCTAAAGGAAATAAAGGTAATCAATGCTACTCACCAGATGCTGCGATCACAAGATGCCACGTGGTCACCACAGCATCTGTGGTGCTCTCAAGAATGGGGCAACCCGTCCTCCTCCCTCCATCCCTGGGCACTTGGTGTCTGGGGACCAGAGTCAGAGCTGGCTAGTTACTAGGTACATGGTTTCCAGTCTGGGATCTTTGCACACTTAGGAGTCCTCAGTGGTAGTAATCTGGATCCCAAAGCTATTTTTAATATTTCCAATAGTCTGGCAGAAATTTGCACATTTGTTTATGAAAAAGCCATACCAGCCAACTTAAACATCAAGTTTCTTTGCTGTTCACTCAGATAACATCACCTGTTTCTCACTGATAACTGATATCTCATGCTGACTGGAAGCTCTGTTCTATGTCTTTGATGAGTTAGAAATGGGAAAATGATTGTTTTAAATAATCAAGTCTGGGAAATAATTTTTTTAACACCTAATACCCATGGGTCCTTAAGTGTGGGAGCTTTATAGACGCCCAGGTTTGGCTCAGAATCCTGGTTCTGTGCCTCAGGCGGCTGTGTGGCCCTGGAGAACCTGCTGGGCTGCTCTGAGCCTCAGCTCCTGGGTCTGGAAAGCAGTGCAAGCTACCTTGGGAGGTGATTTAGGGGAAGGGTAGCTGCTATTATTGTTTTCACAGTAAAATTCTGAAGAACCACTGCATTGAGTAATCTTGCAGATAGAAATAAAAGCACAGTATTCGTTATTTTTGTATGTCTTTTTAAGGTTGTTCTTTGCTTACATAACAGGCATTTTTCCCCCCCTCAGCTGTGTCTTGTGCTGCAGCCTTCATGAGGTCCCTGTGGTGAGGGGACCTGGGAGCTGAGTGAGGGGACTAGGCGGCCTCTTTTGCATGGGGCTTCATGGTCAGTCCAGCCCTCTCCATGTGGTCAACATGGGACTGAAACACCACAAAATTAATTTGGGATGATGATGTTCTGGTCAAAATATCAAGGCATCTGAGTATTTCTTATCACTTTTACTAGGTTCCTGAGTAAACTAAGATGTTTAAAAATCACATTCATTAGTTAGGAATCAAGGCCACTCCTGAGTATTTAATGCAGTGAACTGGTTTGAAGTCACACAAACTTGTGTAACTTACTATGTGTTCTTGAACACACTATTTACCCTCCCTAAGCCTTCATTTCCTCACCTGTAAAATGAAGATTATATCTACCTTCCAGATGATATGAAGATGAAATATGAGGAAGACACTGGGCTCAACAGAAAGATACATTAATAAGCACACTCTTTTCATTACCATTGTTGCTAATAACTATGACTAGTAAAACTGCCAGTATCGTAGGGTCATATGGAAATGATCATAAATTTATTGGCAGTGGTTAAAGAAAGGGTGTTCTAGGTAAGGGGCCCTGCTGATTGATCAAGCATCACCAGAGGACTAACATATGACCAAATCAGTGCACCTGTTCTGAAGAGTGCCATGTGCCCTTGTGTTTCATAGAAAAGGATTTAAAAATAAGTTCCTGATACCAACTCATTCATTCAGCACTTTCTTTCTTACACTCCTATTGTCCCCTGCCCTTCAAATATAATTTTTAAAAGGCACTCAGTCAGCTGAATCTTTTGAATATCTGTATCCTGGATAAACGCCGCCAGCACCACGGAGAACAGGGTGGTGTCTGAGTTTCCTGTGGAGTTGCACAAGACGTAAGTTCATGTTTGGTGCTCTAAGGCTGAGGGTATCACAGAAGCACACTCTGGTCTTTGAAGTAGGGTGGAGAAGAGTGTAGACCCTCCGCAGAAAGGGGATCGGGGGCCATTCACAATGACTGTGGAAGAATAAGCCCCAAACACTAAAGCACTTGTGCGGACCATAGTGTCAGCACCGTCATTTCTGGACCGACAGCTACTGGTCAGTAAAACTGTGGACACTTACTCATTTCACTGTCTGGCTTTCCTCAGCACAACTGAAATTTTGGGGAAAGAGGAATCATAATGGAAGCTTACCTGTGCTAGAAACTACTACTCTCCTGTGCCCTCAGAGTGATTTTTAAAAGAAGAAAGAATTTTTCATGGCAAAGCATCGTGGATTGGTGGGGTGCTGTCAGGGTGGTGTGGCATTGCTAAAATTGCTTCTGTGTGAGTCTACATTTTTAGGCCACTATTCTCCGTTCTTTACAATTTTCACCAGTTTGTTGCTACCTAATTTACTCTGAATTTTTATTTTACTCTTTTATCTTGATTTTGTTGTAGAACTTTCTTACCATTGTGTATCTCTTTCAATATTTTATTTTTTAAAAGATCTGCTGTCTAAAAGTACCAGCAGAGACTGCGAAGGGAAAGAGCAAACAGCCGCCGTGAGGATGGCCCAGCTGCTGAGGAGGGTGCCCTTTCTCCAGTTGTGCCTGGGACAGTCTGTGCCCTGCCCTCCCCCAGTGTGACCATGTTGCTCTGAAGAGGAACCATCTTTACTTGGGAACCACAGGACTGAGTTACCCAGACATCTGCCGGCCAAACTCCAGCCCACCAAATCTCTGGCCCTGCTGGGTCCGCATGTATTCTACAAGCAGCATTATAGGTCCGCCCGCCTACTAACACAACAGAGCCCAACCCTGTACCCCACTTGTAAAATGGGGGAGAACTTCTAAAATCCTAGGATTCTTACAACTGTAAGATGTGATCCAAAGCAGTGGCTCTCAAACTTTCCTGTGCATCACGTCACCTGCAGGGCTTGTTAAAACACAACTTGGCCCCCATTTGGACTAGGAAGGCCCCAAGAATTAGTATTTGTAACAGTCCCCAAGTGGTAATGATGCTGTTGGTGGGGGGGGGGGCACCCTTTGAAAACTATTGCTCTAAAATAACAGCAGCCCCCTGTTTAGTTTCAGTGCGTTCTGCAAAGTTGTGGTCCCCACCCGAACCACAACTTTGGCTTTACTTTTTTAGATATTTTGGTCCTATTAATTTTTAAAAAATCTGTAAACCCAGATGGCTCTGTGGCCCCCTTGCAAACTCTCTTGCCTTGTGACCACTCCCCCAACCGCAGTGACATGAGTTCTGTGGGGAGGCTCTGCAGCAGCCTAAGGTGGGGAGATGGCACAAAACCCCATGCCGGGGACCGGAGGCTCTTCACCGGGAACATGGTAACAGAATTTCTTAGGTTTAAGCATAACCATAAACACCACTGCCATATCTAAATGGAATCTCTGGATATGAAAAATGTAGCAATGTTCTACTTACTACTAGCAACTGCTTGAAAGGAATTGTAGTCCATTTTGTAGGTCTGATTGAGGCTCTGTGCTACTAGATCATTTGCCTTCCGCATTAATGCAGGCGATGGTGTTGTAGTCTTGACTGCGTATGTCACAACCACACTGCCGGGCCTGGATGGGGACCACTCAGTTCAGTAAAGCAGTAACTGACCTGGAAGAGTCTAGATCCTTATGGTTTATTTGTGTGGGAAAACAAATGGCAGGAAGGGCTCACTGCAATCAACATGTTTTCAAACTCTAGTTGAAAGCCTAAGGCAGGGCTTGCACACTCAGATGTATGCAGACAGCTAACATAAATGGACAAAATAGTCAGACAGGGATGAGGGAATGAATCACATGAGCTGGCCCTAGGGTGGCAGCCACAATGCAGAGACTTGCCATACAACTGGGCTGGCCCAGTGTTACCAGAGAAGCTTATATCAAGGGAAGCCAAAATCCTGACTATTTCTGTAAACATTCTTAATTTTTAACATTGGCAACCAGCTTTCTGAAAAACTCTGCAAACCAACTCATGTCTGCCAGGGTGCCCAACTTCCAGGAGAGCCACTCCCATTGCAGCTGGCCTCTGCGGTCCTGGCAGGTCAATTTTTCTTGAATAAAGGCATCATTGCATGACATCATTTTACTTTTCTGTTTCTGAACACTCTAAACTACAAACTTATCCAATATCTTTGCAAAATCCTTGTGTGTGTAGAATGAACAGAAATCTTTTTCTCACTTTCCTTTGAGTAGGTACCTCTGTAAGGAGTGAGCTACAATCCTCAGTATTTGAGCTGCTTTAAGCCCCAGCAATCTGCCCCCACTGAGCATCCCAGATGTCACCTCTCTGACAGGCCTTTCCTCCTTCACTAGTGCGCTGGTCTGTGCCATTAGACAGAAATGACCCAATTATGGCATTCTTACCTGAACCCTGTCACAGTCACCAATATGAAGCCTGGTAAAATACTGTAACCTTTCCAGAACTGGAAAATAAAGCAAGACAAGTGTCATGAATCAAGGTCCAGTGAGAGAGATGACAAAGATTAGAAACCGAGTAAAAAGCACATATTACTTATCACTCTGAGTAAAATTTCATCCTGCATATTTTGTTAGCAGTGGCATCAGCATATCTTTGAAGAAGTCATTCCTATCTGCCTATGAAAGTCTGGGTTCTCTAAAAAGCAAACACCAGATTAAATGTGTAAAAAATGTACTCAGGGAAATAGCTAGGAAAGAAGACAGAGGAGGCTGCAGGAAGCCATCTGACCCCAAGTGGAAGAGAGCAGAAATGAGGTTGGTTGAAATCATTCTAGACTAGACTGAGCCTGGGAAGCTTCAGTAAGGCCTTCAAAGGGGTCTCATGTCTGCGAGACACAGACCTGTCAAGCTCATCCATTGGCAGCCAGCAGCAATCGCTGTCAGGGCTCTCGGAGGCAGCACAGCTGGGGCCCTCAGTCAATTCCAGCCCCTGTGTCTGAAGATCCACTGGTGCACTCTTATGGCCACCACACTGCCTAACACATTGCACTTAACATAATGCAGCATTGGTTGAGCAAATGTGGTTTTTGATGATGTTTTTACTCCAGTTTGTTTCTCTGAATACCAACTGTACGAGAAATTCAATTTGATTCAAGTCACATTTACAGGGCAGATATCATATGCAAAGAAAGCACTGTGCACCAGGTACCTGGATGGACAGGATACAAAGATTACCATATTTTTCTGTTTATAATGTATACTTTTTTGCACCAATTTTTGAGGGAATATTAAGGATGTGCATTATACATGGGTAGTACCTGAAATACCCTGTACTTTTCTTGTACTATTTGTTACATAAAATTTCTTATGCTATAATATGTTAAAAAATGCCAAAGTTATTTTATAACACAAAAACAAGTATCTACATATGTATAAATAAATAATTGAATTAAGAAATTAAAACAAAAGTTTTTTTTCCTGAAAGTTTGGGCCAAAGGTGGGTGTGAATTACACATGGCAAAATACGGTAATGTGTCATTCTCTTTCCTCAAAAGTACATGATTTTGTGTGTGGTTGTGTGTATGAGGAAGGTTCTTATGCTGTGTAGAACCCGTTACATGCCAGATATGTAAATCAGATGTCCAAGAGCCCTACTGAATCAGCACTTTACCATGGCGCCCACGGAAAATGTTAATGTCCTGTGGCATACTCAGGAAGGCTCCTAGCCTACTCCTGCCCGGAGAGCTAAGGAAGTCATTATCTCAGTCTACCTGTAATATGTGCACACCAGTTGGGAAAGTCTATTCCAAACAGGTCAATACAAGGAAAGCATTTTGGTTTAGGTGAATCAATCCAATGTAAAGCACTTACAATAGTGTCTGGCACACAGTTAACTAAAACTCAGAGAATATTCTCCGTTTTCACATAAGTACATTTAAACCCGTCTTAAGTGTGAATGCCTGGGGACTGCTAGTGTAGAGTGATTTGGAACCCTCTGTGCCACCCTTGGGCTGGTCCACCCAAAAGATGTTACAGGCTTCATCCATGTACTGTGTGAAGACAAATAGAAGTGTACATCTGGTACTTCTAGATCAAGTTCTTAGGCATCCAAATAGGTTTCAAGTGAGTTTATGTCACCAAATCTTACCTGAATCAATTCTGTCCTGGGAAGAAGTCCCACCTATAGGTCAAGATGATGTCAAATCATCCTGTGAACCCTGTTTGATCTGAGCACTTTTTAATTCATCATCTCAGAAGTGTAGGAATAATTTTGACATCCACATTCATAAATTCTGACCGATCCAAGCAAACTATCCATAGTTAATGCAACAGATTTAGTTCAGCCCGAAGTGTTTGATTAGGAGGCTCCTGAGGCCAAAACCTACCGCTGTTTCCAAGTCAGTCTTGTAGGACCTGTAGAGGGCAGAGGAGGTGTTCCTGAGCTCTTCTTGAAACCCCACATTTAGTCTGACTGACATCCTCAGGGTTACAGCTGAAAAAAAGAGGCAATATTTTAAAATCTCATGTTAGCATTTAAGCACATAAAGGACAGAGAAACATTTACTTGATCTGATACAAAATAACCACTGAAAAAATGAACATTTAATGAGCAGTTACTTACCTCCCTGGAGCTGGCAAAAAGGTCCTTTGGGGGGCAGTCCTTTAAGGCAATTGCAATGATGCCCTGCAGGGGAGTTGTCATGGTCTTGACAAGTGAGATTGGGAAGGCACTGTTCTTGAGGCCACCTATAGCCGGTCTCACAGGAGCACCAAATTTCATCTCTTGTAGGTCTGCAGACTAGCATCAACCCGAACAGTGAGGAAAGAGAAGGTGGTCACCACGTTTGCATTTACAGACTACAAGTATTATTTACAGGCTAACTCGATTCCATATTGCCCTCTGGGAAGTCAACAGTACTGCATGAGATTCCCATGATTCCTGTACGCATCATCATGCTATTAGGCATGGGCATCTAAAAGATGACTCCTCCAACTCACCCATGGGATATCCAAAATGATATTGTGATAAACAGATTTCTGGACATACAGTGTATAATAGCTAGCGTCCAAGAAGGCCCCTGACCATCCCTGGCTCTGGAGGTTTTCACACCCTTTTGTAGTACCCTCTCCTATTGTACTGGGGTTGGTCTGTGTGACCAGTAGACTATAACTGGAGTGATTTCAGGCCCTCAGAAACTGTGTGGCATAATAAATGTCTGTTGTTCAAATGCTAAGTTTTGGGGTCATTTGTTACACAGCAGCAGATAACAAATATAGAGTACAAGTAAAATTGTGCCTTTTACATTTTATGTCAAATGTGAGCAGCCCAAACAGACTCTGCTCCTACAAGGACATTGAAAAATGCTCTGAAAACAGAGAGCTTTGAATTTATTTCTAAAACTGGACCAAAGTAATATTGCTAGATGCTGTTTGTTCTGCACATGGGCACCTGGGCAAAGGCTCAACAGAGTGACTACCCAAAGGAAAGCCACCCAGTAATTGTTCCTGAAGTAGGAGTAACAGCTGAGTTCCAGTGAACCCTTGGACATGGATGCAATCCTGTGTTCCAAAAGTTGTGGGAGCTGAGCAGAGGCATAAGGAACAGAGGAAACCCAGGCTGCTGGTGACGGTGGTGAATTGGCAGGGGAATTTGAAGGCAGCCAATAAGACCCCCTTTGTCAAAATCGCCTATTGACCTGAAGTCACACTGGTAACGTATGTTTTGTTTTGTTTTGCTTTCATTTGTTCATTTTTTGAGAGAGGAGTGGGGGTAGTATTTGAAGAACTTTTAACTCCCATGTAAAATAAGAGGGTGCTTTAAGAGGACGACAAAAGATACCATCACCAGACCACCTACTGCATTCCAGGTATATTTGGTGCTTTGCATACACTGCCTGGCTCTTAGTTTTGTTTGTTGTTATTAAAAAATTGAGAGGATCATAAGGCAAGCTGTTTAAAGAATGGGCAGGGAGAGGCATGGGAAGAGGGGAATGGAGAAAATTTGGGGGTGCTTAGACATTAGTGTCATGGTCAGAAAGTCTAATCTTTACCACCCACCTATCCCATATCACTCATTCCTCTCCTAGGTCAGCTCTCCCCAGTCTTGCCTGCTAGTTCTGGGGTCCATGAGTCTGAGGTTCTCTCAGTTTGCTATCAGGGAGGTTTCACTCCTTCAGCGTGAGAATGGCCAGTCTTGATGGCAAGATAAATTAAACTTTCCCAGGGCATTTGCATCTTAAAAGAGAAATGGCATAAACAGTGGAGCCCCTGAAATCACACCTCCTTCAGCAGAGCAAAATAAAGAGGGAGAATGTGTGTATACTCTGTATTGAGCGTACGTAACATTATTAGCTCACAACTAAAGCTTGTATTAACACTCACATGTTATTCGAGAAAAACAAAACGTATTTATGTGACACTTACTGGTCTATTTTGTTCATTAGATTTGCTTTCTAGTATCCAAGGAGATACCAAAGTTTTTCATTAGAAATATTGGAAAACAAAGCAAAATTGACTAAAAATCTATCAAATTATTAATTTTCCCCCCAAAATAGGGGAAATAATTTTAGATGCAGAACTATGCTGAGTGGAGGCATAGAAAGGTGTTTCCTATGTTGTTCCAACATAACTGTTTTGTGAAACATTGTACGGAAGAGTCCTGTGCACAAATCATTTGAGGAACACTGTGGATGACTCACAATGCACATTGGCATTTGATCAGAGAAGGTCGTGGTAACTTAAGGAGATTAAGGCTAATGTAGAATTTGGCAGGGAATGGGATCCGAAGGGAGCTATAAGGCAGTGATTTCAGATTCAAGCAGAACTAAAGAACTATCTTAAGAACTAAAAATGAAGATGCATAGTATGACATTGTGTAGGTTATTTAAAATATGATAATTCAAAAGGATTTTGAAAAATAAGAATTTTATTCTTGCCACCATTTTAGAATAGTAAAGCCTAATATCTTAGTGCTTTTCAATTTACAAAGCAGTAACTTTTTAAAAGACAAGGGATTGTCCCATCTCATAGCTGCTATGGCATAGAGGTGATGGTCCCCTGAGACATAGGAGAACTAGCTAGCATGACCTTGAAAGGAGCCAGTGACCAGAAAGCCTAATCCCATAGTCTGGGAGGTTCTCCTTCACGCCTTGCTTCTGATCCAGGCATAGAGCTCGTTCCTATTTCCTGACCCATGATTCCAAAACAAGGGGGAACTTGCTACTTATTAATATTCTGAACCAGTACTTTCTATATCTACTGATTGCCTAGGGGAAGAGAATCCAGTAATTTGTCTTGGCCATATCTCAGAACCACTTTGTATCAACCAACAAGCAAACCACCAAATAAATATTTAGTCACCATTTAAAATAAGCAACTGGCTGTAGAGTTTACCAATAGGGACTTCATCTAGGCTATGAAGTCATAAAATCACATATCAGGCCCACTGGGTCTTTTCACTAGTCTACTAAAAAAAAAAAAACAACAACTTTTTTTTTTTTACTTGTAAGGAGCTTAGACAGCCTTTCTCCTGATATACCCAATCCTCCATTCTAAAGCAAAGGGTCTTTTACTCACCTGTTGTCACCTCAATGCTCAAAATGTTGGCAGCTAGGTCAGTGTCATTGCCTTGAATTGGAAAACTGAGGCTGTTCAAGTAAGCTTTGATAGGCTCCAGGAAGGAGGCATTTTCCAAACTGATCTCAATGTCCACAGTGTACTCTTTAGCTGCAGGATGACTGTTAGCAACTGAAAAGAAAGCATATGAAGGCTGTGAGAACTTACCATCAGTGGTGGAGAGAGAACATGATAGACATTTAAAGTACTTAAAGGTAATGACAGGAATATGTGGATGCTGGACACATCATTCCTTAAGAGCTTCTAACGAAACTTTTGAGAGAAAAGAGTTTTCACACTGACCACCACCAAGTCCCCCTTCATGATGCTTCCACTGTACGACTTTACTATTTAAAGGAGCAAGGCAACTGATCTGCCTGGTCTCCTCACAGTGGTTGTTGGCTATTTGAGAGACTCGCAGGCTAAGCTCAAGACTTGTCCTTCCTCTCCATTCCCACACCCTTCTTGGTGTCCAAGGCCAAGAACCTCCATGTGGACAACGGACTGTAATGGGACAAGAAAAGAAGCAGAGAGACCTAGTAGGAAGGTTCTGGCAACAGTCTAGACAATAAACTCCAATACATGTCTTGACTCAGCAGGATGACCAATATGTTTCAAACACCATTCAACTAACATGCATGTACTTTGAGAGCCGGACTATTTAAACTTGAAGACATCTGGGAAAAGTCACCTAGTTAATTCCCTTTGCTCCTAGCCTGTGCACACAGCAGGCTATTTGTTTTTACTCTGTGTCTCCAGTGTCCAGAACATGATAGGCACTCAACAAAAGTGAACTGGCAAGTTGTAAAGTAAAATAAAAGAGATCTTTAGCTCTTCATTGTTCTTCCAAAATATCTCCAGGCTGGCTGTCTGGCTATCATTCTAGATGAATCTGCTCCCCAACCCATGCCCACTACAGGCAGGGCAGATCATATTAAATATATATATATATATATATATATATATATATATATTCATATATAAATGTTTTATATAAATATATATCTAATGGTCTATTTTTACAATAAATATATTTATTATAATTTATTTATATATAATTCATTATATAAGTATATGATTTGTTACATATTATAAAATATATAACTTACTATACATTAATATATTTATATATAAATATATATTTAAAATATATGAATATATATGTATTTAAAATATAGATTTATATTCTTTTATAGATTATAATATAGATTTAATGTTCTTTTATGGTTTCCTATATTACATTATGTCTGGCCCACTAGCTGTAAGCTTCTCAAGGGCAGGAACTGTTTCTTTCATTCCTCATGGCCTTGCTCATGCCATCTGGCATGGAGCTCATGCCACATAGTAAATGCATGTCCAGTCAATTCTTGTTAAACCTGTGACTCTCTGAATTGAGTCACAGATTCACCTCTCTGTCACTGCCAAAAATTTTGGCTTATTCTTGGCTGAAATATATAACTGGAGCAGGAACCATGGACAACCTTAAAAAATTAGGAAAATTTTTTACGGAGACATATTGAGAAGGCAAGCTGTGGCCTGTTTTATTTTGTCAGTTACATACACAAAAGATAAGTGAATACCTATAAATTATCACCTTAAAATATAAGTAAAATCTGGACCTATGATGCCTATTTTATCAAACAATTAAAATTCTAGGTCTATTTTCTAGAAGGGCAAAGAACGTCTCCCATAATGTTGCAAGATTTGTTTTAAATGTTCCAAGGATTATTTGTGTGAAACACTAAAATAGAGCAAGTTTATTGCGGGAAATTCCAATTGATAAATTCTTGTGGTAGAAAACTGTGATGTTTGTTCACTTAGAGTTGCAAACTATGTTTGTCTTAGGATGTTGGTTTACCTCATTTACCTTGTTGAGAATTGTTTCATTTTTGGCATCATTCAACTTAATGTAAACTGTAAAAAAGTCTGTGGAGATTTTCTTAAAATTAAGAATGCACTTAATGTATATTTTCTCCTTATAAAAACATATTTACTGTAGAACAAGTGACTTTCAAGACTGAATGTGGAATCTCAGTCTGTTATGATATTATGCCATTGCCTTAAATTTCCTGTTTGTTTGTTTTTCCCCTGATTCTCAAATGGTTTTGTGATGAAAGCAAGCTGCCTGGGAGGAGGAGGTGGAACTTCTTATCTTAATTTGTGTGATCCAAATTAAGTGTGATCCAAACTCTGAACACAGTACTTGCCCACTGGGAACATCTGCAAAGGGGCAGCGGCCTGATATTTACAAGGTCTGCCTTAGAGTACATTCTTTTTCCTGAAAAGTAATGTTTATACTCTCCAGAGGATTCCTCTTTGCTGCATCAGTCTACTCTCCTCCCATAGATGTAAACAGGATTTCCCGGATGTGAGCAGTTTTTGAGAGGTCTATAATAATCAAATATCACCCCAAGGTCTGACAGCAGCATACTACTGAAGCCTGCCTAAGGGCCATATCTGCCACCTGTCCCTGAGCCCCCCACTCTGCATTCTTTACAGACATAACTGTAGCCCAAGCCTGTGCCTGGAAAGCACACGGTGACTCGTGGACGTCATCATTCCCCACTGAAACCAAGGCAGTTAGGAAGATCTCCTCCGCTGAGGTCTTCCAGGGACCTGAGCCAAAAGCTTAAAATACTAAGAGGGAAGTTCCTGTGAATTTAGCGAGTACCAGTCTATGGGATTTGTGCAACTATTAATAAAAACACCAGCATCTAAGACACTCTGTCGCTTATCCATCTTTTCTGTTCCTCAATAACTTCTCTAGGAGTTCCAAAGTAATCGTCATCCTGAGTGTCAGTTCTCCCTAAAGACAGGGAAATATGTGGGAATCTCTAACAGAGAAGGGAACATCTTCTTAAAAATGGCTCTTCCAAACAGGCTCAAAAAAAAAAACACCACCACAACAAAACAACACCATAGTATCTCAGAAGGCTATGGACTTGCAATAGGAAATAACCTACTTCAGGGGTGCCCACACCTAACTGATGATCATGCACACCTAGGGAATTTACACACACAGGTATTTTAGAACTTCAACTGACCTGAGTCAAAGTAGAATCTTCATGGGTTAGGCCCAGAAATCTGTATTTTTTTTTTCAGTTCCCACTGGTGCTTCTGGTCATCAAGCACATTTGGGGTCTAACATTGTAATCCAAATGAGGAAACTGAGAAGGTAATCTTGAGGAACTAAGATTAGCTCCTACCCTTGTTTTTGGCTTTAGCTTTGCATTTTGCTTGCAGCGCCATCTGCTGGTGCTCCTCCCATAGGGGCAGTCTCCAAGTATATTTGCTCCCTCTTATCTTTCCTCTTTTGCCTTAAAGGAGCTGATACTTGCCCACCTCTTTCTTCAGGGACACTGAATGGATCATAGGTGATCATAATGAAAGTAACAATAAGAGCAGCTGCCATTTGTCCATTACTTGGTTGGTTCCAGGGCCATGAGGACAGTATATAGACACCAATTTGCAGATGACAAAACTGAGGTCTAAAGGGTTGAAGCCACATGGACAGCAAACGTCAGAGCTGAGATCTGAAACCACATTTTTCTGACTCCAAATTTCATTTTATTTTAATCATACCCTGTGGTGACTCAAATAGAAGATAATGGAAGTGACCAGTCTGTAAATCCTAAAGTACTGTGAAAATATATGGTATTATTGTTAGATGTGTCTTTGGAACATGGTGTGCAATTCTTAAAGTACATTTTAAAATAAAATTAAATCGAAAGGCAAAATTATTAATAATAAATGGTAGAATTATCTAAAAGTTTGTCTAGTTTGATTTGACATAATAAATGACTTAGAAATCCATAGTGAGGAAACACACAATGACTCATTGTCATCAACACTCATGGATTTTGACACCAACTTTTGCTGAGATTGTTCCTAGGTTTATTGATATATAAGTAACTTCACTACCTATTGAGTGCCTACTTCCCAGGCACTGTGCTCAGTGCTAGGACACAGGGCATACTGTGCTCACAGCCTCAGACAGGCCTACAGTTTGTGATAAAAATGCCAAACCTACCCCGTCATCTCTCTCATCCCTGAGGACTTCAGAGCTTGGGAAGGTGATACTCCTGTCCTGCCTCGGGTGACAAGGGGCCCAGGAGGAACAGAGGACTGTTCCCATCTCTCTGTGAGTGTGTATTTCAGAGGCCTTCCACACTCCTCTGCTGCCTCCGGACCATCTGATTTCAGTTTAATGTGTTTTCTTTGTCTTGGGCTCCTTTGTGCTGGTGTTGTTTGTCTGAATTTTTCTGACTCACCGATGCCCCAGTGGAAGGTAGCACATTCCAGGTGTCATTGTGTCACAGACAGAGGCCTATCTGCAGGCCCAGGGGGCACGAGCCAACCAGGATTTCCCTTCTTCTTCTCATAAATCACTGCTGCCACACAGCACTTGTCTTAAAGAGACATTTCTGAAAAGCTGGACACAAACTGTGACAAGCAGTTCTGTCTTAATCACAGCTGTTAAAGCGAACGATACCATTTTGCCCGACAACTCTAATAGGAATTATGGCTTCTCAAATGTCAGAGCCTAAGTAGAGCCATAATTAACTTCCCACCTGCAAAAGAATGAAAGCTGCTAACTTCATCCAGGAGAAATGAGGTGGGGTGTGGCTTTCTCTTGACCAAAGGGGACAATGCTTCTTTATCACTGGACTTGGCTTTCATCTCTCCCCCATAGTTCTGTAGCAGGTAAATATTAAGGCTGGTTTTATGCTTGTTTTTCTGTTTTGTTGGCATGTTCCAGTAGGTAGCAAATTGGCAGCATCATAGTCAAAGGATCCTGTTCTCCTGTTAGGTTTTTAAAAGGTTTGCTCACACAGGGGTAAGCACCAGAACCCCTGGCTGGGGCTTACCTGGCAGGTGTGGATGAGGACGGTACGGAAGCACCGTGTCAGGAAACCCTATGCTGTGAAGTCTGGAGAAAAACGTCAGTCCTACTGACCCTTCATACACCCAAAGTATCAAAGTCAGCCTCATACAAAGTTCTTTTCTGAGTACAGTGAAGACAGTGGTGGCTATGCTCCTTGCTCTACAAAGCTGCTCCAAGAGTCATGGGATGCGATCTCACAGGCCAGATACACACGTTGGAAACTATGACTTCACTGTGAGCACGGACTTTGACTCAGGGAGAGCTGGGTGGACTGCGTTCTTACCTGAGCAGACCATTTACCTCTGTGAACCATGCAAGTAATTTTGTTGTTAATAAAAAAATTATTAAAACAAACAAAAACAAATAACCTCATTAACATTTTAAAAAGTAATATGTAAATATTATTTAATCATCCCAACAAACCTGTAATGTAATAACATATGTGTGACATATGTGATACACATGTGTATTATATATGTAATACATTATTTGGTATACACATATAGTTATACATATATACGTGGTTGTGTGGGATAGATGTGATATGCATGTGTATATAAACATGCACACATATGTTTGTGAGTGATAGATGTGATATATGTGTGTATGTGCATGCATACATGTGGCTGTGTGATATGTATGTGTACACATCTACATGTGGTCGTGTGTGATATATGTGACATGTGTGTATACATATATATACACACACACACACATATATATATAACAGATATAAATATATGTCAAGGGCCCAAGGAGCCATATAATTGAGCAAAGTGGCTTTGGAAGAAGTCCATTGTGCTCTGAAAATAAATATGATTACTGATCCTACCTTTAAAGACAATTCTATCCCAAACCCTAAAAACTTGGTCCGGTATCTCAAAAGAAAGTTCCGCTTGAGAATTCTCTTTTCCTTGGAACCACTGTTCGACCCTTTCTGGTGTTAGGGCTCCAGAGAGGGAGCTGTGCGAACACGTGAAAGACCATACCGCTCTAAACCCAGAGCCCAGTGCTTCCGCCCCACTTACTTAACACACCACGCAGAACACAGACCCCTCTGTGTGGCCTCTGTTGCATATCACCCCCCTATCGCTTCCTCTCATAGTTTCCCTGGAGAGCGATGCTCTTATTATAACGCACATTCCAGGTACCCGCGGCCTAGTGCCCAGGCCTTTCCACAGCCATTTCGTACTTCAGTAATTCTGTAAAAGTACCAAGGCCAATTCATCTCCTGTAGATGGTGAGTTGAGTGATTAACAGATCCAAAATGACTCTGGAGGCGCAAAAGCACAGAGGGTCACGTATAATAAATGGAAAGCAGGTTTTCGTGGTGATTTATCACTATCATGAATGTTTTTAATGGAAGCACATCTGGAAAAATTTTGGAATATCAAATCCTCAGATGTAGATGAGGTTTCCTCCCCTGCTGTCACCATGGGTCACAACCAGCCCTCTCGGAAGTGCAGGAAGACGGTACTTTTACGGCCGTCTGGTCACCAACTGCCCCTGAGGAACTGGGCAGCCTGAGCCCTAGAAGAAGCTGGCAGGAACCCAGAGCTAGAACTCAACCACCAATGGTTTGATTTTTAAAAAGAAAAGTCTTTCAAAACACTACATGGGGACGCTGAGGCCCTGCTCCTGCCACAGGGCGCAGAGAAGGGGTGGGGAAGAAACCATGGTGCTTGCTTTGAAGCGCAGAAAATGCCGTCTGTGCTCCAGACCACTTCAAAGAAGGAGAGGAGCAGAGGGGAGCAAGGGTCCCTGGGGGTAGAAAATGAGGCTAAAACAGAAGCAGAGAGAGAAGAGATGAGAAAGGAAAGAGGGAGAGGAAGGAAAAGAAAATAAAATAATCAGTGGTAGGACCTTCCAATGAGGATTTCGAGAGCTTGATAAAATGTGGTCAAGTTCTCATGTCCCAACAGTGAGTCTGGTTCCTGCGCTGTGAGGGGCTCTAACAGGGGCTGCTCCCCAGACCTCAGGGCAAGCCTACTCCCCTTGGCAGCCCAGCATCTCTTTCAGACCACAAGACAGAGTGGCCCAAGTCACAGCACGTCTGGAAGAGGGTTCAGTCACAATGCTATAGTTAAGAAGTTTTACCTTCTACACGGTTGGTAAGCCACGAGGCCAGCAGACTCAACAGTAGGAACGTATCCTCTGAGCTCACAAAGAGGCAGCTATGACAGAGATATGCACTCTTTTCATTTACTCCATCACTAATCGAGAATCTGGGCCAGAAGCCAGGCTAGAGAGAGGAAGAGAGTTCAAGGGAGCTCATGTCTACTGGGGATGACAAACAGGAAGCAAAATAATTACAATGCATTGGGACACTCTTGTGCTGTGGGAACGTGTCAAGGGCAATGAGAACCCAGAAAAGCTGCCCCACCCTGTCTGGGGATTAGATGGAAGGCCATACATGGGCAGGAGCCCTGTGAATTGGGACTTAAGTCAAAGTCCCTTAGACAATCAAAGGGTGGGAGGCGGTGGGCAGAGCACTGACCGTGTGAAAGGGAACAGGGAAGAGAACAGGAGGGAAAAGCAGGCAGGGCCCGGTAGGACTCAAGCAGGTGATTAGATTTCATTTTCAAGACAATTGAAAGCACATGGATTTTACCCAGGGAAATAAAAGCATCAGATTGATGCTTTTGAAAGATTCTTATGATGGAAGTAGGAGAATCTAGTCCTGGGAAAAAACAGCCAGCAGGTGTACACCGGCCCCTGCCCAGGCCCTGCACGTGGGCCAGGGCACCAAGGGTCATTGTGCACGTGAGTGTCCACAGCTCTCTGCTGCCCTCAACCCTCCAAAGGTCAGAATCCTATATTTTTTAGGTTATCTTTTGAAATTTATTGGGAAAATCAAAGTGGAAGACAGAGGAGAAGGGCTGGAGTCCAATGGTTAAGTTGACGCACCATATAAAGTGATAAGTGAGAACAGAAGAGGTCACAAAAGGCCGAAGGAAAGGCCGGTGCATTGAGAGTGGTGGGTGGAGGGCAGCGGAGGAGACAGGCACAGGCCATGGGAGAGGAAAGGGGGATTACAACGTTGCCAAGATTCGTTTAGTGCCATTTGGAGGGCAGAGTAGAGAATGGAGATGCTTTGTAATTACTTGTAGATATTGAACCCTGATGTGTTTGGAGACTGAATTATGTGGATCGCAGTGTTTTGAAAAGCCAGAGCAAATGTTGTTTAATCAGACTCACTAGAAGTGATTGCCAAGCAAAGAGTTTACATACCTGCTCGTTTTTGCCTTAGCGGCTCCTCCCCTGCTAGTTCATGTTCACGGAGATTCTGAAAGAACATTTTAGAAGATAGTCAGTTAGTGGTAGAGATGTCCTTTCACTATGACTTTCTGACCACATGCCCCAAATGTTAGAACTGAGTTTAGGGCTGCAGATTCGGCGTTAGCACCTTGTGCCCAGTGGGGGCCGGGCAAGCAGCAACTCAGTGATGGTGAAAATGGCACGAAGTTGACTCTGTACTGTGACCTGGGAATTCACTTTTTATAGACCGGTCTCAAGATCCGGGAGTGGAAGAGCTCTCACCGTATCTGAGTTTCTCAGAGTTCCTGCAGCTGGAGTCCTGCCAAGAAGTATAAATTACGGTGTTCTCAACTCGTGCACTCTGCCTAAGATTCGAACCCTGAGTCAGTCCAGTGACCTTTCCAACAAGTCTCACGACCTGTTCTTGGCACTCAGCCTGACCCCACACCAATATTTCTGCAGCATTAGAGTGATTTAGATTGTCCAGGCTTAGGCATTATTTTCTCCTTCCCTGGTCCTTTCTCTCCAGGATGGTTGCTACCTGTGGCAGGGATCATGACAGCCAGCTCTGGAGTCAGACTGCCTGGGTACAAGTCTGTACCAGTCAGTAGCTATGTGACCTTGAAGAATTTTTTTATCCTCTCTGAGCCTCAATGTTCTTTTCTCTAAAATGGAATAATAATGGTACTGACCTTACAAAATTGTTTTGAGAATTAAGCAAACTCAATGTGGCACATGGTATGCTCTTAACAAATGTTAGTTATATCATATAGAATGAGTTAATAACAAGGGCTCTGCAGACATTGAATTCAAATTTGAGTTCTGCCGTGAAATGGCTGTGTGACTTTGGGCAAGTTGCTGAATCTCTCTCTGTCTCAGCACTCACTTAGAATACAGGAACAAAAACAGTTCGCCTTGGGAGGGTGTCACATGCTTAATAAATGTAAAGCCCCGAGACTAGTTTTGGTGACGAGACAGGGCTTCACATTCACCACTCCCATGGGCCCCTCTTTCTGCACACTCTCGCTTCATCTGTATAAAGCTTTATCTGCCATCATACCTGGCTTCTTGTTTAAGAACTGGTATTGTTTGGCTTTGCTGTTCAGATCACTGCCACCTCCGCAGCTGGTAACCACACCTGGATCTGAAACATGCCTCCTAGCTCGTCTCTGCCTCCAGGTGGGCTTTCCTCTGAGGTACTTCCCAGTCCAGACTCCCTTCAAGATTCAATAGAAGAGCCTGACCTTTATGAAGTCTCCCCAGATACTCCTGCCCACAGAGGAGTGTCTTTTACCATGAACTCTATATACCCATGAACCTCACCCAAGGCAAAGCTCATTCTGCTATCTGTGGTGTCAACTATTAGTTTCTAGTTATCTCACATCATAATGAAAACAAAAACAACAATTACTAAGATGTATTCAATACCCTGTGTCAGACACTGTTAAGTATTTGATATGTGCTAACTTATTTTGTTCTCATGACAACCTAAGATGTGGATACTGCTATTATCCACATTTCACTGATGAGAAAACACAGACACAATGAGGTCAAAAACTTGGTGAAGGTCACACAGCCTTTAAATAGCAGAGCCAGGATTTGAACCCAGCTTGCCTGGCACCAAAGTCTGCAGTCTACACAAGTGTTGCATCGTTTCATCAGGAGATACCCCAGGAAACTGTGGTTTGTCTCAGGGACCCAGTTTCCATCTCATATTTTTTTCTTTCTCTAGTGCCTTCTCCTATCCCCTCCTTTTCAATGACTAGTATTAATATCCATAGGAACTGAGGAGAAACTGTGTGTCTGATAGTTCATACATGTTCTTGAAGAAATGAATAGAGCAGTGACGGATGATGATTGAAATTTCAGTTGCTACTGCATGTGCAGCAAGGCTATTTCAGCTGTACTGAAACTTGCAGGAACCACACCAAGAAGGAGTGGAGTCCACACACAGAGCTTCTTCCTGTCCAGCTTCCCCAGGGGCCTGCTTTGGCTCAGCACCAGGCAGAGGGGAAGGGTCTTCTGCTACATTCCTGCCTCTCTTCTCTCTGGGGCTTGGGGGTGGGTGATGGGGAGCCACCGGCAGCCTTCTGTGTCCACTCTTCATGGACTGCGTTTGGGGGACTCAGCCCAGGAGAAGGTGACCACTGGCAGTCACCTGTGGTCAGCTCTCCCAGGTCCAGTTTTATTTTCTCCATTTCCCAGTGGACCTAACGAATTGAGGACTTGCTGCTGGCAGTCGTACACTGAAATTAAGACACATTACAATTCTGTCGTGTAAAGCGTTATGTTTGAAATCTTCGTGGCCAGAAGGGTAATTGGCCTCTCCTCCCTGCAATCTGATTTGGCAGGTCTGGGTGGGGGTCTGCGTGAAGAAAACTGCCTTTTGAACCAGCACTTCCCTTAATGTGAGGCCACATGTCGAGTAATGCTGCTTCTTAACTCTGTCCCCAGTCTTGATGGTGATTATCTGGAACTTTCAGGGATCATCTTTGCAAAGGGCTGCTTCTACAACTGTCACCTACTGCCTCTCTATTGTTCAATGAAGATTCATGGCTTTTTGTGAGAATAACCTACATTTTATTTTTAGCCCTGAAATCATTGGTGAGAATGAAAGGAAAACAATACTGAGAGCAATAAGATCTCTGAGGGGTTCCCCAGTGACAGCGTGACTCTCCCAGAATTGAGAAGGGACAAGGAGACAAAACATGGAGCCTGAACTTCAATAATGCAAATGCTGGAGTCACACCAAGAACCAAATCCCACCACCCTGGCTCTTTCTGGTTGGAAAAGTCATATACTCACTCTGAGCCTCAGTTTCTTACATTGTGAAAAATAATGTGCCAAGACACACCAAATGCTTGTGCACGCCCTAGCAGTGGAGTGTGCCCATGTGTCTGACTGGCCTGGGGTTTCTGGGGGGCTAGCTTTGCCCTCCTGAGTCCTCATGTTACCCAGTTCTGGGATCTCTGAGACTCTAGAACTTGCCTTTTTTCTTAAACTTTGGGTGCTTGGGAGAACTCAGGAGGAAACACAGATCCTGCCAAGTGCTTTCAATACTCAGCTAAATATTAACTTTAGACAAGATAACAGAACCTCCTACTGGGCCTCCCTCAGCTTGCCCATGTAGAAGTGCCCAGATGAGTGTCTGAGCGACAATGGCCAGCTCCGTCCACAAGGAATTTCCTGATGGCCAGGCTTCAGCCGGAAGACACAAGGTCACTAATTCCAGGAAACGCCCCACCTGTTGGACAAGATGACTTTACAAATAACCATGGAGGTGGGGGCAGTGGCCTGAAGTCAGCCTGGAAAACCAGTCAGGAATGAGAGCTGACATTTCACATGGAGAAAAAAAAACTCCCGTGGAACCTGACTACAGCGTAGTCCTCACATGTCCCAGCTGTCACCAAATCTCACACCTCCTCGTGGAGGTCCTGTACTCACTCCTCTCTATCTGGACCTGGGATCCCAGATTTCAGGCCTTTGCCTCCACATTAAATAATTGTCTCAGCAAGGGTCCTGTTAGAATGTCTCCTCACATAGGCATGCTAACTAACACAGGTTTATTTGTGCTAGGATGGCACCAATAACTACCAAATCTTAAGTACATGCTCTGTGCTAGTCATTGTGCTGGGGCATGGATGTATCGGAACGTTTCATCCTCCCCAAAAACTAATGAGGAGATACTGTTTACCCTCATGTTATGTAGAGGGAAGAGGTAAAGGGAGATAATGGAACCTGCCTCCTCTAGGTATGTACGAGCAAGTTGCTGCGCCTGACTGTGACCAAGTTTCCAAAGCTAGCGAGCGTCAGAGCTGGGCTTTGGACTCAGGGCTGAGGCCAAAGTGGGGAGTCGATAGCCGTGCTGCTGCAACTGTGGTCTTTGGAACAGGGGTAAAGGCAGCTGGTCAGAAAGGCAGTGCTGGGGCCCAGCCCAGACTTCCTGAGTTGAAATCTGCATTTTGAGGAGGCCCCAGGTGGATTCGTGCACACGTTGAAGTTTGAGAAGCTGCATCATCAGACTTTAAAAGCCTCTCTCCCCCATTTGCACACCCGTGTTCACAGCAGCATTATTCACAACAACCAAGAGGTAAAAACAACCCAAGTGGCCATCAATGGATTAATGAGTATAGAAAACGTAGGATATACATACAATGGGCCATTATTTAGTCTTAAGAGAGGAAGGAAATTCTGACGCATATTACCACATAGATTCATTTTTAGGATATTATGCTAAGTGAAAGAAGCCAGTCACCAAAAGGCAAATACTGTGTGATTTCATTTATGTGAAGTACTTAGAATAGTCAAAATTAGAGAGACAGGAAGTAGAATAATGGTTGCCAGGTGCTGGGGGAGGGGGCAATGGGACGTTGCTATTTCATAGATATGGATTTTCAGTTTTGCAAGACGAAAAATTCTGCAGATTGGTTGAATGACCCTGCATACATTTAACCCTACTCAGAAATTGTCAAAATGGTAATTTTTATTTAAAAAGCTGCAATTAAAAAAAATCTCATCACCATGTATTGCATTTAACACGGTAGAAAGTTAGCCATGGAAGCCAGGAGACAGCTTAGAGCAGTGTAAGCTGATCAGGCAGGCTCAAGCGCACTGCTCCGAGGGGGTCTTTGGCCTTTGGGCTGTATGAAGATATTATATCTTGAATGCAAATCTAGGGAGGAAAAGAGGGTTCTTTTGGGGTGGTGGTGGGACCTTCCAGAAGAATCAAGTTCAAATTCTGCAAGCAGTCCTGGGAGATGAGTGGCTTATCTCCTGACAGTCTGTGCCACCAGGCAGACAGAGAGGATTTGTTAGGGTCACTGTGCTGAGGGCCAGCCTGGCGCAGCAGGAGAGAAGGGCTACAACCATGACACTGGGACGCTCTGGAGCACAGGTAAAGCTAACGCGATTGCTGAGATCACCTCACGCAGTCTTCCTCCCCACGTGCCAGAGGTAACTAGAGCTCTGCACGGACCCTGTGAATTCACAGGAAACGTAAGCATCTGCCTCCTCTAGGTATGTACGAGCAAGTTGCTGCGCCTGACTGTACGGTTACGCCTGCACACCGGAGTCTGGGAGACACACAGAGCGCAGTACCCAAGCCGTGAGAGATATAACAAAAGAGACAAAGGAAATCTAGGCGAAACTGCGAAAGACGCAAAAACGGAAAACAGGAAGTGCATAAAGTCATAAAACAAAATCCTGAAAGTAGGATCAAACATTTTAAATATGGCATTAAATATGAATAAATTATACTCCGCAATCAGTCAGGTTTACTCAGATTTGATTTCAAAGGGAAATAAAGGCTTTAAACACTGTTGTTTATATACAAACTATTAAATCAAAGCAATATATTAAAGGCTAAACAAAAAATAAAAGACAAAGGTAGGGGAACACAAATCCAAAACAGGGCTGACAACTGGAATAGAAGACAATGAATTAAAATTAAAAAGTATTGAGCATGGCAAAAAGAGACATTTTACAATGCTAAAATGAATAAATGAAGCTGTAACAATGGTGATAGACTAACATAGCACTGAAATACTTTTTAAAAAAACAGCAGGAAAAAAACATTACAGGAGGAGAAATAATAATAGCAAACAGTGATACAACATTTAATAGACGCCAGGGCCTGTTCTAAGGCTGTGTATAATATTAACTAATTTAATTATCATAGCAGTCATAGGAAATCAGTACCATCATAATCATTGTTTTAGAGAGGAGGAAACTGAGACACAGAAAGAATTATTACATCAGTCTCCCAAGATTTCATAACCCCTGACATACTTTGTCTCTGCTACATGGAATGGGCTAAGGAAGAAATAACTCCATAATATATGAAAAAATAAAAATAGTAAAATAATAATAATGGAGTAGTTATCACCCCTGTAGTTAAAGGAAACTCCTATTAACTTACCAAAGGCTAAATGACCTGGATAATTTGTCAGCAAAAGGCTTAGACGATATCTAGGCTCCTTCAGCTATATCAGTCTATTATCACCCACGCGATTAACACCTTTTGAAATGTGCTCCTGTCTGATGCTCAAGTTAAAATGAATCCTTTGAGCACATCTGTCCTTCTCAATCTTCAAAATCTGCCTTAGAGTCATTGTTGTCAGTGTCACGGAGTAGAGCCTCAGGCCTGGAGGCAGCAATGTAATTAAGGAGGGAAGCCTGGGGGATGTTTCCTTGGTTTCAGACAAGCTGTGACCCAGTAGATACACTAATATCCATTTATGTTTACTACTCCCCACCCCCACTGGTAACATTTTCTCAAAGACCCTCAGAACAATTTTTTATGCAATTTCCGTCTGTGACATTCCCAGGAAATCAGAAAAATGTGACAGGGAAAAATATCGCAGATGTGGATTTACTCACCAAAGGATGAACAATGGCCTCTGAATTCAAGGTCTTTGTAACGTGGGAAGAATAAATCACAATGATCATGAAGCACAACGTGGTTCTCCTTGGATATTTCATTTCTTCAAGTTTGAGTTCCTTTGTCTGAAATGGAAATATGATGGTTTAGATATAGAACAAGTTATTTATAAGATGTGGAGAGAACTTGCAAAACCCTATCTTGAAAGCCACACTACAAAAGGACCTTTTCAACAGGGAAAATAAGGAGCGTAAATGTATCGACTCTAGAGTCCCTGCTCCACACCCATGGGGCAGGAAAGGTCAGGAAGGATGGGGGATGGCCCCTGTAAATAGAAGAAAGGTGGCTGACTTTGAGGTTCATTTCCTATTTACATGGAGAAGGAGAGGAAGAAGAAATCAGAAAAGAGAAAGAGGAAAGAGAAGGAAAGCAAGAAAAGGGGAAAGACTATTCAGTAAGAAATACTTTTAACATTGGGATGCAGAACACATAATTATGAACAAAAGGATTCAGAGATTAATACCTTTGCTACATAGAACGCACTGTGATATTTTCAATCCTTGTCTACCCTATCTTAGCCTATATATTTTTTAATTCTGGTAGCAACCCATTAAATTGACTCCATGACCCATATCAATGGGCTACAACCCATAGGTATGGAAAATCCTGTACTTGAATCATAAAATTATAAGTTGTATTTTGTATTCTTTTTATAGTCAAAAAGGTGTTAATTTGCATTATATAATGTAGGACATTAATATCATAATGTATTTCATCCTATGTATTGATCTTTGATAGCTATCCTTTTATCATGTGGCATTTAAAAAGTAGAGAATCAATTGGAAGAATCCCAACCCTCATGGGTCTGGGGACCAGGACAAACTGCCTTGTTGAAACTCCTTTCCTTATTCACTTTTCCATGTCAGGTAGGGATTAGGACCCAGAATCACTATAAACTGTGATTCCTTGAATAAGTCACTTCTCTGAGTCCAAGTCCCCCAATCTGTGAAATGGGGATAATTATGTAGTACTTCGTCTAATTTGCTTATAGACCTTTCTGAGACTCAACCATAATTCAAAGCTGTGAAGAGCTCCAGAGGTGCCGTCTGCTATGGTTTTCACCCTGATTGTTAGTGGAATCCAGAGGGCAACCATCAGGAAGGGCAGTCCTTGGCTCAGGCACTGCAGAGAGGGCCTGAGGACCATGGCCAGGATAACACAGAAACGACAGCCAAGACTTACATGCTGGGGAGAATTGTGTTTCAATCACCAGCTGCCAGCCACCTCCTTTTCCTCTTCCCCGTTGAAAAGAGGGAAATATAAGGCCCTGGAAAACTGACCCAATTGGCAAACCTGGCAATCAAATATGCTTTTAAAATTCTGCAACTGGATGTTTTTTTAGAAAATGCTTTGCAATTTAGGTTACAGGAACACATATTTAACATCAGATGCATTTGCTGTAGGGAAATCATGGCAACTCATTGCTTAGTTCACTGTTAGAGGATTTTTCTCCCTTGTTCAAAGGGAGTGGGCTTTTGCGGATACTGGGCAGACTGATTTAGCCTGGTGATAGCAGCTGTTCCTGGGATGGATTGAGCATGTAGGAGGCAACCTAATTTTTTTCAGGCCCCAAGTTCATGCACTGTGTTAGCTGGTTCCATAGTGAGGCAGTTAACCAAGGGATGAGACTTACTAACTGACTGGTTAGTAAGACTCCTTCAGTATGTGACTCCCAGGAAGGGACTCAGGTATTAGAGGGACTCAGGCTGACTCCACAGCTTTCCACCATCTCCCAGTGTTGGCCTTTTGTTGAGTGAGCAAGAACTATAATGTCCCTAAACGGTTGTGCCTAGTCCTTTTGTAAAGGCCACCAGCCATGTCCACTATTCCCATTTTCCTTCCTCCAGTCTCCCCCAGGACAATTCCTGATTAAATCAACATTCTTTTTCTCAATGGATGTATTTGGTGACTACAAAATCACAAGTCAATAGAAATAGGGATGAGGGAGGCCCCCACTGCGGGAGGGGGTTCTCTGGATGCAGAAGAGTGACAACAGCTACGTATAGTCATCAGTCACACACAAGGGTGAGGGGTTTGCCACCTGAAAGGAGAATGCCACTACCTTGGTAGAGAGGTAATTTCAAAATATCTGACAATATGAACCTGACCAATTTGGACAGTGATACCAGTTGAAGATCAGTATAGCTTTTGAGGTTGCTACTACATTTAGGGGGAGACCTGAAGACAAGCTTTTCTTACCTAATGCTCCAGCTCACAGCTGCTCTTGTCCACGAGGAAGCCAGTAGGAGCTGTTTAACTTGGCTAATGGAGGCAAAAATCCTAATTTATCCAGCTAAAAGCAAAGAGCATTACTCCACATTCAAGGCCGTGTGTTTTTAGTAGGGTTCCCTTAATCATAAATCCCCAGAAGTTCATTTTTATTACAAATTCCTGGAGTAAAGGACAGACAATTGCTAAGAGACACAGAGATAAACAGGCAGAGAGGGAGAGAGAGAGAGAGAGGGAGAGAGAGAGAGAGAGAGAATGATCTGATGTCATTCCCAGTTTCTTTCTCTGTTAAAATGGTAAGTCCTGAACACTCTGTACTAAAACATACCAACCTGTGAGAGCCAGCTGTATCTTAGAAAAAGCTGGGAAATGTGATCTCATGACCAGTCCTGACCCTGTGGTGAAGACTGACTTCCTGGTCTCCTCTGACTCTATTTTCCTGTCTGCGAAGTTAGAAGAGAGGGAGAGGGAAGTCTAGCCACCTGACATCATTTGCCAAGAATAAGCCGTCAGGATTCTCAGAAGAACGGCATTTGGAGGATGAGGGAGGGTCTAGGTTCCTTGAAACAGTCTATGATGACATTCTCCTACAGAGTGGTTATGTGTCAGGAGCATTATTGTGAAAAGGGCCTGAAACACATCAGGAAACCGCTCTCCCCAATCTTGGAAATGACCAGGGCTTAAGATCTGCTGCTCTTTTGGAAACACTTCATCAGCCTTGACCTACCCAGGCTTGCAGTAGGAAAGAGAGTGAATGAGCTTGTGTATCTTGCAAGTTCAAAGCATGTTCATCAAATGACCACATCTATGAGGTCACCATCAAATTTTGATTCCAAGCTCTTTTTAAATAGGGCACTAGTAGGAGTCTTTCTGGAAATAATTTATTTCCTAAACTATACACAGCTCTGCCTTCCTGTGCTCTCTTGGAATCTTTGGCCCCTCTCCCCTGGGGAGCCCAGCCTGATACTCTCCTTCGCTCCTCGGGGACTAGGAAAGTGAGAGGTGAAAGTGAGCCCACATTTGATCAGCCTCTGGCCAGGTGTCTTCTCCTTCCTCCAGCCTGGGGCTCTGCTCCTGGCTCTAGCCTAGCACACGGCCCCTCCCAGCATTGCCAGGGACTGCCACCTAAGGCAGTTTCCTGGAGCATTTGTGTAACATCTGCTTCAGTGGTTTTCATCCCTGGCTGTGCCTCAGAACCATCACCCAGGGAATTTCCCCTGTTTGTTTGTTGTTGCAATATCATCCCAGAGCAATTAAGTCAGAATTTCTGGGGGATAGGAGCTGAGAATCTATACCCACCCCAGCTGCTTCTGATGCATGGCAGGGTTGAGGTCTCCAGATCCACATCTTTAGCATTCCATTGCACTTTTTGTATTGCCCTGCATACACCCAGTCCTTCCCATCACCAGCCTATAGCTCTCCTTCTACTAAAGAAACCACTGAGAACTAGGGTCTTGAAGGGGATGCATTTAGGAGGCAATCAACAAATGGTGGATGAATGAATGGGAGTATGGACTCAGAGGTAATCAATTCAATAGTTTTGATGCAATTCAATAGCCAAGATGAGATATATAACAGAAGCCACAAGTGGCTCATGAAACTGCTAAACATCACCCTTTGGGCTGCTTTGTGCCCTTTGAAACAGAGGCAGCTGCCTCTGCATATGCTGCTCTCTTTTGTCTGAAATTCTCTCTTGTGAGATTGTGTGATATATTACCTCACATAGTATCAAATGTGCACTTACAGGCTAACAAATATAGGCTACTTTTTACTGGCCCCAAACTGTGCCATGCATTCACAAATTGAAATGAGTCATGGCCCTTGTGCCCAAGAAGCTCTCGATCTTGTTGGGAAGGCATGAAACATACATTTAGGAAGTATAGACAACAAGGAAAACATAAGCTTGAAAGACTCACTAAGTGCCTGGTATGTACCAGACACAGTGCTAAGTACAATAAATGTTAATTGACTTATTTACCTCTCACAGTAACTCTGTGAGGTAGGTATTTTAATCCTAATTCATAGATGAGAAAATAAAGGCCCATAGAGGTTACAGAACTTACTCGGGCCACCCAGCTAGTAGGTAGCCAGGTCGGATCTGCCTCCAAGTTGCCCTGTGTCCAAAGTGACTTGGAGTGTGCAAGCAATAAGCATGACAGAGTTGAGAAGAGGGAGAATTTGGGTGAGCTTTGGAGTAACAGGGGTCACTGTCCAGGCCCTAAAGGATGATGGGCAATGTTTTGATGTCTAATGGAGAAAGAAAAGAGAGTTTCGGGCAAAGGGGCAGCATAAGCAGAGGCAGCTATCTCTGTTTCAAAGGGAGTAAAGACCTCCATGGCACGCTTTGTGGAAGCAGTCCTGTGAGCCACCTGTGGAAGGTCCCTTCAGGAACTTGTCCAGCCACTGTGATACTGGCTCAGACATGGTGCTTGGGAGGGCATCATTCTCCTGAACAATCACTGTCACCAAAGAAGACAGAGCTATTTTAACTCTAATTTGGAAAGAAAATGAATGTGATGGCCTGAGGCTCAGGTGATTCCCTCCTTCCTGTAGAAGAAAGAACAGCAACTTTGAAGCAGAACAGGCTTGTGTTCTGATTCCAACTCTACCACTAATAAAATGAGCGAGACATTTAACACTGCTGAGCCTCAGCTTCCTGCCATGAATAACGAGGATCCAGTACCCATCTTGCAGCATTGTCCTAAAGATTAGAGGTCATGCTCAGAAGCACAGCTTGGTCACAGCTGGAATATGTTATGGGCTGAGTTGTGTCTGCCCAAAGTTGATATGTGAAAATCCTAACCCCCGATACCTCAGACTGTGACCTTATTCAGCAACAAGATATTTAAAGAGGTAATTAAGTTACCATTAGGTCATTAGGATAGACCCTAATCCAATATGACCAGTGACCTTATAAGAAGAGGGGATTAAGACACAGACATGCACAGAGGGAGGACCATGTGAAGATATCAGAGGAAGATGACCATCTACAGGCCAAAGACAGAGGCCTCCAGAGAAGCCAACCCTGCCAACACCTTGATTTCAGAATTCTAACCTCCAGGATGGTGTGGAAATTAATTTCTGCTGTCTAAGCCACCCAACCTATGACACTTTGCTATGGAAGTCTAGCAAACTTATATAGAATTTTTAAAAATATTACCTACTTTAACTTTTTATCCTTTACAAAGGCTAAGTGTAGCCTTCTGGTCAGCTGCTCAATATTTATCGTTTATTCTGGGTATGTTTTATGAAAGTTGAAAAACGGATTTTTGTTACATCTGGATAAAGCATGAAAACATACAGTCTGAGCTGGAAGACGAGTTGGGGTTCTTCTCTAGTTCAAGCTCCCCAGCCCCGACTCACACACACACGCTAGCTTTCCAGGCGGGAAAACTAAGGCCTAGCAAGGTTTTTGCCTCTCAAACATAGTTGGGGATTGAGTCAGTCAGGACTCAAGGATTCTTAAAATTCTAGACAATAATATTACCTTTCAGTCAGGCAAGCCATTTGTGATAGGCTTGTGCATAGTAATTGTCAGCGATGATGATGACGACAATGATGAGAGTGATAATGACGATGGATGATGATGATGATGATGATGGTCCCTGTCATTTACTGGATGCTCACTGTGCTTCAGGATGCTAAGCTCTCTCCAAAGTTTATGTCATTTAACCCTCTCAATGACCATGTTACCACCAAATTATCACTACTTTTCAGATATGAAAATAAAAGGTTAGGAGAAAGAATAAGTCTTCAAGGCCACACAGCTGATACCTAGTAGTGGCAAAATTCTAAAGCAAGAAGTCTATTTTACTGGGGTTAATGTACCATTTGGGCTATGAGATCTTCTTGGTGGGATATTAATAAGAATAAAGGAAAACTTTCTCTGAATAGACACTACACCAGGCAACTGGAAATATGATTTCTTGCCACTAATTAGCTGTGTGACTTAGGCCAAATGACTTTACCTCTCTGAGTCTGTTTTCTTCTGTGCAAAGCCAGAGAGTTGACTGTATTCAGTGATTTCAAAATTGGGGTGTAGGAGTTGGCCTCTGAAGGCCCCATTACTGTTCAAAGAGTCTAAAATCCCTCACAATTTTTCAAATCCAATGTAACTTCACTTAGGTTTCTGAGTCTAATCATAACCATCTATTGCATTTATCCAATCCACCTGTGACAGCCCACCTACCACTTACTGCACAGTTCAGGCCTTCGCTGCCTGTCACGTGCACCATTGCATTGACTTCCATTGTTTTCCTCCCTGCCCCATCGTCTACATGCATGCAATGCTGATCTTCCAGAAACACTCTTCTCACGTGTTTATCTTCTGCCTTCAGAATAAAGGCAGTCACTGATACTCAAGGCCCTGAATGACCTGAATTTTATTTTTCAGAGCTGGTATATTTAATAAGCATCTATAATATTTTCATTACTGAAGCTGCTTGCTTTTTCATAATTTAAAATAGTGCAAGAAAAAGAAGAAAAGTCACCCTTTGCAATAGCTTGGATGGACCTGGAGAACATTATGCTAAGTGAAATAAGCCAGTCAGAGAAAGACAGATACCATATGTGGAATCTAATGAAAAAACTCATATATGCAATCTAATGAAAAAACTAAACTAACAAGAAAGATAAAGACAGACTCATAGATAGAGAGCAGGCTGACAGCTCTGGGGATGAGGGCTGCAGGTAGAAGGATTGAGCCAAAAATAAAACAGACTCATGAACATGGACAACAGTGTGGTGACTATGGGGCAGAGGAGGTGGGTGGAGGTGGAAGAGGGTATAATGGGATGAATGGTAGTGGAAAAAAATACAATAATAAAATAAAATAAAATAGTGCAAGAGATTTTCCAGTTTTCATGTAAACCTAAAAATATAAAAACTAATACTTAAGAATTATTTTGGTTAGAGTGAACAGGGAGTAATTATTATTGCTAAACTATTTTTCAGTGTGGCAAAACCAAAACAATTCTGCCATTTACATGATTTGTTAGTCTCCACCTTTTCCTGCCCCTTAGCCCCAGGATAACTACTGCGTATTCAAATTCTACCCACCCTTCAATGCCCAGGCTAAAGGTTCTCTGATCTGCTCAGCCATAAACAGTACCCACTTCCTCTAAGCACCCACACTTAATCTAGGCCCTTAGCCTTCTTCCTTATATTTATTGTTGCAAGTGTTGCAAGTGTTGCAAGTGAAGCAGACCTATTTGTCCCCTCACCCAAGTTCTCATTTGTGTACTCATTCACTGGACAAACATTTATCAAGTCCCGCCGAGTGCCAATGTGCCCTGCTGAGTGCATGGGAAATAGCAGAAACAAGAGAATGGTCCCTGTCCCCATGGAGCTTAGAATCTAATGGAGTAGGTGAGATGATTGTTCAGTGTCACAGTGGCTTTATTAGAGACCAGAGAGCCACACTATGAATGACTCAATTTACTGTTTAACTATGATTGTGAAAGTGCTACCAAGGAGAAAAATCATAATACTAATATTTGTTTCACATTTACTATGTGCCAGGCACCCATCTAAGCACTGACTGTATTAAAAGTTTTAATCCTCACAATTCCAAGGAAGTGGTTCTAGAATGATACCTTATTAATAGCATAATACCAAATTAACTGAGCTACAGAGTGGTTAAATAACTTGCCCCAAATCTCACAGCTGGTAGGTGGCAAAGCCAGATTTTGAAACTTGGAAATGTAACTCAAGAAGCCATCATTTTAACCACTGTGCTGAACTGTCTAATAATGCCCATTAAGAGAAAAATATGACATAGTCTAGGGAATTTGTGGAAGGAGTCCCGGAGGAAGTATTAATATTTCACTGAGCTGGAATATGAAGAAAGAGTTGAAATTAGCTAAAAACAAAAGGGGAGGTAGGAGGGAAAGGAAGAAGTAGAAAGAAGATCGTGTGCAAAGGCCCTGAGGTGGGAAAACACATGGCACAGTCAAGGAGCTGCAAGCAAGCCAGAGTGTCTGGGACACCTAAAGGAAGCAGGACACAGTAAGAGATGGGGCTGGTGAGGGAAGCAGAAACAAGACAGACAAGCCTTATAATTGCAATCACAGGAGTGGGTAAGATGGATTAGGAAGACAGCATAAAGAGCAGGGAAGACCAACAACCAAGGCCCAGAGAATTTAAAAAATCAAAGGTCCATTCAAAAAAGACAGTAGAGCCCTGAGGGGTGTAGCTCAGTGGGTTGGGCATCATCCCACAGACCAAAAGATCATCAGTTCAATTTCTGGTCAGGGCACATGCCTGGGTTGCAGGTCAGACTCCCAGTTGGGGGTGTGGGAGAGGCATCTGATCAGTGTTTCTCTTATACGTTAATGTTTCTCTCCCTCCCTTCCCCTCTCTCTAAAAATAAATAAATAAAATATTTTTGTTTAAAAAAGGGAAAGACAATTGAGCCAAGATATTTGGGAATGAGAGACCAGAGAGGCAGGAGGCAGGAGAGTCTGGGACCAAGGAAGGTCAAGTTTCAAGGAGCAGAGCATCATCAACTTTGTCCAAAGTCCTCAGAGGTTCTGCTGAGGGGAGGGTTGAGACTGCCCATCTGGAGACATGATATGTTCTCAGCAAAGGGGATCTCTTTGGGGTGATGGGGAAGGAAATGATACTGGGAAGAGTTGTATAGTATGGGGAGTGAGAATTTAAAGATGGTGAGCACATGATACTTAAGGAATTTGGTTGTAAGGTGAAAGAGAGCAAGGATTCATCCTACATGTAAACCACTTAACTTTGATGTCACACAGTTATATGCATGGCTTTTTAAGAGAAGAACTAACTGCATTGCATGCTAGGACAATATCAAAAGAAGCCATGCCTCTTACTGAACCTTGGCCTGTGACTGGCTAACTAGACAAGTTATTGTATTCTTTGAAATAGGCTAAGGGCATATTTCCAACTCTCCATGTGCTAGGGTATAGACTATGTACTCAAGTGGCTACATTTGAAACATATACGACTGAATCAAAATAGAGATTAGTGGAGAGACTGAAAATAGATATACACATATACCATTCCACCACTAGAGAGTAATTCAAAGCAGAGATCCTCCTGGTGACAAATGGTGGATATTAACACTGAACTTCAGAGAACTTTGACTGCAAATTTTAGTGTGATTTTTACCCTTTGCTTGCCTCCATGAGGCATAGGGCTGCAATAAGGATAGAATGTCATCAGTAGCCCCTCTTCTGAATTGTATATGTGCAGATCAAAAACCCTCACGTATAACTTTAAGAGCCTGCCTTCAAAGGTCTGTGTTTTCAGCTGCAGAGGTGATAAGACTTATCTTTGCCGACCTTATTTAATTAGATGATTCATCCCTCACACATGCAGAATTATAAACTAAATATTTATTTAACACAAACACGAAACACAATACCAATTAAAGACCTGCCTTGCAAACCTTTTTTCTATTTCATTTTCCTTTGCCTCGAAACAAGGTCCTGCAGCAGCATTGTGTCCTGGCCCCGTGCTATCAGATCACAGAGGAACATTTGTTTGTACACAATGGGGTCAAGTATTCCAAAACACACTGCACATGTGCGCAGCGTTGATAACCTTTCATCCTGCTTTCCTTGTTGCAAATTTCTGGAAGATTTTAACCTTTAAGCAAGAGATTGCCATCTTTATGAAAACATTAAGTTCCTACCTCTGCTCTTATCTCATCTATCTTGGTGCTTTCATTTACAACTCGGAGGGGTCTCCCTGAGCCCCGGTGAAACAATGCTGGGGTGCATTCCAACTGCTGTGGAGGGGAGCCCCATGGTCGGCTGCACTGCCGTAGACAGTACGAGCTTGGGTGTAAGTCCAAGGCTTACAGTTCCATGGCTTTATCCTTTATTAGGTGAGATTCAAAATAGTACTGGAGCATTTTTATAATAATCACAATGGACCAGTCAGAGCCATCACTGTGCAGGAGCAGGGGCCTGGAGACCATCATTGTTAGATAGCGGGGAGGTCAGTGGGAGGGTCTGTGGTGGCTGAAACAGGTATGGAGGGCACTCTGGGCACTCCAGGGGCTCAGGACAGCAGTTGCCTTGGGTTGAAAATATTCTAGCATTTTGATAATGAACAGGGCCTTCTGAGCCCTCTGTTTCTCCCTTTCACAACCCTCACCCCTTTCATCCCCCAGGGACCAGGCATGGGTGTCCTGGCCACTGACCTCCCTTTTCTGACATTTTCATCTCCCTCTCTAGGGATGTTGTTTGACTTTGAGAATGATGTGTGTGCACTACTCAAAATGAAAAGTTACCACTTCTTCCCTCCCCAAAATGCAGTACCCCAAGAAGTCATGGCCACTCCAAGATTTCCTTAATCTGGGCAGTCTGACTTTAATCCTCACCTCATTATGGAAAGTATTCTATAAAGACAAACCAAATAACATTCTTCACCAGTCCTCAGCCACCCTGATTTCCTGTTGGTTTCTGACACCATTTAGCACCTCCCCCTTCGAGTTGTCCCGCTTGCCCTTTCCCGGGTTTCTCCTGGCTCCACTTTTCGCTCCCTACCCCCTTCCTTCTGTGATTCCATCTTCCTCATTCTACCACGCTTCACTGTGAGCCTGCCAAGACCTGTCCTGGATCCTTGCTTTATCTCTCCTGACACCCTTCCTCTCAGGGAGCTTGTCTACTGCTACCATTTTAATTATCAATTTATGTGACAATTCCCAAAACTGCGTTTCCACCTGATCTCTTTGCTAAATACTAGGAGTTTCTCTCCAACTGTGCTGTTTCCAGCTGGGCCTAAATTCAGCTCATCTGGCACCAAGCACGTCTCCTTCTCTCCCACTGCGATCTCCGAACCCAGCTCTTCTCAGACTCACCAACAGTTGGCTTCACTCTCCAGTTTCCTGGCTCACAACCCCACAGGTGTTCTTGGACACGAGAACTGGGGCACAAGTGGGGACAGGCAGTCCCCCACTCAGTAAGCCCTGTTCATGACTCCACTGTTGGTGTGTTTTTTCCTCAGCCACAACATCGGCTTGCACACGATCATCTCACGCCTGCACAATTGCAGTGATCTCCTCAATGGACTCTCTCCCTCCTGTCTTTCCTGCCTGATGACCCAATGTACTACCAGCTGATTAGTTTGTCTAGGGCACTATTTTTCATAGATTGCTACTATACCACATTCAGATACTTTAGCACTTCTCAAATAGCCAGAGAATATTTGGGCTAATTCACCTGGCAAGCATGACCACCACAACCTAATGTAAACGCAGGTGTGCCGCATGTTTCTTGCATAACAAACATTAGGATACAAAGCAGTCTCACCTGCTCACAAGTTTACATTGTACCTTCCTTTGCAAAATACGCCACAAATTCTAATAATAAATATTGGTGAATAAATTGTTAAATCTCAGCTTCTTCTCATACTCTTCTTGGCAGCTGGAATGCTCTGTTCCTCCTTGTTGAGCCTCACCTGACTTATCATTTCAGGTCCTGCTCACTCGGTAACAACAATTACTATCATTTATCAAGCCCTTGCTGTGTGTTGGGCATTAGGCTCAGCACTTTGCCTGCTGAGGCTGATGGCTCATTTAATCCTTACAATCCTATATTGTTAGAGCTATCATCCCCACTTTACAGAGGAAGAAACTGAAGTTTGAGTAAATTAAATAAAATACGCAGGTCACACTGTAAGTAGCTGAGTCTGCTGCCAAAGCCTGAACCTTCCACCTTTATAGCATGCTGCTGCTTTTCCTGTCTTCCCCAGGGATACATCCTTCCCCTGAATACACTGCATTACTCTTGTCAAATGCAGCTCCAGCCCTGCCATGTGGGTCTCTCTGCAGTACTGTTGTGGCTTTTATAACACAGCATGATAATTAGGTGCATGGACTCAAATCAGACTGTCTGAGCTGGAATCCTGACTCTACCATTTGCTAGCATTGTGTGTCTCAGGCAACTTAAAATAGTGCCCTGCATTTATAGAATGGGGATTGTAACAGCACCTGAGACATAAGATGACTGGATTAATTAAATGAGTTAGCCTTGGTAGAGCACTGAGCACAGAGTAAGCACTCAATAATTATTACCTGTTATTAGAATGTTCAATGCCTATGCCTTGCCTCCTGTTAAGAGTATAAGCTAATTAAAGGAAAGGATTCTTTGCCTTTTTAATTCTACAGCCCCTAGCAAGTCTCTCCAGTGAAGGTACCTCCGCTAAGCTGTAATTTTAAAGGTTTCACTGTTGTATTTATCTTTTAGGAAATAGGCAAGATTCTAATTATTTTAACCATCATGGCCAGAGTCATACAATGTGGGCTGAAATGCTGAGCTTGTAAATGACCTGTGAATTCATAAAGTAGCCACAGCAACATAGATATTTAACTTAACAAGCCTTTCTTGCAATACCTATTCTGTGCCAAAACTCATAAGCACAGAGGGAAACTTGGAAAGACCGAGAGAGTCCCTCCTGGTGCTTCTACAAAGGAGGTAAAAATTACACTGGTGAGCCGCACTAACTTAAACTTTATCAAGAAATGTTGGGGTGGAAAGATTCTAGGGGCACATTTTATGATTAAAAACAGCTCTGATTGATTGCCCATATTTAGATTAATCCAGAAAGTGGCAGATCAGCAAAGCATAATTAGTATTTCTTTTCCCCCTTTTTCTTGGAATTGGGACAAAACATGTTAAAGTGACATTGAGTAAAATCTATAACCTCCATAGTCACTTGGCACTAGAAAAGCACATCCTGTTTACCTAGAACATTTCATCTGATTTTGTAAAACACGCAAGTAGCAGGAGCCAAAGCATCTGCAGTGGTCAGTGCGATTGTTCCCATTTAAACTGGAAAGACAGGACCATCCATGGTCAGGGGAGCTGGAAAATTCATTGTCACATGCAGTTGTGAGGAGTGTCTGCTCCTTTTATAAACAGCAGCAGCCAGAATCCTATTACATGATGCTCACAGCTGCTGGCACTTCTGGCCCTAACCGTAAGCCGCATGAACAGGTACCATTTCTGCTTCTCAGCTGAGCTATTTTATCTCCTGCAGTTAGGACTCAGTGGTTCTCAACCCCAGCTGCATAAAAGAACCTGTTCAGAGATTAAAATAAGTAAGTCCCTTCCCATGCCCCTTCCCCAAATAGTCTGGTTCAGTTGCTCCAGGAAAGTGTCTGGGCATTGTTCTTTTGGGGCGTTACGTTTCTGTAGTGATGTGTATAGATAGCAGGTGTTAAATCTGCTACAACGTGAACCAGGCAATAGCTTGATCTAGCCACAGTTTCCCAGCAAAACTGGATTCTGTGTTGCTACAAAGCTGCCAGAATCCAGCCAATCACGTTAATTTTCTATTCCACAGGACTTTTATCCTCATATTGCTGACCCAGAACGGTGCTGCAAAGTCAGAGATCAGGGTTTCTTCTCATCTCAAGTGCCCCGGAAAGATTCCTTGTATGTTACTGGGCAAATAACCTCTGAATCTCTCATGTTTTTATTGCATAAAACAGGAACAAGATGCCTGCTATACCTGTGACATGGTGAAAGAAGAGGAAGTCTCTGGGCCAGACCTCCACAGTAAGGTGAAGTGATTAATTATATTAGCCAGGGATTGGGAGAAGCATTAGGCAGGCAAGTTTAACAGGATGGTTAAGAAATCACCACCAATTATCCAAAATCAGCAGGGACAAGTGACCCTTGAGTTTGGGGTCGAGAAAGCTTGATAAGGACAAAAAAATACCAAGTAGCAACTGAAAGTACTTTGTAATTATTCTTGGATTTGGCATTGCTTATTTGTACTTTCTTTCCATGAGGCATATCAACTTGTTAATAGTGATTTTTTTTTATTCACTTGTCTCATAACAATGTATGGGGGAAAGAGGGATAAAAGGCTACCTTTTTACAGAAGACTAAAAGAGATAAAAATGAACCCATGTGTTAAACACATTTATTATCCATTAAATGAGAAAGGAGTGTCTCCCACCCTCACCTTATCTTCCCTGGGCCAACCATTTAATCTAAAGATTTATCTATCAATCTATCTATCCATTTAATTTTCTTTTCTTCCCCCCACCTTTTTTTTTTTTCTCAGAACAAGTCTGCCTTTGATAGTTTTCAAGAGAGAAGCCCAAACCTCAAGTTGCCAAATCTAGAGTTTAATCCATGGGAAGTTTTTATGAACATTATTAATTGCCAAAGCCAAATTCAACACAAAATAATAATGGTAAGAATGAGTAAAACTCTTTCAAGCTTTTTTAAGTGTTAAAGGAGTTGTTCATCCTCCCCATGTTTCAGTTTATCTTTCTGGTGAAAAGGTGTTGTTATGGATCAATACATAAATTTGACAATGAAAATTCATTGTGCTCCTCTGTGCTCTGGCTTGTCCTAAAAGCTGGGAAGAGAGTGAGGAAGCCATTTAACTGGTAAGATACACAGCAAACTATTGATGGACTAATTCTGGGGCTGGGAAAAAACAATGCATATGCGGGGGTGCTTGAAAAACTGTCGGAGATATTCTGTTATAGTACAGGTACATTCATGTATTATTTGTATAACTCAAAAATGAAGACCCAAAACATTAGCCATTTATGAAAAGAAAAGCTGAGCTGCAGTGAGGGGCATGGCCCGGCTTTCTACAATGTGTAAGAAAACATGGTTTCAGCAAGTCACATATCAGAGACCTTTTCCTCCCTTCTAGAATGCTCGAGGCAGGTCTGCCCAGCTCTTAACCCCAGCACGCCTCCTGACTTTCTTCCCCACGTCAACTGTGAACTGTCCCCTCAGGCAATGGGTGGGAGGCAATTGAAGACATTTTACATTTCAGAGATCATCAGTTGCTCTGGGATGAGCGGACAGAATACCCCAAGCTCTGGCTATAACGCCGGTGCTGGCGCCCCCTTCATCAGCACCACTGAAACATGGCTGCCTGGCCGTGGAATCTCTCACGGAGTGATTCATGAATGCTCTGGTCTTTATGCTATTTTCTGGCCCAGAGACAGGAAAATTCATTAAAAAAAGGGGGAAGGAGAAAACTCTATTATCTAAAAAGATCCCAGTTAACACCTGATACTCAATCTCCCTAACCACAGTCTCAACTTAACCAACAGGCAGCATAATGCTCTTGACCACACATGATTTACACTCTCAACATTCATGGCACAGCTGCACATATACTATAAAACAGAAAATCAAAGAGGTAAATGACTGTAGGAAGATGCCTTAAAAAGCACTGTCAAAGCACCTGAGGTCTTGCTGCCAAGGGAGACTGACCACAGGAGGAGAAATGCATGTTACCTGTATAGCACCGAAGTCCCCAGATGGGCTCCTGCTGTCCCCAGACAGGCTTCTGCTGTAACCAGACGCCTACAAGCTTCCAGGTTTCCGTTACGAGGCCATTTGCCCTTCCTCAGTTTCCTCTAAGGCTTCATATCCACTGAAGAAACAGCCGAGCAGGACTCATTGCGAGGCTTGGGCAGCTCCCCTCCAAGCTCAACCTCCCTCCTGACTGGTGCCTCCCTGCCCAGGTCCTCCGAGCCTCACAGAGCCATTCCTGAGGGCCTGCTGCTGTTTGGAAAACAAGAAGTGATTTCCTGGTCCTCTTAGCCGGATGGCGTTTGCGATTTCCCTCACGCCCATGGGAAGTCCTTCAGATCCTTCTTATCTGGAAACCTCTCCACTGAGTGGCCGGACTTGTTTGGTCAATTCCCCTAGTTCTTGCTTTCCTTTCTCCAAAGAAAAACATCAGAAAACTGAAACCAAAGCAACCCCAAATGGGCTAGAGCTAATGACGGATGTAGGATGCTGGGTTGAAATCTTGGAAAGATGTCTGCCTAATTAAACTGTGATTTCAGAGAGGGAAGAAAATTAAAATCATCAATGAGTTCTTTATCCCTAGAAGTGCCTAAAAGTCAGAGAGTAAAAAACTCCCAAGAATATGGGAAGACCTAAAGAAGTGGTTTAGTCCCAGCCCAGGGCTTTAGGGATGGCTGACCTTCCAATTTGCCACTTGAAAGGACACTACTTTTTCCAGATTTCCAGGGAAGCTCTATGAAAATTTGTGCATCAAATTATAAATTGTGTGACACTTAAAATATCATCTTGATAATATTAATATATAAAGATAAGAATATCCATGGAAAACGGTCAGTTGGTAGGGTGCAGTCAAGTATTTGGGATTAAAGATGAATTCTAATTGAACTTTTTGAACTGGAAGTGACCTAACCATTCTCATTTTACAAGTGATGGAACTGAGGCCCAGGGAGAAACAAGGGCTTATCCAAAACAAGAACACAGATGGGAAGTAATAGATTGTCATCCATTCATTCTTTAACTTTAGTATGAGGAATGCTCTTCAATTGCCTGCCCTTGAGCCTTGTCCACAGAAAGTTCGATGAATGAGGTCTGCCCTGGAGCTAGGAATTGCATTGTAAGTAAGTGTTCCAGGTAGGTCTGATGCGGATAGTATTACATTTAGAGAAACCATCATAGTGACAAAGCAAGGGCACCAGAATCACACTGTGGGGATTCAAACCGTAGTCGCACCAACTTCCTCTCACTGAGCCTCAGTTTTACTATGTACTAAAGTGGATAATAATACTGCTGAGCCTGTAGGCACCAGTGAGAGCCTGACGCAGAGGAAGAGCGCAAGATTGGTGCGTTCCTGTCTCGGGACCTGGGCTCAGCTCCTCTAAACTCATGAGTCTTCCCTGTTCCACGTGTCTCCCTCTCGCCCTCCCTGTCTTCCCTTCTGACTAAAGCCATCGCACTTGAACATGTCAACAACTGCCAACAGAACTCAGGCTTGAGACGAAAGTTAAGTATTTTGGTAAAAAGAAGATGAACCTTCTTTTACTTCTTGGTACTGACTATACCTTCATGAAAGAAAAAACTGAGCTGCAGTGCAGTGGCGTGGCCTACTCCATGCACTTACTGGGAGGGAGACAATGGTTGTCGTGCACCCACAGGTGACCCAGGTGTGGCTTGGGGACCCACGTGTAACTAGTCTGTGTGCTGAGGGCATGAATGCAGGTTGGTCTAAAGCACGGTGATCTCATTCTCCTTGGGGAAAACTAGGGAAACTTTAGACATATGGCTGATTGTGGGCACACATTACCTCTGGATTTACTGTTAGTGGTGCAATAAACGTTCTTGTTATTATTCCAGCTCCAATTGGGTTTTCTGTTATTTGTGGCAAAAAGAACTATAATAAAGTGGTGAATCACTATAAAAACTACATTTTTTTATTCTATGTAAGATACTACCCTTGGTCTAAGAAAGATAGGAAAAAATCAAAACACATACACAAAGAGCCAAATAACTGAAATCATATTCTAAAATATTCTGAATTAATTTCTTATGCTAAATATGTGTGGTATTGACTTGTTCTATAGGACATGGACTAAGATACTCCAGACACTTTCTTACACTAAAAATTCATAATATTAAATATAAGTACTAGAAAAGCACCTGGGTCCTGAAAACCCAGAGTAGCTGGGGGTTAAGAGTAGCCATAGATTCCAGATGTAAATGGTAGCTCCATGGAAACTTAGATTATTTAATCTTTCTGGACCTCAGTTTTCTTATCCATAAAATAATAATAATACCTACCTCAAGGTTGTCTTAAAGATTAAATGTGTTATATACATGCAAAAATGCTTAGAACAGTGCTTGGCACATAGTAAGCATGTGTGTTAGCTGTTGTTATGTTTGCAAAGACACTTCTGTTGTGATAATAGCTGCATATGGTTTTGGTATTATCTTTGCTTTTTTTGTGTGTATGTGCTAGCTTTGTCTCAGGTGCAGCATGGATTGACTGGCACTTTGCAGATGCTCCCAAAATATACCTTATTGTCTCTGTTGTGACATTTGGTTCCTTTGAGGGTACCTTCAGTACATTGGCATAAATGTGGAATAGTGATGGTAGCTCTGTTGGGGAGGAATGAAGAAAATGTAGGAAGACACTGGCATTAGCATGATGGTCAAGGACACAAAAAGAAGTTTGCAGACTGACAGCTTTGGGAAGTAAATGCCTGGAGGTAGAGTTAGCCCACAACTAGAGAAAGGGAAGCTACAGACCTTGATACTTACAAAAAGATAAACAAGTGGAGGAACACATGTTCCTTAAAAAACACCTTGGTAGTCCTGGCTGGTATGGCTCAGTGGATTGAGTGCCAGCCTATGAACCAAAGAGTCATTGGTTTGATTCCCACTCAGGACACATGCCTAGCTTGTGGGCCAGGTCCTCAGTAGAGGGCGCGTGAGAAGCAACCACACATTGCTGTTTCTCTCCCTCTCTTTCTCCCTCCCTTCCCCTCTCTAAGAATGAATAAATAAAATCTTTAAAGAAAAAAGAAAAGAAAAGAAACACCCTGCTGCAGAATGAGCTCCTGGGTAAAGCCCTTTATAACTGCACTTTTTTTCTGTCTTGCTTTGGTTTGTCGAGTGCAGTTGGCTCTCTGACATGGAAAGAGGCGTTGTCAAAGTGGCTACCCCTCTGCTTCCCTGAGGAGCAATTCCTCTCAGCCACAGTCCAATTTGTTGCTAGGAACACCCTGTGCTTGTCACACTCGCTTTACAATGAAAACAAAGACCAATAAAAAATGGAACCACCATATGGTCTTGGCTGCAACCTAGAATTAACTGCTGATGGGGAGACTTTGTACTGTCACAGCTACAGATGCATGGTCTGTGACAGAGGCCCTTCCCTTGTATTTTAAGATGCTGAGGTTGGTAGCAAGTTGACCCCAAACTTCTTCAACCAGACTGCAGTAGTGTAGCCAGAGCAACTAATTTGTCAACTGCGTTATCTATGTTTGTGTTAGTATGAAGTGTCCCTCAGGACTTGAGGGCAGAGTTATTTTCACAGGCAGAGATGTAAGCACCAAATAAATGTGTATTTCTCAGCATGTTCCAGACTGTTTTACCCTTCTGTCCTACCCTCTTCTTCAACTAGCTAGCTTTTGGTGGTTCCTTAAATTACAAGTGTTATTTCTTCCAAGGACCCTTGTAGCCCTCCCAGCCTGGGCGTTCCTTCTCCCTAGTTCCACACTACCAGGTGCACATCTTTTTGCAGTTACCACACTGCATTCCAGGGATTCTTTTAATGCATTGACTGTGAGCTTCTTGAGGGCAGGGACTAGCCTCATTAGTTGTGAGCCCAGCTCCTAGTCTAGTGCTGGCATATGGCAGGTCATCAATAAAAGCAGACAAAATTAAATTGATCCATCTTACTACATTGCTTGTTCCTCCTCTCAAAGTCAGAATGCCCCATAGCTCAGTCATTGGAGCCCTTCTCTAGTGACACTTATTCTCCAGGTGATCCCCATGAGTTTCATGGTTGAAACCCAGGGTTGACGACTCTCTCATGGACCTGAATTCCTGACCCATGGCCTACTTAATATCTCCACTCAGATGCTCAATATGATCTCACACTGATCAAGTCCAAAACTAAACCTCTAATTTTCCCTCCCAAACTATTCCAACAGTCTCTCCCATCTTAGTAAAGGGTATATTCATCCTTCCAGGTTACTCAGACCAAACCCTAAGAGTCATTCTGAGTGTTCTCTTGTATACTTTATGGTTAATTTTCCATAAAATCCCATTAGTTCAAAATATATGCATATTTGGGCATCTCTCACCTCTTCCTCTGCCATCATTCTCATTCAAGCCATCATGATCTCTTGGCTGGGTTATTAATATTGCCTCTACTTGGTCTCTGGGAAAGACTGCAGCTGGATGGTCCTCATAAAATATATGTCGTATAATGTCCACCACCTATGCTCAGTCCTCTGGCACTCCCATTCACACAGTCAAGGTGAAAGCCCTTTCAATAGCAGGTCATCCCTGCACCATCCCATCGGCAACCCTGCTCCTCCTACCATTTCTTCTTTTAATGTCTCTCTTACTTCCCTCCTCACTCACATCGCTCCAGCATGCTCACCTCCTAGTAAGCTAGGCACAGTTTCAGCTCAGAGGCTTTGCACTTTGCTTTCCTCTCTGCCTGGAATGCTCTTTTCCTAGATATCCTTGTGTCTCACTCTCTATCTCCCTTCTACCTTTGCCCAAATATCACTTTCTTAGTAAGGACTTAGCCAACTATCATATTTCACATTTCAGCCCTCCCACTCCCCTTTCCTCGATTTTTTCCACATCACATACCACCTCTAATATGTTATAATGTACTGATTTATTTTGTTTATTGTCTATGTCCATCTTCCATCCCCCATTAGCATATAAGCTCTTTGAGGGCAGAGATGCCTATTTGATTCCCCAATGAAGAGTACCTGGAGGTTCAACACACAGCGAAGCTATGAATGCACAGTATTAGCATATACACCACAGAAGTACATACAAAAGTACTTAATGGTTCAACTTTTAAAGCACTCTGACCTCCATGTATTGGAAGATTAAGTCCTGTTTTGTTTTTTTTTTCCAATCCACAACCAGATGTTGGTAACCCTTTTGACCCAATGTGGCCCAGGGTCAGCTCTCTTTTGGTATTTCTATTTCGAGGTCAGCAAAATTACCCTCTGGCACTGACCAGTCCTTATGCAAGGAAGGAACCAACAAATAATTGGACAGTTTTATAGTATACAAATGGTCTTATTCTTATCTTTTGTGTGTATATCTTGGCAGAGTCCCTACTAATTGGAGTTGGTTGTACTTGTGCTCAGTGGCAGCCTCTCTGGTTTTGTTTGCACTTGCTGTTACTGGACTCATTCCACCCACAGACAAAGTTATTATACCTTCTTTCTGTACATATCTTTCAGATAATTATGTTGTTTTGTTATGGAAGATCCCAAAGCCTCCATCATTTGAACCAACTGGATACAGTCAACAGCCACATTCTACCTACCTTCTTATGCCTCCAGTGATGGCTGCAGCTTTGGGCAGAAAGCCAAAGCACCCTCCATGTGGAATTCTGCCTATTTGGACTCTACTCCCAACACTATCTTCCCTGCCTTTTCCAGGAACATGGAAGCAGAGTACAGGGGAGACATGGAGACAGATTTAGGACATGATTCCATGGAGGTTTTCACCAGTAGCTCTTTCTTGATCTTTGTTGATCATTTATTGAGGAGATCTGACCATCAGCAGCCCATAAGCAATCCCCAGCCTTCAGGTTCCACCTTTAGTTCTTATAGGGGACATGCCATCCATGTAGCAGAAGTGCTTACTAATGCCCCCAGTATAACATAAGTCACCCATAGGCTGCAGCTCTGGCCCACAGGATGTCAGAATTATTGACTGAAAAAATATGTCATTGACTTCTCCTTCTTCCCTCCCTACCCCATCAGTATTATGGAGAAGAGCAGGATATTTGAATACATGGGTATTCTTCTTGTCTTCATCTGGGAAGGACTCTATTTAGAATGAAGCCGCATTTCCTCTAAAGTACACATGTTCTTTTGTCCATGAACTCTGGATAGTCACTCCCACTCTAACCTCTGCTCCCTTATTGTTCCCCCTGGGTGCAGGTGCTCTGTGATGGCAGGTATTGTATACCTCAGGTGAAAGGGAGTGGGATCTAAAAACACTTAGCAGATACTACTTTGGACCTGCAAAATCCTGTCCCCATGAGGGTACCTCTCATTTACATCCCATTGTTTTCTACTGTTATGAGGTCCTCAGAATGTCCTTTGACCTCAAAAGAAAGCCCTCCATTTTTGCTTGTGATTATAGAGATGACTTTGTCAGAATTTAGCAAGTCAACTAGTGAACAACTGTGATGCCAAAGCCACTAGGCAGATATGAGCAGAGGAGCGATGCATGTCAGGAGAAATCACAATCAAAGAGAGTTAAGAGGGCCTCTACTCATTCATTCCAGCTACCTTGTGTTAGAGGGAATTGCAAGGCCTAACCAAGGTCACCATGCCCACTAGTGTCAGAGGCAGAATTAGAATTTAGATCTTCTGTCTTCCCATGCAGTACTCTGGACATTATGCTCTTGTGCTTGGCTCCTGCCATGGGCCCTCAGGACACTGTTAGGATACTTTTCCTTTTACCTCTAAACTGGGACAATTCCACAGGTACAGACGGGGTGTTTATCTCTGTACCTAATGTCTAAGACAGAGTAACGATTTCTGAGTAGAGAAGGAGATAATATTAAACGTGTGTTAAACTTGTCTTTTTTTTAAAATGATGTTTGGTTCATGATTTCATTAGTGCCAGAAATGATGCTTTCAATGAATTGGTCTGCTTTTCCCAGCACCTAAACTCTTTTATGGAAGAATGTGAAATAATTCTTTCTAACATATGAGAATACAGCCATGTGGCTGGCACCATGGTGGTCTGAAAAATGTGGTCCCAGGTGACATCAGTAGCACATACTGTCACCCCGGTGGCAGGATTTGAGAAGCAACGATAACAACAACATGTCTACCTGCCACTACTTGCTGAAATTACATTTTTAAAAGAAGTTAAGTGAAGGAACAGCCTCTATACTTAAGTACTGTACTTAAAGCATGACTTAGTTTAAGTCATCCAAGAGGCTTTTCTATTGGAGAGAGTAGAGATAACAGGAGTGCAGTGAGGTTAGAGAGAAGTGGGGAATAACAGAGAGGAGTTAGTATTGCAGAGAGCAGTTCTTAACTGAGGGCAGACATACTGCTTATTCATTAAAATCATCCTGCTAATTGTTGGTGGAATTGCTACAACCACATAGTCTGACAATCTCTTTTAGTTTTCTCATTGCTCGGAATGACCATTTCACACCTTCTCTTCACTCCCCAGGTTTGGCAGCAGCCTTGCCTCATACTTCACTGAGAAAACAGAGTCAGCCAAACAGGAACATTCATGCCCATAACAGTAGGAAGTTCCTATACATGAACTTCCAACCCTCTTCCACATGCTCTGCCCTTTCTGCCTTCCCTCCAGTTGGAGGGGATGACATGGCCCTGTAGCTCCTGACGGCTTGCCTCTTCCTCCACTTGGCTCTGGGTCTTGTTCCCTCTCATTTCCTCAGCATTAGATCAGTCCCATCAGCACACAAACATATTCTAGAATGTCTCTTTAGAAGCCTTTCTTAGACAGATATCTTTCTCTCTCCCCATCGACTACAAGAGTCTTCTGCTCCCCTTCACAACAAGTCTTGAACAAAGAGCTGAAGGCATTCGTTTCCACTTTCTCAGCCTTCCTCTCTGGCTCGAGTCAGTCAGATTGGTGTTCCTTCCCTAGTGTTGCACAGAATGGCTCCCCTGTGGTCACCATGGTTTCCACGTGACCATCGCCAGTGGTGCGTCTTCATTTCTTGTCTTCCTTGATCCTGCAGCACCACTGGACAGAGGTGGCCACTCCCTCTTTCCTAAAACCTCATATTCTTCCGATTCTGTGGCACCCACTCCTCTGTTGTCCCTCTTCCCCCACTAGCCCCTCCTCCTAATCTTCTCCATGCCCTTTCTTCCTCTACCTGATCTCTGCAAGTTGGTGTGCCTCAAGCTTGGTCCACTGTCCAAGCTTGACCAAGGGTCCCACCATCCTTTTTCACTTGTTTTATTCCAGGGTGACCTCATCTGGTTCCACACTTGGAAGAACATTCACAGATGGGGGCAAAACAAAGGTGTTTTTAGACATATAAGGACTGAGAAGGCTTGTATCTCACTGGACCTGACTTTTGTGTCATGAACTCCATTGGCCATCTGGTGGAGCCTATCAACCACTCAGAATAGCATTTTAAATGCGTAAAACAAAATACATAGGATTGCACTCCATTGAAATATAGTTACTGAAATATTAAAACATGATGTGATTTATAATTTGCTTCTTTATCAATCTACTCTACTAAAAGATTTAATGAGGCAGGTTTAATAATTATCACAAGTTTTAAGAAGTAATGGGAATAAACTAGATTTTTGAGGATCTGCAACATAGTAATGTAATAGAAAAACATCTGTGATTTCTCTTGGTAACAAAGCATAGGTACTCCTAACACTGTGTGGTTCATTACCTCTTTTCCTAACTAAAGGTGTTTTCAGTAACACCTCACTTAGGTCTTACTGAAATAAGGGTGCATTTTTTCCAATTAAAACTCATGAACCCACTGAATTTTATTCATATGGTGGCCATTAACCTGGTTAAAAGTATATTTTAAAAAGAAGGAAACTGAACACTTGAGAACTGACCATTTAAAAACCATTAGTTAACTACTAATTTTTAGATTATCAGTTTTTAAAATTATTTGTTAAAATGACTAATTTGGAGGTATAATTATAGAAGAAAATATGAACTAAAATACTAAGTAACTATGAAAAGGAACATAGTAGTTGTTTAATGAATACTTTTTGAAAAATATTTTACTCATTTATTTTTAGAGAGAGGGGAAGGGAGGGAGAAAGAGAGGGAGAGAAACATCCATGTGAGAGAGAAACATTGATTGGTTGCCTCTCACATGTGTCCCAACTTGGGGACAAAACCTGCTACCCAAGCCTGTGTCTTGACTGGTAACTGAACCAGCAACCTTTCGTTTTGTGGGATGATGCCCAAACAATTGAGCCATATCAATCAGGCCAATGAATACTTTTTAAATGAATAAACAAATTGAGGGGAGATTTTACTTTTTCCTTTCATATCTTTTTCAGCTGGCTGGGGTATATACATCCTCAGATGAGTCCAGTATTTCCAACAGCACAGTCACATCATGGTTTTGACTGCTAAACACACTATGCACACAAATGTCCCCTGCACTCATGTTAATAATAAGGTTACAGAAGCCCCCCTACATGTATGGGGAGGTACTCTATCATCTTAGCCAAAGAGTGGAAGTAATTTCTGAGGTAGAGCTTGATATCCCCAGGACATAATAGATGTTCAATAATTTTCCAAGACCTACAATGTGAAAGCAGTACTCATAGGTCAACATCACTTTCTGGTCACCCAGAGAAGGCCATCCCTGCGGTAAAACTTGCCACCCCCAATTATGCATCCCACCTCGGTCCAGAGTCACTGCTCTTTGGCTTCTGCTGTATGTCTAACAGTTACTTCCCTGTACTGCCACTGCTCTCAGTTCTTTGGAGGAATGATGTAGTCTTTTTTAAATGCCCTTTCAAAAACATACAATATGTCAGGCACAATGATAATGTTTGCTTGAGAAAGAAATCAGAAAAAGGCCGGCTGACAACTGTGTCTATGAGGACCAACAATGGCTCTGAAATTTAGCTCCAAGGAGGCGCCTGAAATTCGCTCTTTGAGAACAAGCATAAAGTTGGGGGCTGTGGTGGTGAGAATGGAAAATGAAGCACAAGCGAAAATTAATCAAAATTTCTGAAGTTCAACTCCTTGGGGACAAGGAAGAATGTGTCTTTTAAAAGCATAGAGATATGGAATGTTGAAAAACAACAGAGCTTGTAACTTAGCTTTGGGGAAATTAAATATTTGACAGCAAGATCTTATTAGACCACAAACACCACTTTGCATTTTACCTGTAATCAGTGACTTCTAAAGAAAATGGAAGGGCACAAAATTTCCGAATACTCCACATATTACTTGGTAAACTAGCACCTGTTCAAAACAACTTGCCTGTTTTATTATTGGGGACAGGCATTAATTGTTCACTTCAAGTGGCTTACCTGTAGGTTTATTGGTTCCCCATTCCCCCAAATCTGGGCAGTTGATAAACCATTGCCCTGGTACCCTTTTTATTTACTGGTCTGTTCTGTTTCCTATGTAATGGACAGTTCTGAGAGTCTGTCTGACCAGCTAGTCAGCCTGGTGATCAAACTGGTAAACCCAAAGGCTAGCTGCCCTGGGTTCTGTACTCTAAGTTTTTCAGAAATAAGTGGAGTGAGAGAGGAAGGGAAGCATGTTCACAGTGGCCACTGCTGCCCTTTGAAAGAGCGCAGCATCATGAAGTCTGGGCCTCCGTGCATGGGAGTTGCCCAGCCCCCACAGCTCCCTCCAACGGCCTATCCCAGGACAATGACGGGTCCCATTTTCCAAGTTCAAGACCATTTCAAATGACATTGCCTTCTATAATTCAAAATTTGCCTCCCAGGACCTCGAAACTATTTTTAGACCTGAGACATAGTACACAAAACACAGCAACGTATCAACAATACATGATTATTCCAGGCCCACGCCCCTTGAGTTCGCCTCATCTGACCTGAAACACTGAGAGGAAAACCACATATATTTTTAGTCTCTTCCTGAATTCCTCAAATGTCATTCCATTTTCCATTTTATTTAGGGCTGTTATGATCTCGATTTTGTGTTTTACATGGCAGTACAGGCACATTCTTGGTAGGTACCTCTGCCTGGAACCCTTTATTTGAGCCTGCAGGGCTCTCATTATATATGGGCACCTTTATGAATGACCTCTGGCCCTTGGATTACTTACTAGTCCAAATTTAAAATGCTCTCATATCGTCCCTTCTTAAGTGTCACAATCACCTTATGCATCAGGTGCCCAAGGATTATTTATACAAACTAACAAGAACAATATATAAGTGTACTTCTATGTTTAAAATCATTGAATTTTCTAGAAATTGTGTAATACCTTAAAGAGAAAACCAGGTTGACTTTAGCTCAAGTGGTCACTTTGTCATGACAGATGCTAAAAAGAGAAAACTGGTTTCTTAAACCCACTAATACACACACACACGTGTGTGTGCCTATAACACATGCATTATAGGAGACTGTTCTGCATGGCATGGGCCCAGCTCCCACTTGGAGATGCACAGGACCCATGCCCGTGGATAGGTTCTCCTATGGGGAATCAGGCCTGCATTCTACCTAAGCCACTCTGAGACTTGCTTTTGCTAAAACTCCCTCACCCTGAATTGAGGCAGCAAACATTTACTGCATATCTTTAAAGTAACTTCCTAAAATCTATGCTAAACCTTCCAAGGATAAGTGGAACCAGTTCAACCACTTTTCCCTTTGCACTTGCAAATATCCTTCCTCTGTGATGTGATTAGGGGCATCCTCTCCTTTGTTTTCTGTAAAAGGTAAACCACCTAAAGCGAACCTCTGCATAGTAAATGAGGACCATCATGTAATATGCCCAGAAAAAACAATAAAAGCTTATCAAGGCAAGGGTCAGGGCGCTCTCCCCTTGAGAGAGTGGCTGAGGCACTCTAAGGCTTTTTCTCCTCCTGAGAGAGAAGCCACACTGACCATTTTTCTCCACAGGACTCGGTGGTCTGTGTGAATTTGTCTTGTGTCTCATCCACAGTGCCATGGACCCCAATGCACACACACACTCATGTTTCTCTGCATTCAAAATTGGAGGAGTAAAGAAGGCAGCAACCACACATGTAATTCTGGACCCCAGAAGCATGTAGCACTTTTGACATCTGGACCACATCTTTTATTAGCTTCCTTCTCTTCTATATGAGAATACTATTTTCTGTAATAATCTTCATTTTCTTAATTAGTCTTTACCTTTAAAATAACTAAAAAATTAAACATTTTCTTTGAAATATTATTAAAATTCAGTAAAACATTTAATTGTAAATGAAAATGTGTACTTGCCAAGCAAAAAGAGTACACAGTGAAGTGTACTGCACTATTTTATATTTTAAACATAAATAAAATCTCTATGTGATCCCATAGAATGACAGAATTGAAGCAACTCCTGTTTCTTTTCTTTTCGTTACAGTCATGTGCTAACATTGCTTATTATTAATCTACTGCTCCAGGCCAAGGACATGTCATCATACCCCAGAGGCCAGAGACACTTCAAAGCAAGCTCAAATATTTGCAAGCCAGTAGGAACTTATTCTTGAAGTCAGAACAGATAGCTGAGTCCCTGTGTGACAGGAATCAGTGTACAAATGAGTTTTGTAATTTAACATCTATGTAGAGTACATATTCATTAAAAGATAAGTAATAAAAATATTAATTATGAACTTATATTATTGAAACTCACCAGTGAGGGCAGCAATTGTTTAGAACTTAGATCAACAAAGCTAGTTTTAGGAAGAGTATGTTATCATGGGCATTGTTTGGAATTTTTTTTAAAAGGACTTTTAGTTGTTTTTATTATTGATTTTAAGTTCTCTACAGACAAGTACAACTCCTACACCCGAGAGGGTCTCTCCTCACATGCCTCCCTTGGTGCCACCAACTAATTCCAGAGTGTTTCTGATAAGCTTGTCACTCAAGCAAAGGAGAACTTTGTGCTGGGGGGGTCACCCCATTTCTCTCAGAACAGTCCTTTAGGGGTACAGACTAAACAGCAGGGAGGAAGGACTTGCCACTGGCACGTTGAAGTGGAGGGGAGCCTTTGGAAAAGGCAGCCATGTGAATGCCAAGACTCACTAATACATTTCCCATCTTCACCAAGGGAAGCTAATCTTGCCCTCCCCTTCCCCAGGTTCCCATCTGCTCCTCATTCAGGCTTCTTTGGAAACATCCCCCTGACCAGAGGAAGGAATTACTGCACAGCTCTCTCTCTCTCTCTCTCTCTCTCTCTCTCTCTCTCCCTCTCTCTCTCTCAATAATTCTAGGCCCATCAGGCCACCTGAAAGAAAAATAGCAAGTGTGGTGTGTGTGGCGCTGACTGGGGATTACAAGGGAAACCAGCCTTCCCTCTGCTTGACCCTGAAGGAAGGAAGCAGGAAGCCCTGCTTGGGGACAGGCTGTGCTATTACCTCCTGACCCTCTCCCTGATTGAGAACACAGAGTGAATGGCAGAAAGAGGGGCCTCTGCAGCACTCTCCACACCTCTCTCAAGATTAGAGACCTCGTCTTGGACATGAAACAGTCCTGATGGCTACTACTAAGTGTTTACACCACACCAGGCTATGGGTCAGTCCCAATTGAACCTCCTCACAACTAAAGGGAGAAGCACTGCCATCCTCACCTTACAGACAGGAAACTCTGTCTTGGAGCAGCTGATGTGAGGAGGATGGAACCCAGGACTGCCTCATATCTGAGGCCTTCTGTCCTGCCTGGGGTGGGAGTGCCTGGAGGTTGAGTCCTCCTGTGACTGCAGAACCTGTAGATACTCTGAGCATTGACCTTCAGACCACTGTGGTCACGCTGTTGGATGCACAGCACTGGGGTCCATCTATTGCTAAGCAAGTCTAGCTGCTCATAGAGCAAGAATCAGAAATGTGTAAACTGGGTGTCCAACCTGTGGCCCGAGGGCCAGAAGTGGCTCAGGGTGGCTATGAATGAGGTCTAACACAAAATCATAAATTTACTTAAAACATTTTGAAACTTTTTTGTGATTACATGTTGCAACGTATTTCATGTATGACCCAGGACAACTCTTCTTCTTCCACTGTGGCCCAGAAGTGCCAAAAGCGTGGACACCCCTGGCTGTAGGGAACGTGAGTGTCTAGACAACTCACATGTACAAAATGGGAGTAATCAGGTCCAGGATCTTCTCGTTGCTTCCACCTAGCTCTGCCTGCTGTGCCTGCCCTTTGAAATGATCCCTTGTCATGAAAGAATTACGAGAAGGATGAATCTAGTTAAATATAATAACAGGGACAGGGGATGGGTTTGTATCCTCACCTCCCTAACTGCTGAAATCCTCTTTTAATATGTCTGTTCATCCTAGTCATGTGTTATTCGTTTTATTCACCAAATATTTATTGAAAATCTATGTACCAAGCCCTAATCTAGACCCTGGAGATAAGCAGGAATGAAAACAACTCCCCAGACGTTTATATTCTAGGATGGGCTGGCCAGCCTCCAGGTCCATCTGTGCCCCCGTCTGCCCGGCTCTGTGCCCCGGGAGGTCAACCCCACACCCCACATCCTTGCTGTCTGGGAGGCAATTGGGAAGAAAGGGCAGGTGGAAGATCCCAGCAAGAGACAAGGATGAAGGAAAGGGGGACCTGGCATTTACCCCCCATTCCTCTTTGCCAGGCTATATAGTCTGGGCAATGACTGTGTTCCTCCACCCTCAGCCACAGAACCTGGGGAGACCCCTCTCCCATATCCACAGACCGTTCCAGGCTCCTCCAACATTTCATTCACACTTTTTGCCCCTAGGGAAGGTGATCAAGGGCTTCTGGGTGCTGCCAATCTCCTATTGACTTGACTGCCTACACTGTTTCACCAAACCTTTGAGAGTGTAATGGAGGACTTCAACTAAAATCCCCATGTGAAAATTAAGCAAATGAGGGGAAAGAGCAAGTTAATAAAAGTGGATTGTTTCTTATGCTCAATGAAAGTGGTTTTCTGCTTATTTCCTTTTTATACAATCACTGTTACTTCCAATTATTTTTAGTAACTTCCCTTCGATCTCATTGTTTCAAAACTCAAGTCACTTTCAGCAAAGGTTGAATTTTGTTATGAGGATACAGAATGGGGAGCTCCAATAATTAATTTCACCAATAAAGTAAGGCGAAAAATTCTGGAGTATCGAAAATTCCTAAAACATATATTTAGCTCATTTCTTCTATATGAAACAGATAGTTGGTGGAATCGAATCTACTTCGGATGAATGAAGATTTCCAGGCTCATCTGGATATTCAGAATGGCATTTACATTTCAGTGCTACAGACACAGGAGTTTAAGTTTACCTCACAGGAACTTGTGCTTTTGTGATTATTTCTGCTCCTAGAAGGCTTACTTCCATTCATCACTTACTGTGTTAAAGAATGTTAATTTGGCCACTTGCTGTGTTTCACATAAATCTTTTTCTTCTGAATCTTTGTTGTGAGGAATTTAATTTGTGATCATGACAGTAAGAAGGTAGTTTTTTTTTAGGCAAAAAGAAACACTAAGCACCCAGGATCTTTTCTTCCCATCCATCCTTTCATTCCTCCCTCCTTCAGGGTGCCTTTGGATTTCCAGCTTCTTCCTGCTTTATATGTGCAAGAGGGAAAAACAACCCTAGGGATACAGTTTGGCCTTCACCACTTGGTCACGCTCAAAACACTGATCTCGTATTTCCACATGCACAGTCCATTCTCTAAAGGCTCATACTCAAACTGTTCCAAAATGGAGAGAAACTTGCTCAAAAGCCACAGGTCTCATGCCCTCCAAAGGGGCAAACCCTTGACTCAAGTGTTTGCTCTGGGTAACAAGTGACTTCCTGCTTCACAAACAAAGATTTCAAATGGCTGATTTTTAAAATTCCAAAAAACCTCACAAGTCCATGTTTTGACATCTTATAGTCCAAAGTGAAACAGAATAGCAGGAATATTTGGGTTAGAGTTTCTTAAGCTACATAAATATTTAACAATCGAAGGAGCATTACAGAAAAGAAGGCAAGAGATTTAGTCATTCCTCTTCCCAAGAATTTTCAAATTGTAGTGCAGCCCAAGAATCACCTAAGTGATTTTGGCTAGTTCCTGGCTTCACACTCAGAGATCCTGCTCTGCAGAGGGCTGCAGGCTGGCACTAGCACCACCTGGGAACTTGCTAAATATCCGAATTCTTGAGCCCACTCAGAGCTCAATATTCAAAACTCTAGAGGTTGAGCCCATTAATCTATGTTTAAATAAGCATCAGAAGTGATTATGATGCACACAAAAGCATAATAACCACTGAGCAAAATAATACAGCATGATTATTTTTTAACGTAAGGTTCTCACTGTGAAACACCACCAGCTGAATCAGAAGTTCTGCACACATTTAGAACACTGGCAGGTAGACAAGCTGCTGGGTTAGTCTGCCGGGAGTCCATCCTCTCTCCAAAATGGCACAGTTATCTAAGCTAAAACACTTAATCATTAGGGCTCCTGCCTATCCATCCAGCTTCACTTCTGTCTCCCACTTTCTTCTCATCTTTCTCCTCATCTTTCTCTTCCCTCTCTGAATCCCCTAGTGCCCTGCAAACACCAAGTTCTCTGGCCTCTGCTTGGAACTGCCTGCTTCCTCCATTGTCATGTGTCTAACTCCCATTGTCCTTCAGGGTCCAAGTCAAGGTCAAAGCTGCCTTTAACTCACCCTAGTTGTGTGTGCACTTCCACCCCTCACTTCCCTCACCAAAGCATTTACTGAACTGTATTTTCATGGTCTATTTGTGAGCTCTTCTGCCATCCTATGATCCCCCGCTCTCCACCCTCACCCTCAGGGCAGGACCTTGTTTGTGTATGCTTCTGTGCCCTGTGCCTAGCCCCACATCAGGCATATGTGCTCAATCAATGTTAGTTACGAATAAATCCTGGAGGTGGCACATTATTAGAGCTTCTATAAGAGGTGAAGAGCATGGGCTATAGCACCAGACTGCCTGGCTTCAAGTCTTAGTTCTACCATTTACTAGCTATGTATGTGTGGGCAAGTTACTCAATCTCAGCTCTTCAATTTTCTCATGTATACAATTTAGATAGTGGTACAATTATCTCACAAAATTCTTATTTCAAATGCTTAGAGCAGGACATTTTGAGTATTAAAGCCTCAGTGCTTCAATACTAGCAACAAAAAAGATCAAAGAGGGTCCCAAGATACGTCTGTATTTAGAAAGGAGCACCCCCCCTTCTTTCTCCAAACGTCCTTATTTTTTTCTCTAGGCTGCCAATATTTCTTTCTCCTTTCTCCTCTTTTTTCAATGCAGTATTACATAAGTCTATAAAAACATTCCACATTTATAACCATTGGAAGTACACACGTGGGTATGTGTAGATGCAGTTCATAGGTTTCGTTTCTGGAGTTATAAACAGGATTAAGGCATGTCAGGAAATAGCAAATAAGGATTAGCCAATCTCAAAATTAAAGGTCTTATTTTTGAAGGATAATTTATAACAATAAATAAAACCCACATGCTCTTCTTGAAAGTTGTCATTTATTAAATTATTGACTTAAGATGGATCTCAAGTAAAAAGAGAAAAGAACAGACTTACTGATTTATAGCAGATATTAAACTTAAACATACAAGCAATAGGCAGAATTGCCTGGTAAGTTAAGGAGAATCTATAAAAGCAGATTTATTTTTGCACAAAATTATTCAGGTTTTATCAAGAGTTTGATCTCTAGTCACAGGTCCAGTTACATTAGCACTTTGCTTACATGTTTACATTTTTTAAATTTCTATTTTTACCAATCAGTTACAACATATTCATTTACTGGACAAATGTTTTTGAGCTCCTTTTGTACAGAATACTGCAGATGCTGAGCTAGGGGCTAGAAATACAAAGAAGAGTAAGATGGCATCCCCATATCCTAGGAAAGACGCGCATGTGAACAATTACTGAGACTATAATACAAAAGGCACTACAGCGGAGGCTGGAAAAGGCACTGTGAGGACCTAGCTGAGAGATCAGTTCTGCACTAGGATGAGGAGACATGTAAAAAGGAAGTCTTCGGGGGGCATTTAAAATGGGCTTTGGCAGATCAATAGTTTACTTGGCAGAGAAGGGAGAAAAAGGACTCCACACAGAGGAATGACCTGCAGCAGGGGGATGCTGCAGATGGAGAGGAAGAGGTCCCCCAGGTGATACCCATCAGAAAGGTAAGGGACGAGCAGAGGGAAAGAAGCCTGCAAAGAAAACTGAGAAGGTAAAGAGAGAGAATAGGTGAAAAACCTGGAAAGTGCAGTGTCCCAGGAGGCAGAGAGAAGGCCAGAGGAGGTAAGAAGTCAACAATACCCAATGCTGTAGACAGTGAAGTGAGATGGATTTAAACCCATAGAAGTTATTGAGAAATTTGTCAAGAACGTTCATTCACTCAAGTGCACTGGGAGGTAGGACAGACAGGGAGACAAAGCAGAGCAGTTTGCAGGGTGAATGGTTGGTGAACATCCATAATTATTTCAGGAATTTCTCGGTGAGGAGGAAGAGGAGCTGTGGGGCTGGGGAAGAGCTGCCGCTCCTATTGTTTGAGAGGGGAAGGACCTATGCCAAATTAAATAATAATGGGAAAGAGCCAATCAGAGAGGAGTGTAAGGAGACAGTGGGAGGGAGGGAGAGGAGAGCTGAGCTCTGGATGCAGGGAAGGGCCATCTCTTCCTCAGAGACAGGAAAAAAGGAGAGAGGTGATTGTTGAAGCATGAGCTTTCATGGAGTTGGTGGTAAGAGGCCAAGAGAGCTACTTCCTCTGAGATGGCAAAGCTATCTCCTGAGATGAGGTGTGTCTGCACATGTGTACATGTATATGTCCATGTGCACACATGCACTTGGCCACACTAGTGCTTGGACCTTTAAGGACGGTGGAGACTACATGGAAATGCCTCTGGGTATGATTAGTCTCCAGCTGGGTGAGTGTTCATGTGCCTCTTCTGATCTTCATGGAATTAAAGCACAGCGTTGTCTGGCTTCTTTGCACTCTCATTTACAATGCATGAGTGTGTGTATGTGTTTATAAATAAATCATCTGTTCTTAAAGTTTCTTGCAGGCTTTCCCTTGGTGCCTAGTAGACCATGTATAGCATATGCTCAATAAAGAACTTTGCTGATTGAAAGATCTTTCAATTCATTGTGCCCTGCTTAGCTAATAAAAGCAAACTCCAGCGGGGAAAAGCAACTATCATCCTAGGTGTGTCCTGTCCTGGGGACAGGGCACTGATGCCGGACTAACATTTGGAGTAGGAAAGCATAGCATACTAAAGAATGCAGAAATATTACCTGGTCTGAACAGTGACTGGGTGCATGTTATGATATTTAACTTATGCTTTATTACCTATTTCCTCTCCACTCACACACACAAACTTTGTGGTGCACACAGCACCCAAGTCTGAAATCTTCCTACTTCTAAGAAGGCCAGAAACAGGATGTTTCTGTGATGTATGTATACAGGAGCACTGACCAGGGGAAAGGGTTAACTAAGGATCCCTGGTAATGCTTCCACTTGTTCTCTGAGGAGTAACAAAGAGAGGAAGCACAGCCTTTGTGGAAGGAAATTCCCAGGCCCCATTTCGGACATTTGCAACCTGCCCTGTGAACCCCTGAGGAGTTTCTGATGATAAACACATGCAAACATAACAATCCATAAAGGCATTTTTACTAACATTCCTGCATTTTCACCAAAGGGCTAGAGCATATTTTCCTGCATCTGCAGACCTGGAGGGGGCCTGAATGTCCACCTGCTGGCAGAGCCCCACAATCCTGTCCCAGCTCAGGGCTGTCTGGGGTTTGTGCGTGCAAGGTCCCCTTGCCTCTTGGGTCTTTGATTGTGCAGGGGCCCCATGCTCATGTGGGGCTGCAGGAATGTAGATTGCAGGTCCTTTATGGGGGCAAAGGGAGGGGGAGTGAACTGTCAGTGGTGTGCAGACCTAAGACCCGCATGTGCACCTTTGGAAGTGACTCCCAGACACAACCTTGAGCTTTGCAACCTTAAGCAATAAGACAGTGATGTTCCCCAGCAGTGGGAGGGCCTGACAACGATAGGGAAAACTCTGCTGACACAGTGTGCCAATTAAGTAACAAATTAGGCCTCTTTCTCTGCAGTGGCAAACACACACACACACACACACCCCAAAACAAAAACAAAAGAGCAAAGCCAAACAACAACAGAAATCTCTTACATTTTACAGTAATTTCTCATAAGGAATTGGAAGCATTCTAGGACCAAAATGCAAAATCTTAATCAAAAATCGAGTGTGGGTCAGTTTCTTGGTAATAACGTACCTTACTTATGCCCAAACTAATGGGATGTGAGGTTTGTTACATCCATTCTGTCGATGAAAAAAATCAAGGATCAAAAACTGGCCTAGGAAATGTTAATAGTGAAGATCTGGGTGATTCAGGTGTCTGCTGGCTGCTTGTGGTTATGTGTGTGGTGTGTGATGTGTGTTTGTGTGTGGTGTGTTGTGTGCACATTGTATGGTGAGTGTGGTGTGTGTGGTATGTGCCTGGTGGGTGGTGTGTGTGGTGTGTGATGTGGGTGTAGGGGCTTTATACATGTACATGTATGCTTTTATTACTTTACTATGCTTAACAACCCTTTACTAATTGCAGTCTAACTCAGGATCTTCAAATCACTTTCTTATTTCTAGGCTAGACCAGAATCCACTTCACAACATGGATGAGGGTTAGATCCTCAACTATCAATAGAAAGCTGAGCCTTTATTTCTGAAATGCCATCACAGGTCTCTGGGATATTTTTAGATGAAATCATCGTACATGTCAACTCATTTGCATCTGCCCAGAGCTGGTGGGTGACCTCCATCTTGACCCCAGCACTCAGGACCCTGTAGGCTGAGGGAATGACAGGTTCCAGATTTCACTCTAGGCGGGGTTACTGTGAGCCTTCCACTCAGCCCTCTTTCTGCTCTTTGTACTGTAACAATGCACGGAAACACAGGCTTGTTAGAGGAAATTCCCAGGGCCGTGGTTTGGACTTTAGGAGCTGCTTTGCTCTGCTGGGCAGGCTGATGTGCACCTAAAAATAAACATGCAGGTCTGCATGGGGTTCTATGAATTTTCCCTACACAGGGCATTATATTTCAAAGGGAGGGTTTTTTTTTATGTTTTTAAGAAAGCAAGTCTAGGTAAATGTGAAGAATAAACTATATCGTGGTTTTGTTTCAATCTGACAAAATGTACCATTTGCTGATACCCATTTCTTTGAAAGAGCAACTGTTTTTTTCTCTTTTGCCTTAGGATTTCAAAACAGGATTACAGAAAACAAAGCCATGCTGAGATGTTGCCCAAGAAACTGAAGAAAGATGTGAGCATCCAAAACCACAAGACCAGCCAGCTCTTCCCAGTGCAGGAAGGTAAAGCATTAACAGAGAATGCTGGGCAGCCCAGAGCCATGGGTGATGTGTGTGGGACCCACTGTCAGAGAATTCTCCCTTCCCTAAATTCTGCCACCCTTAGCTGGCAGAGAGGCTGTTATTAACGTGGTTTACTTAACAGAAAAGGAAAGGGGAGTGAACAGTGGCTGATGACCTTGACTCGGAGCAGGCAGACAGCTCCAATCAGCTGTCTTCTCTCCCCCAAAATAAAATATCTCACTCACAGTCCTTGCAATTTAGAAGATGATAGAACCATTTATTTTGCACTTTTTAAACCTGGATTTTTTAATGGCTAGGAATGCATATCCATATAGTAGTGTTTCCATTTTATAAATAGAACAGAAATCAGGGACATATCTCTGAGTCTTGCTGTTACTGGCCTGACCCTGGTTTGGCCGAAAATGTGCCAAATTGTGGCAATTTTCCATCAAATAGGAATGTGTTTGCAGCACAACAAGTAACCCACAATCTAGTTAAAGAGTAACCTAAGAAGAGTGGTTTGGAGTGAACTTTTCCTGCCTCATTGTTCTCGTTTCTTCTTTGCTTTTTCCTGGAAGTCCAACCTAACCCTATTGTCATTGCAAAGACCCCAGTTTTAAAATGGTCTAAGCAGATAGGCAGGGCTAATTAGTAAAAAGGCAGCAACAGTCACTCTCTAGCCTGATGAGTTTTTTTGCAGACCTCCATTTGGTGGCTTGGATTGGGGGCCTGACATCACAAGACTCTTGGTGGCTTTGAGCAGGAAGGACCTTGAGGTCGTCACCCCGAACCCCACCCAGTGCGGGCATTCCTTTAGGAACACCCAGGCCGAGCTCCTCCCGGGCGCTGGCTCGCTGCCCAGGACAGGACGTTCACCACACCGCAAGACAGTTTCGGACAATTCTGACGGTGGGTAAATATGTCCCACACATTGGGCTAAAACCCGTTACCCTATATTTTCCACTCATTGATCCATTGTTGACCGCTTTTCTCACATAGAGCAATCTTTACATATTTGAGGGTAGCCTTCATGTGCCACAAGACCGACTTCTTACTTCAAATGTCTCTGGTTCCTTCAACCATTCGGCAAAGGACAATTTTCTTATTTTCACCATCTTGGTCAGCCTCCTCTTTTAAGATCTGATGTATTTCTCAAGGCAACATGTTAAGTACTTTAGCCAAATAATCTTCTCCATAGCCTTGTACATTCAATAATATCTGCATTTGCAGAAACAAAACTAAGACTTGGCAAGATACAGTTACTTATTCAAGGATGTGTCAGACGGGGGATTCAAAACCAGGTCTGCCTCTTTCTAGCCCACCACACCCATCTGATTAAAAAAGAAATGTTGAGCCAGGCTGATCTCAGATACATTCTGAGATCTGTGGCTGCTAGAAACCTCCCATGCATGTTAACATCCTTTTTTTTGCTACTATTTGCGCTTACTAATAGAGATTCATAGATTTCACAATTTTTATGAGGTATAAATGACATACAACATTATATCCGTCTCAAGTGTACGACATAATGATTTGGTATTTGAATGTGCTGAGACTTGATCACCTCAGTGAGGCTAGTTACTGTCCATTACCACACAAAATTACAAAATTCTTTTTTCTTCTTGTGTTGAGAACTTTTAGATTTACTTTCTGGAACTTTAATTACGATATTAATTGTTACCGTCACTGTGCTGTACATTACATCTCCAGAACTTATTTGTTTTATAATTGGAAGTTTATACCTCTTGACCGCCTTTACCCACTTCGCCCAACCCTCAAGTCCCCTCCCCTCTACCTACCACTGTTCTGTTCTCTCCATCTAAAATATTTTTTTTAGATTCCACAAGTAAGTGAAATCATATGGTATTTGTCTGCCTCTGTCTGCCTTAGTTCACTTAGCATAATTTCCTCAAGGTTTATCCATGTTGTCCCAAATGGCAAGATTTCATTCTTTTTTTAAATCTTCACCCAAGGATGTGTTCATTGATTTTTAGAAAGAGAGAGCGAGAAAGATACATCTCTGTGAGAGAGAAACATCGTTCTGTTGCCTCCCGTACATGCCCTGACTGGGACTCAAACGAAGGGTATGGGATGACACTCCAACCAACCGAGCCACCCAGCCAGGGCAAGATTTCATTCTTTTTTATGGTTGAGCAATATTCCATTGTATATGTGTACCACATATTCTTTATCCATTCTTTGATTGATGAACACCTAGGTTGCTTCCATATCTTGGCTATGATAAATTATTCTGCAATGAACATAGGGGTGCATATATATTTTTTTGAAGAAGTGTTTTTCTTGTCTTTGGATAAACATCTAATAGAATTGCCAGATCACATGGTAATTTTATTTTTAGCTGTTTGGGGAACCTCCATACTGTTTCCATAGTGGCTGCACCACTCTACATTCCCACCAACAGTACACAAAGGTTCCCTTGCCTCCACATCCTTACCAACACTTGTAACTTTTTGTCTCTTTGATAAAAAATGGAAATAAATGTTGATTTGAGTGGTTAGGAAGTGACCAGAAAAAAACTCCTTTGGCTGCTGAAGGGCAGCTATAGCCAAGGTGAGTGCGCAGAAGGTATGGAGGTCAAGAGACGCATGAGCAACAGGAAGCCAGAAGGAACTCAGGAGACCTAGGAGCATCTCGGTATGGAGACTTCAGGTAATAGAGGTTCAAACAGTAGTGCTCAAAGAGGGGAAAGTGATTGCATAAGAGTGCCTAAACAGTTGGCTTTAGCCTGAGCCCCATGGTTATGTCTATAGAATAAATGGAAAATATTAGTTTTCTCCCAATTGACTATGCACCCCATGAGAGTGCAAAGTGTAGGGACAAAGGGAGCTGTGCCCTGCCCCAATACCTGATTCCAGGTGAAATCTAGTTAGGCCACCCATCTTTAGGTGGGAAAAGAAAAAGCCACTGTGGAGTCAGAAACACAGTCCTTGCAACTCCATTACAGTGAGGGTCAGGGATTGACTACATGTCTATAGGCTTATAAATTTTCCCTAAGTCACTTGGTATAGCTACTTCCTTCTCTCCTCCTGGCTGCTTTCCAATAGCAGAGATTACCTGAAGATGACACAGCCTTCGTCCTCACTTGTCCCACTTCAAAGCAGCTCTGCACCCAACAACTAATGCCAAGTGGATTGAAGTGAGCTGTAGGGCAGGGCTCCCTATTAGCCACTGCCACACTGCTCAATGGAAGGTACTGAAGGACAACATTAATGCCTATGGCTGAGCACATGGGCATAGTAATGAAATGACTCCCCTAAGATGTCTCTGCCAGTTTGAGTCAAAAAACTGCAGAATGATGCCCTTCAAATAATCATGCAGCATTAAAGATGGTGACTTGCAGAGGCTCCCTGGATATTGCCCTCTCTGTGCACTCGGGGAGCAGAGGCTCCTCTTCCTTGTAGCTCTCTGTCTTGTCTACCACTTAAGAGAAATCGAGGTTTAGAGGATGGATGTGGACTCACCCAAGTTCACAGGGTAAGTGAATGACAGGTGCAGGACAAGACAGGGCCCCAAAGCACAGCCTAACTTGCTTTTCACTACATCACACTTCAAGTTCCTAATATCTGTACTTGGATTTGCCAACATGTATTAGGGATCACACTTCTTTTAGTTTTCTTTAATGCTTTTTAGGGAGAAGCAGGCAGAGGATGAAAAAGGGTCCATCCTCTCTATGGGGACTTGCATGGAGGCAGGGCTCACATCCATTTTGCTTCCCATTGTATCCCTAGCATGTAGCACAGAGGTTGGTGTGTGAAACATACTCAGTATGTATTCACCTAAAAAATACGTAAGTCTCTGACTTGGAGGGGTAGAACATGAGGGGCACTGATAGAGAAACACCTAATAGGAGAGGTTATCCCCAGACACATAAAGAAATTGATTCCATAAGGTATGACAACACTACTGTGACTCAGTGGATTGAGTGCCAGACTGCAAATCAAAGGGTTGCTGGTTTGATTCCCAGTCAGGGCACATGCCTGGGTTGTGGGCCAGGTCCCCAGCAGGGGGTGCTCAAGAGGCAACCGCAGATTAATATATCTCTCCCTCTTTCTCTCCCTTCTCTCTAAAAATAAATAAATAAAAGGTATGACACATGGTAGGTACTCAAAAAATTTGGTGCAGACAATGAATCTATCCAGGCCTCATAAAGGAGAGCACGAGAAAATGTCATGGGGATTGGCAATCTCCTTGGAAAGCTTCAAACTGTAGTTCAAATCTGGTAATAAATTTGGATTCTTCAGATGATGGATCCATTCATTTGTTCATTCATTTGTTCATAAATTCAATAAACATTGATTGAGTACAACCTGTGTACCTGGTATTGTTTCAAGTGCTATGGATTCAGAAATCAAAGACTGATAACTCCCCAAGGATGAAAATAAACATAGTAACCATCATTTAACATGCTAAGGGCTATGACAAAGCATTTCTCGAAGTGCTGTTAAATCACAGACCAGAGGAACACTTAGTATGAGGCGGAATGGATGAGGGGAAGGTGGGGGAAGAAATTATGCCATAGTGAGTAGCTGAGTGGAAAAGATGACCAGAATTATCCCGGACAGGGAGAACAGCATTCATGGACATAGGTAGGCATAGAGTTCCCAGGTCCTGGGGAAATAAAGGGATTCAGTAGAGCTGGAAACTCCAGTGGGGAGAGGCGGGGCTATGTAAGATGATATGGAGCAGACTCTGAAGGTCTTGTTTACCTTCCTCAAGTGGGGGCTTCTCAAAGCTTAATGTGCAGGTGAATCACCCAGGGACCAGGTTAAAATGCAGATTGGTCAAGTCTGAGGAGGGAATGGAGAATCTGCACCTCTCACCGCTCCCAAGTGATGCCTGATGCAGCTGATTCCAGACTTCCCTGTAGTGAGTGAGGCTGTAACAATGGCCCGTGATGTGATGCAAATAGTTCACTGAGGAGAGTGATGTTATCAGAATTGCATTTTCCCAAGAACCCTGCTGCAGGATATAGAGGATGGAATGAAGGGAGTTGGTGTTAAGGTAAAATACATCAGTGGCAAGATGTTTTAAACACCTGACCTAAATAAACTGGAGAAGAATAGTCTATGTTCAATAAACAGGTGTAAATTAGCTAACATTCTATGAAGTTGCTATGAAATATTACTCCCAGAGGGAAGACTGATTATGAGGGCAAAAATTAAACAAACAAGCCAAAATACTTAAGAGAGAAAAGAAAAGAATCCCGGGAAAGTCTGTAATACTATTTGAATGTCTTCACCCTGCTCCAGGTCTCAGTCAACACATTATCTTGAGCCCCAATAGTGACCCTAAGAAGCAGCCAGCTAAGGCGTGAACACACTGCCTGCAGACAATGATCACAGCAATAAATAAAACCATTCTCCTCAGACACCACTTGATATATGTTGCCACTCCTTGCATTTAATTTCAGGAAACTTCAGAAAGAGCAATTGTTTCACAGCAAATTCTGGAAAGTAACATGGAAGCCCACCAGATCCTGAGCACAGTGCTTGTTCATTTATTTAGAACTCACAGGCACCCTAAATTAGAAACACCCATTTCTATCCCTATTAGAAAATCCTGCCAACTTGAATATACCTTTAACTCAAAGGAAAAACTCAGAAAAGAGTAAAAACAAAAATCAAGGGAGAGGTCTACATTGTTGAAAAGAAAAGGTAGGTGGTAACTTTTTTCCCTTATACAGAAGCAAAAAAAATATATAACCTTTAGTGAGATTTGCCCTTCAAAGGGGATAATAATTAGCTTCATGTTCTATATTCAATTGTTGGCATTCTTTATCCAAAGATGTAGAAATTCAAAACACCCAAATGTCATCTTCCCCTTACTGTTTTCCTCACAGACCTGTAAATCAGTAAGTCTCAGTATGACACAGGTTGAAAACATGCAGCCCACTCCAAGAGCCATGTGGACAGACACATCTACCTCAGAACAGCCCGAGGAACAGTCGACAAGACAAAACACACCAAAGCAGGGACCTACCTTTCTCTTCTGCAGTTTGCAGTCTCCCGAAATTGAAGCCTGTCTTGGAGACCTTCCTAAGACCCTCTTATGTGTGATGAAATTTAAGGGCCCCCATTCAATCACACAGCCACAGGAGGGTAGGGTTTCATAAAACCAGACTTCAGGTCCTCAGGGTGTCCACAAATGTCAGGGAGCAGAGGTGAACTGCCTTCTGTTCTCTGCTGCAGGAAAAAGCTGGGAGACACAGTGTGGCTGGAGGTGGGGGCGGAGGCTGGGGGAAGGGAAGTAATATGGGAACTGTAATAAATAAGAGATCCTCTCCACATGATTTCCTGTATTTGGTGCCTGTTGCCTCTCTCCAGGCTCCCTAGAGGAAATAAGAAATTTAAACTTGTCTTTTGGCCACTGGAAAGAAGAGAATAAACATGCTAAGAACCATGAAAATGAGAATGAAGAGCGCAGCACACAGGGAGCTGACCTGCCAGCTAGCTTTACCGTTTACCAAGTGCTTTCTTCCTGAAGTTTCTCCAAGTGTTTGACTCTGCAAAAGTCAAGAACACCCTCACCCTCTTCCACTGAACTGAAGCATTGCCTGGCCACTGTCCAGATGTCCTCCTGGTGAAAGGCAAGTCAGCACAGGTCTGAGAAAAGTCGGTTTGCGAGCCTTGGGCAAGACCCTCTGGGCTCTGTCTTTGGGACCACTGATGACATTCTGCGTCTGATCTTGGAACAGCTTCTAAAGTCCTCCGTCCATTTTGCCCTGGAGTTTAAAGAATTACTTAAAGGTTTGAAATGAAAAATACAAGACCACTCATTCAAACACTAAGGACTTCAAGATAAGGACAACTGAACATTAAATCAAGAGTGGGGTTCCTTCTTCCGTCTGTATGGGACTGTACGCAACAGTTGAATTTGTACCTCTCTGAAGCCAGTCCTGGCTAGAGGAAGAAGGACGGAACCCCACTGGGTGTGTTAGACTGTCACCATTTTGTTCTGCTGGGTGACAGTCTGCCCTTGAACAGCAGTGCAGTCTGATGCTGGTGCAAGAGAGGATAGTGCTGGCTTGGGGGGTGTAAGCAGGCACAGACCACAATGGTATCACTGAGTGAAAATCCCACCAGAGGTCTCCTTGCTGATCTTCCGCTCACCTCCAATTCATTCTCATCCCCACAGTCAGGGCAATTGTTATTAGATGCAACCATCATGATATGATTCACATGCTTAAAATCTTCCAGTAACATAAGAATAAAAGCCAAAAACTTTGACATGGCTTCTGGCCCCTTCAGGACCTAGCACTGGCTTACCTCTCCCACCTGACCTCAAAGCCCACCTCCACCTGCTCTCTCCTTGCCCTATTCATTCCCTCCTTCCCCATCTTTCTCACTCCTGGGAATCACTCTGTGAACAGTGCCCTCCTTCAACCCCCACTCCGTCAAATCTCAAATCCTCTGGAAAATATTTTTCAGATTCCCAGGTCCCTTTGGTGTTTCTCCTTAACAAACCATGTTTATCATATCTCTAACACTCATTAACTCAAGGCAGTGGACACCAGTCCACTTGTCCTGGTCTTCCGCCAGGCTATAGACTCTGAAAAGGCATGGACTGTGTCTGTTTCCGCATGACGTCCCTTGGTCTAGGACCCAGGAGGGTGTGATTTATGTAAGGTTAGTGTTAGGAGCAGGAGCACTAATGACAGTTATCCCCTTTTTGGGAAAGGGAAAACATATGACTCAGAGCAAACCATAAGATTGTTGTTACAGTTTTACAGTTTAAACTCTGGCAGACAGAGTAGAGCAATTACAGAGGCAATATTGCAAATGATTCTTATCCACAGAAGTACAAATTAATTTTCCTCAGTAGAGAGACACAATTGATTTCCACCCTGTAGAAATGAATACCTCAAATGTTACATTTCAGTGCTCTATATAACATAAATATTTGCACATTAACAAATTCAATTCAGTAGTCCTTATTGCCTGTAAATGTCTACTCTTGAGATTTTCCTTTGAACTAGCTTTAACGTCTTACTGTCCCTTCATTCATTAATGAGTTAAATAAGGTCTTCATCCTTATTTAACTTCATTTTATATTTCACATTTCCGAAGTGATTTTTAAACAGAAGCCAGGTGACAAGCAGTGAATATAGAAAGTTCTGGTAAGAATTTGCAGGGGCAGAATTGTTGTCTTCAATATTTAGTTTAGTTTTTTTTAAGTTCCCTGAGTGTGCAAAGTAAAAACAGGAAATAAATGGAGCATGGTGTTTATCAAAGTAAATGGCAAAACTGCCTGTGCTGCACAGTTAGGAGGGTACAGGTTCAATCACGCAGAAGCACAGGCAAAGCCTGAAGTGTACAAAACCATGGCTGGACAGGTGGTTACCAGCTGGGGAAATGCCAAGGCTCGGACTCACTGACACAGGCACCTTGGAGGTGAGAAGAGCTTGGTAAGCAGAAGGCACATATTTCAGGTGCTCAATGTTTCTTTCAAACGGCATTTTTGGGAATCCCAGTGGCACAGACAGCCTTCTGGAATTAGCAATAGCGAACCCTTCTACAAAGGGGACAGTGACACTTTATCAAGAAAAACCCAGATTATATCAATATATTTGTATAGATTTGTTTCTCTCTTTTTTCTTTTTTTAATTATATTTTATAGATTATGCTGCTACAGTGGTCCCAGTTTTTCCCCTTTGGCACCCCTCCACCCAGTACACTCCATTCCCTCAGGCAATGTCCCAACCATTGTCATGTCCATGGGTCATGCATATATAAGTTCTTTGGCTACTCCATTTCCTATACTTTACATCCTCATGGCTATTCTGTAACTACCTATTCGTACTTCTTAATCCCCTCACCTCTTCACCCAGTCCCCACACTTCCCTCCCACCTGGCAACCATCAAAACACTCTCTGTATCCATGATTCTATCCTTGTTCTGCAGTTTGCTTAGTTTGTTTTTTAGATTCAATTGCTGGTATGTATCTACTTATTGCCATTTTATTGTTCATAGTTTTGATCTTCTTTCCTTAAATAAGTCACTTTAACATTTCATCTAATAATGTTTTTGTGGTAATGAATTCCTTTAGTTTTTGCTTGTCCAGGAAGCTCTCTCTCTGCCCTTCCATTCTAAAGAATACCTTTGCTGGGTAGAGCAATCTTGGCTGTAGGTCCCTGCTTTTCATGACTTTGAATATTTCTTGCCAATCTCTTCTAGCCTGAAAAGTTTCTTTTGAGAAATCAGCTGACAGTCTTATGAAAACTCCCCTGTAGGTAACTTACTGCCTTTCTCTTCCTGTTTTTAAGATTGTGACTTTATCTTTAATCTTTGGCATTTGCATTTTGATGTGTCTTGGAGTGGGCCTCTTCACATCCATCTTGTTTGGAACTCTCTGTGCTTCCTGGACTTGCATGTCTTATTTCTTTCACCAAATTAAGGAAGTTCTCTTTCATTATTTTTTCAAATACTCTCAAATTTCTTTTCTTTCTTTTCCCCTTTTGGCACCCCTATGATGCAAATGTTGGACTTCTTGAAGTTGTCCCAGAAGCTGCTTATACTACCCTCATGTTTTTCATTCTTTTTTTCTTATTTTGTTCTCATTGGCCGTTTTTTGCTTCCTTATGTTCTATAGATTTGATTTGATTTTCAGCTTCATCTACTCTACTGTTGATTCCTTGTAAATTGTTCTTTATTTCAATTAGTATATCCTTCATTTCTGACTGGATCTTTTTATGCTGTTGAGGTCCTCACTAAGTTTCTTGAGCATCCCTATACCCAGTGTTTTGAACTCTGCATCTGACAGATTGCTTATCTCCATTTCATTTAGGTCTTTTTTCTGGAGTTTTAATCTGTTCTTTCATCTGGGCTGTTTCTTTGTCTCCTCCTTTGGGAGCCTCCCTGTGCTTATTTCTATGTGTTAGGTAGAGCTGCTATAACCCCATGTCTTGGTAGTGTGGCCTAATGTTAGTATGTATCCTGTAGTGTCTAGTGGAACAGCCTCCCTTATCACCCAAGCTGGGTACTTGAGGTGTGCCCTGCATATGATCTGAGTATACTCTCCTCTTATAATTGAGCTTCAGTTGCTGTTGGTAGATCAAATGGAGGGATTTACCCAGGCCAGTCAGCTGCAAGGATTGGCTGTGACCATTGACTACCAACCTCCGTCATACACGGAGAATCAGCTACGCAGGGGCACAGTGGTGTGGCTCTGATGTCGTCTGTAGCTATCAGTTGGGGTTTGCTGACCCTGGGGTTTCCTGGGTGTTTGAGGCCAAGGTCAGCCCCAACCTGTGTTTTTCCCAGGGCAACCCTGCCTGAGCTATAAAGCAGTGTGAGATAGCTACTACTTGTGCTGGGCTGGAGAGATTTTTAGGCAAAGCCAAACTGTGAATCCAGGCTGGCTGCTGCTAGCATGGGCCTAGAGCACACTGTGGCCAGCTGTTGCTTGTTTTATAGGATTTAGGAAATTATGAAGCATGAACCAAGACCAGCCATTCATATGGAAAAGCAGGTTGGGTGGGCCCATAAGTTGGGTGGGGCAGTCTCTGGGGAGCTCCAAAGCAAGTCAAATAGTGTTAGCCAGATTGATGGAATCTCAGATATGGCACCAGCTTGTTGACTCTGTGGGTACAGTGTTTAGGAGAGGGACAATGGCCTCTGTTTGCTTTGGTGCCACACACTTCAGTTCCTCCCTGTATACCACTGGTGCCTTTTCAAGCTGCTACCCTGGTGCTGGAGCTCAGAGGTGGTGGTGAGTCTGAGTAGGTGAGTTTATATGTGGGTTCTTTAAGAGGAACTGCTTGAGGGTCCAAAAGTTTCTTCCACTGACTCAATTCCCACTGATTTTTATAGCTAGAAGTTTCGGGGACTTATCTTCCTGGCACTGGAAGCCAGGACTGGGAGGTCTGATGTGGGGCTGGAGTCCTTGCTCTTGTGATATCCCTCTCGAATTTGTATTTACCACACGTGGGTGAGGCACCAACCCATTTATATTTGTGTCCCTCCTACTAGTCTGGATGGATGTGATTTCTTTAATTCCACAGTTATCAGACTTCCATTCAAGTCTATTTCTGATGGTTCTAAGTGATGGTTATTCTATATTTTAGTGGTAATTTTGACATGGTTGTGCAAATTGGTGAGCCCTGTCTGCCTCTACTGCCATCTTGATGGACACCTCTCAATTTTTAACTTTTGAGTTCCCCTATCAACTAGATTTATCTCCCAAAAATATTCATATCCTCCCTCTGTTTAAACCAAATATCAGACTTCAGTGTAAAAATTTTTTTTAATCCAAAATTATTGCATTTTCTTCATAATTTTTATTGATTGTAATTTTTTTGTGCTTACTTTTCTTTGCATCTGAACAAATGACGTAGGCGGTGTGGATTGTTTCAGGAAGCTACTGGTTCATATATTTAGTCACTGTTTCTGTAATTCATTTATTCAGTATTTATTATGACAGCCCAAAAGTGGCTTTATATTTTGAAAACACAGGTAAGTGACCATGACAAAGTTACATAACCTCTCTGAACTTTAGTTCAGTTTTTTTTTATTGAAAGATAGAAGTCCTCATACTCACTTTTCAGAGCTGTTATCAGAATTGAGTGAAATACCATTCAACATAGCATTATATCTAGTACATGCTAAGTCCTCCATAAATCATAGCAAATGTTGTTATTATTTTAGAAATTTTGCTTTTCTTAAAAAATACTGCATTCTCAAATAAATGATTAAGTTTTGGAATAGAGCTTTATTGTGATTTCTGCCTAATCCCCACGTTTATCCTATTTCTATCCAATAGGGCAGTATGGGGAGGACAGTTGAGATAACAGTAGGTAGTAATTCTTTTCAAATTACATTAAAGTTGTATTGAAACTGTCAAGGAGGTCAACATTCTGCGTGTTCCTAAACTTAAACAGCTATGAAATTATGAAGTGCTGAAACTGTGAGCTGCTTGGGTCTCAGTGCTGGGAACAAGCCTGAGATGCCAACTGGAAGAGGACTATCACGTCATGCGTGGTGTTGGCAGATTTGCTTCCCAAGGTGGCTGTGGATGGTTAGGAACACAGCATGGCAAATGCAGAAGATTCTTTGTGATTGTCAGTGAGGAATAAAGAACATGTTTTTATTAATAAATTCCAGTTGATTTTAAGAATTAATAGCTGAAAAAATTACTGCTTCTGAGAGGAGAAATGACAGCTTATTGACACAGAGAGAATGGAAGTCATCCCCTGGGAATGAACAACGATAAACCAGAGGAAGTGGTTTCAACTGAGTGCTACCCACGCCCTGGTGTAAGGATTCAGTCCAGGGAGACCTTGATGGCAGCTTATTTTTCCTACATTTCTCATTCTAGAAAAAAGGAGTTGGGAGAGAATACCTCACGTCATTTCCTAAGATGTTAATATTTACATAATACATTTTGTAATCTAGGTTCTAGTAACACACAGTGCATTTTGGAAATACTAGTACAGAGCTTTCAAGATCTTGCTTAATTTCACTGCTGTGCCCTTTTCTATCTCCCAGCTTGAGGTCATCTGCAACTCTGAATAAGAGGCCTTCTAAGTTTTCCCAGTCATTGACAGAAATCAGTCTTCCCTTCTTTCTATCCACCCTAAAAATCCTGTCCTCATGTCTTTTATCATTCTTTCATTAATTTATTTGTTCTCTACTATAACAAAATGGGGATTCCTCCGATCAGGGCGATCAGGATGTAGGGAATAAGGAACATACCTCCACCCTTCTTGTAGCACAGGTAGGGGAAGCGCCACACGTTGCCCAAGTGTGTTCAACAAGTATGTGGCAGAGACATACAAAGCTGAGATGCTTAGAACATAGTATAAAAATAAAATGTGCATCTATCAGGAAGCTAAGATATATACATATGAGGAAGAAAAATAAAATATTGCTATTTAAAGGGAGTAGCATAAAGATAGGTGCTTATTAAAAAGATACCTAACTTGGGTCACTTTGGAGGTAGAAGTTGAAACCTCCTGGCCATTTGGATGAGTGGGTACAAAACAAGAAAAGAGATGAATTTCTCAGCATCCAGAAGTGAGAAGAATTAGGAATTTACACAGCATTGAGAAGATGGGACCCAGAAGTGAGGGAGAGGGAAGTGGGGCCCTGGGAAGGAAGTGGAGACCAAGCATGCGGTGTAGGTGGAAGCTTCAGGAGAACAGTGGCTGGAAAAATTCCCTGTGGGGTGGTGGCAGGGAGACAGAAGGACAATGATTTCAGTGATCAATATAAATTGTGTTTTGAGCTCTAATGCAATTACCCTCTCCCTTTTCTCAGATCTCAGAAAAAGTCTATCCCCCCCACTCTGGATGGCCTTTGTCTAATCACTTTTCCATGCGAGATATTGAATGGCAAGGCTGAGAGTCAGTCTGAGCTAATAGAAAGCCAGGTCAGAGAAACTGAGCACATTTCTATCAAAGCCACAGCTTCTTCCTCTGTCTCTACTGTAACAAAAACAAACAACCCGAAATGTCCATCAGTGTATTCTCAAACTACCCTCCTTTGTCACTAAAGCTCTACCAACCAAACAAAACAAGATTGATACTCAGATGCCTAAGTTTAATTTTTAAAAACAAGTTCCTTTTTACATCATCTAAATAAAGCAATTTATTTTTCAAACTTCTGAAAAGACACACATTTTTAAAGCAAGTTGTCTTCGGGAAATGTTTAGCTATACTCAGTAGGGCTTTACAACTTCTCTTGTGAAGTGTATCGGTAAACACAGGGAGCAGAGGATGTGGGACGGTCGGCGCACACGCAGACCTGGTGAGAAATACTGCCCCTGAATAGGCCCGGGAACCCAGGCTTCACTTCACTTGGAAGAAGTGAGCAAATCTGAGATTGAACCAAAAATAGTACTGCTAGTTTATCAAGGATTGAAGATAATTAGGATTTTTCCTACAGTTCTTTTCCTGATAACTATTTTTTTCTACCATCATTGCAGGTGGAGAATGGGAAAAGAATGTGTTTAATCTCTGACTCAAAATGTCTCTATTTTTTAAAATAATATTTTCATGACTTTGCTTTAAAAAAACTATAGAGATATAAAAGCACTTGTATTACATGCCATACAAAATTGAAGTATTGATATTTTGCCTTTTTATTTTATTTTTAAATACCACAGACCTAGAATAAAGTGGAAAATCTCTTTTATTCTCTGCTTAGTCCTATTTCATATCTTCTTCTCCTGGACTGCACTGTGTATTTTTTTCATTGTGTATCATTGTGTATATATTTTTCTGTAACTGTCATTCCTTACTCTGGAATGAGGAATGACACCAAAACGTATTGTCCACCCATGTTGACACATTTAGATCTAGTTTACTATTCCCGTAAAATACTATATTCTTTTATTCACTTCCCTACTAATGCATACGCATGTTCTTCGGGTTCTAGGCAATAACAAAGTGATGCATTTGAACATGTGTATATTTTCTCATTGTATATGTAGGCAGGAATTTCTCTAGAATATATACAGTGACCAGATTTTAAACTACCCTGGATGCTGCTAAATGGCTCTCCAATGTGATTAAATAAGTAATACTCGCTCAGCAGTGTGACTTTCTAATTTCCCCCAAATTACTTACCCATGTATGAGAATTCCTAGTTCCCCAAATACTTGGATTTTGGTCTTTCTTTCTCTCTTTTCTTCCTTCTTTCCTCCCTTTCTTCCCTCCCCTCTGTCTCTCTCTCTCGCCTTCTTTCTAATTTTTTCTAATACCTTCATTTTCCAAGGAAGCATATAACAGTGGTCTTACCTAACATGAACATTTCTTTCCAAGAACAACCCTACTGACATTTCTTGCACACACTTCCTCTTTTACAGATTTGATATTATGGAATACACATTTTCTTTATCTCAATAAAATAAGGAAAGTCTTAGACCTTTTTAGTAGTCCATTCTTAGTGTTCCCTCTCTAATGACTAATGTGATATTAGTAGTTGGTAAAGATAAAAATGGCCAAAGGAACAAGACTAGCCTCACCTCTGATGTAGGTGGAGTCAGGCTGGTGAGACTGACCCTCCCTTCCTGAGGCACTGCCCACTTGTGCAGTAGGGCTCCAGGTTTGCAGTAAGTGCTGCATGTCTGTGCTAAGTACTACCTACATGTGTGTGCTAAGTGATCTCTGAGCATCTAACAGAGATGCTGTTCTGTTCTGTTACTTGCCATGATCATTTATACTTCTCACAATTCCTTCAAAATCAGGAATCATTCTTCTCAGGAAAACATCCAAATTCCATATTGAACTGTTAGGTATGTTATTTTTCGCCTTTTAATGGAATTAATTACAAATTTTATTTCAAAAGCAGGAAAACAAACAAACAAACAAACAAAAAACCTTTTTCTTGTCTGGTACAAAGAACTTTAGGGAACATATTACATCGGTTGACCAGACCACTCCTTAAAGATAAATTATTTTATGTTTTTGATATTTAAAAAAATTACTGAAGGTCACATCAGTTAAAAATAGAATATATCAACATTAAAGAGAAACCAATGGTCAAGTTGGTGGCATAGTTAAACACGACTTGCATCCAAAAACACAACCACATCAATATTATAATTAAATCATAGGACAACCATCACTCAGAGCCAACAGAAATTGAATGGAATGAAAGTCTGACAACCACAAAATTAAAGAAGCCACATTCATCCAGGCTGGTAGAAGGGATGCAGACGCTGAATGGGCTGGCCCCTCATTCATGTGTGGTAGATAAAAATTTGAGGGGGATATCTCAGGAGTGAGGGGTCCCAGCCCTACACCAGGCTGCCCAGCCCAGGGTTCCAGTGCCAGAAGGATTAAGTCCCCACAACTTCTGTCTGTGAAAACCAGCAAAGATTGGGTCAGTGGAAGAAACTTCTAGAGTCCCAAGCTATTCCTCTTAAAGAACCCACACACAAACTTACTCAGACTCACTCGTTCTGAGCTCTAAGTACTGAGGTACTAACTTGAAAGGTGCCAGTGGCATACAGGGAGAACTGAAGTGTTTGGCATCAAGGCAAGAGCAGGGGGACAGTTTTCTCTCAGACAGAAAGGCAGGTAGAGCCACAGAGCTGGCAGGCAGGTGCCATATCTGAGACTCCATCAACTTGGTTAACAATGCTTGCCTGGCTCTGGAGGTCCCCTAAGGCTCCATCCCACCCAACCTATAGTTGTTAATAGTAGCTTTTTCATACAAATGGCTGGTCTTGACTCAAGCTTCACAACTTCCTAAATCCTTTCAAGCAAGCAACAGCTGTCTCCAGTGAGCCTCCAGCCTCCCTACCACTTGCTAAGTGACCCAGGCATAGCACTAGCAGCAGCCAGCTGAGATTCAAAGCTTGGCTTCACATGGATATTTCCAAACCCAACACAAGAAACAGCCATCTCAGATTGATCTGTATCTCTGGCAGGCTGGCCCTGGGCAAAACACAGGTGGGGCCTGGCCTGGGCCTGCACCACCTAGGAAACCTCAGAGCCTGTATACCCAGTTACATAGTTACAGACATAGCAGACAGCTACAGACCACATTGGGGGATCACCACCCTGTCCTTACACTGCTGATCCTCCAAAGAAGTCTGAGGTTAGTGGTTGGTGGTCACAGTCAATCCTTGCAACTGACTGGCCTGGGTAAATCCCTCCATTTGATCTACCAACAGCAACTGAAGCTCAATTATAAGAGGAGAGTATACTCAGATCATATGCAGGGCACATCTCAAGTACCCAGCTTGGGTGATAAGGGAGGCTGTTCCACTAGACACTACAGGATACATACTAACATTAGGCCACACTACCAAGACATGGGGTTATAGCAGCTCTACCTAACACATAGAAATAAGCACAGGGAGGCTCCCAAAGGAGGAGACAAAGAAACAGCCCAGATGAAAGAACAGATTAAAACTCCAGAAAAAGACCCAAATGAAATGGAAATAAGCAATCTGTCAGATGCAGTGTTCAAAACACTGGGAACTCACTAAGTTCCTTGAGCATAAAAAGATCTCAACAGCATAAAAAGATCCAGTAAGATATGAAGGATATACTAATTGAAATAAAGAACAATTTACAAGGAATCAACAGTAGAGTAGATGAAGCCAAAAATCAAATCAAAGCTATAGAACATAAGGAAGCAAAAAACAGCCAATGAGAACAAAATAAGAAAAAAAGAATGAAAAACATGAGGGTAGTATAAGCAGCTTCTGGGACAACTTCAAGAAGTCCAACATTTGCATCATAGGGGTGCCAAAAGGGGAAAAGAAAGAAAAGAAATTTGAGAGTATTTGAAAAAACAGTGAAAGAGAACTTCCCTAATTTGGTGAAAGAAATAAGACATGCAAGTCCAGGAAGCACAGAGAGTTCCAAACAAGATGGATGTGAAGAGGCCCACTCCAAGACACATCAAAATGCAAATGCCAAAGGTTAAAGATAAAGTCACAATCTTGAAAACAGGAAGAGAAAAGCAGTAAGTTACCTACAGGGGAGTTTTCATAAGACTGTCAGCTGATTTCTCAAAAGAAACTTTTCAGGCTAGAAGAGATTGGCAAGAGATATTCAAAGTCATGAAAAGCAGGGACCTACAGCCAAGATTGCTCTACCCAGCAAAGGTACTCTTTAGAATGGAAGGGCAGAGAGAGAGCTTCCTGGACAAGCAAAAACTGAAGGGATTCATTACCACAAAACCATTATTAGATGAAATGTTAAAGTGACTTATTTAAGGAAAGAAGATCAAAACTATGAACAATAAAATGGCAATAAGTAGATACATACCAGCAATTGAATCTAAAAACAAACTTAGCAAACAAGAAGAACAGAGACTGAATAATGGATACAGAGAGTGTTTTGATGGTTGCCAGGTGGGAGGGAAGTGTGGGGACCGGGTGAAGAGGTGAGGGGATTAAGAAGTACAAACAGGTAGTTACAGAATAGCCATGGTAATGTAAAGTACAATATAAGAAAGGGTGTAGCCAAAGAACTTATATGCATGACCCAAGGACATGAACAATGGCGGGGGGATTGTCTGAGGGAGTAGGGTTTGCTGGTATTGGGGGAATAGAGGGGGATAAGATCAGAACAACTGTAATAACATAATCAATAAAATACAATTTAAAAATAAAATTCAATAAAAATAAAGAGGTAAAGCTTTTAGCCTTAGTAACAGTTGATAAGTTTAATTAAGTTAGAGGTGTCAGACTGAATTTCACCAGGGGCCACATCAGCCTTGCTGTTGTTTCAAAGGACTGAATGTAACTTTAGGACTGTATAAATAAATGTAACTACTCCTTAACAGTTAAGCAAGAGCTCGGCGCTGCCGCCGCATAGAAACAAGGTGCCAGGCCAGATAAAACAAGGTGGAGGGCCAGATTCATCCCGTGTGTGCCTAATGTTTGCCACCTGTGGCTTAAGTGATTAATGTATGTGGAAAGATGTTATTCCAGGAACCGGAATGCATGATCTATGTGACTCCAGGAGGTCAACAGGCAATTCAATCTTTGTGCCCCATTGTGTTCCAAGGAAGGAATGTCCTTGAGGCAGATAAATAATTGTTGATCAGCAGATAAAAAAGTACTGGGAAAACCACCATACTGCAGCTCTTATCTGACTAAACTTTTCCCAAATCCTTTACTTACCCTTTTCTTCTCCTTATAACAAGGTCAGCTTGAAATAAAAGGTTAAAGCAGGTTTTAGGGTACATAACGCAGCGTCATCTCACATCACCAGCATCTAAACAAAGCACCCACAAAGATTCGATCCTTCTCTCTACTTATTGGCCGGGTAGTGACAGGCAGCAACATCACCTTTCCAGTTTCACAGTCACTTTGCAATTTTACTCGAAAACTTTTGGCTTCACTATCCCTTGCTAGTAGTAGTTCTCTTCATTACTTTAATTTTTACCACCATGATAACTTTCTTCTGCCATATGGAACAAATTGACTTAAAGTAATTATTATTGCCCATGTCTGGGTATTCCCTTGACCAGTCAGTGAAGTTCAGATGATCAACAAAATAAAGAAAGATGTATTTTGTAAATTTTATATTTCATTAAATCTCTTTTTCTTGCCTTATTTTCTACAAAATTAGTAATTATGTTGTTATAATCAAGATTCATTCTGTTGATGTATTGTCAACTTAGACAACCTTCCTGAGTCAGTGTTCATGCTGCCTGTCACTACCAGAACCAAGTACAGAAAAGGACTGAATCTTTACAGGTGCTTTATTCAGATGCCGGTGATCTGAGAAGACTGGTTTTGTCCCATCAAAAAACTTCTTAACATCTCATCTCAAGTTGACCTTTTTATAAGGCGAAGGAAAGGGTAGGTAAGGAGTTTGGAAGGAAAGTAATTGGATAAGAGTTGCAGTCCTGCAGTTTTCTTGATATTTCTTTATCTGCTGATCAACAATTCTTTATCCGCATCACCAGTGTTTCCTCTCTGGAACACAATGCTTTAGATACCATCTCCGGGGCTTGCAGATTCCCTGGGGCACAAACATTGAATTGCTTGTCAACCTCTTGGAGTCACGTGATTATTCACTCCAGTCCCTGAAATAACTTCTTTCCACAGGTATTAATCACTTAACCCTATCAACTGGAGATAAAATCTTTACTTCTTGAGTTCCCTATCCATTTTATAAATTAATTTAAATTAGGAGAAATTTTGCTTTGTAGTGGTGAAGTGGCAACTACAATTATCAATAAATGTTTAAAGAAATATTTAGGCTGAGAAATAAGCATGAATTTTACATATCTTGTTCAAATATTATAATACAATCACATGATAAATTTATCATAGAAAAAATATATTTTAATCTTATCTATATATTATGTATTGTGATTTTTAACTCTTATTTTTAAAAAAAAGATGTTAAAAATTACATGTTTTAACTTAAAGCAAATTTTAGATCCATATGATACTTTTAAATTTTCTTTTAAGTTTTTCAAAGCTGACATTGTATAAAAAAAATTGAAAATAGCACCAGGTTGCTGTATTTTTCAAATCTCTCTTTAATAGAGAACATACCATGATTCATAATTACCAGAAAATCACCCTTAAAGAGATTTATTTTGGAATTATTTGTACATGAATCTTATTTATATTATGTACACATTTTTGTTTCCTTGTCCTAATTAATTTATATTTTTTGGAATGTCACTTTGCTATATAGATCACATGCAGTTTCTTTTGATTTACAAAAATGCTTTTTAAAAAATTCTAAAAACATTTGTGACCATTTATAAGGGAAATGGCCAAACTCTGATCTTTTATTTTTATATTTTGCCTGTTTATATCAAATAAACAATGTTCATTCCAAATAGCAAAATAACATGGGCAACTCATGTTCGAATTCAATTTCTCTGCTGAACACCATAGTTTTCTGGTGTTTGAAGCTCCTCTGTTGTTTCACTTCACTCTCCCTGCCTTGTCTGGATTAAATCCTGCTGTTTTAAACAGCATTCAGTCAGCATCGCCTGACGTGTACAGGAATGCCCGCATGGCCAAAGTTGATGTTGGTGTCTTCAACTTTCCATCTTTTGGTAGAGATGAACAATAACATATAACCTGTAAATCGGTCCACAGAATGCTATTGTTTTTCACAAGTTCACACCTTGTCACCTGCTAAGAAAATCAAACTACAGGGTGTGGCACAAATAATGCCCCTTTCTTATTACAAAATCTTTTATTACAAAATCATAAGCATGTAATTATGTAACATAACAATATCACATTCAAGCACACCATATGACATGTTAGGTGAAATGTTCAAATTAAAACTATAAATTATTACACCCATATCATTACCCTACAAACCGCACTCAAACAGGCGTTACTTCTGCCAGATGCTGTATGTTGCGTTGTCTGGTGTGTGTGTGTGTGTGTGTGTGTGTGTGTGTGTTTTAACCTGAGCACCATTCTCAACAAAATTTTAAATCAGTGCCTAAAATTGGAGATTATTCTTCAGCTTTTCATAGAATTCAAAACTCTTACTTTTTGCAAAAGATATTAAAAATTATAAAACATTTGTAAATTTTGACTTCTTTCTTCATCTAGTAGTTTTTAATAATTGGTGTGATAAATGCAGGCTTACAAGGACACGTTTATCACTAGCATAATCCAGGTGACCTAACATATGCACATTTAAAGATATTATGTATTAAATATTCTTATTTTATTACTCATAATTTAAAATCCCTTTTAAATGTTTCCATTCTAGATAGCGATCATTTGTTTCATTATTTCTACCTGTGTTTTTAATGTGTTTGACCATTTTAGCATCAAATTTCAAAATCTTTTCTTCTTAACCTAGAAATTTTCCATTGTTTTCTATAAATATCATTCTGTTATTGCTACAACATTATTATGCTCAGATAATTATTGGATACAATATTGTTCTTTTAATAATATCACCCAATGGCCAATGTCCTATTTCTGTGATTAAATATTATTAAATGTTTTTCATTTACTCAGCCTTTTTTTTTCAGTTCTAATAACTGCTATTTATGACTTCCTTTTTTGGCACATCATTTATGCTCTTTTTGTTGAGCACCTAAGAATTCCCAGTTACAAATATCTTCATTAACCAAAGTTGATCCTGAAAATAGGTTGTACAATAAAACACACATTGGCAATATCAAGACACTTTGTCTTTGAACTTATGATATAAAAAACAATTAGATAGTTAGAAGGCAAAGGTTTTATTTTATTTTTTTAAACATCCAGAAACATTCATGCAAAGATGGCTGTAGATAAAAATTTAAAGAGCATTTCTAATTGGGTATGTTGGGATCCAGCCCAATGTTTAGATATGCAAAGAACTATATTTGTAAGATAAAAGCCATTTTATCATACCATTCAAATTATCATGGACTAAGGCAAAAGTTACAAGTTTTTACAGTGGTAGTTCTGTTTATTTACAAAGATCAGAGCTCCTTTTTAAAAATTATTTTGCCTGAGATGCTGGAATTTCAGCCTATTTCAAATGTGTAAATGAAGCCACCTTTTCTGGAGTTAGCCCTTTGGCTAGCTACATGGCCATTCCTTTGGTCCCTTGGGCTGCATACCTAGTGAGCTCTTTGCTCATTCTTCTCCTTCACCTTATGAGGGGTGTCAGCCGCCAAGTCCCTGATAGTGTTCCCTCAGCAATGTCTCTCCCATTTGTCCTCTGCTTTTCAGTATCTACTAACACTGCCCTAGTCTGGGCCCTCACTACTTCATGCCTAGACTTTTAAATAGGTTTCCAACTTAAACACCCTTCACTCAGGTTCTCTCCTGCTCAAGTCAGACCACCCACTGGTACCACATTCATTCTCCCAAATCTCAGTCTGATTTTTATTTGTGGATATTCTTCACTCCCTTCAAAGTCAAGCTCAGTTGCTTCCTCTTCCATGAAGCTCACCTAAACCTCCCAGCCAGAAGGTATCTTCCTCTTTGAATCTTCTAGTCACTCTGGGAAGAATATTCTTGCTTTGTTGTTGTCCAATTAGTCCAATTACTTCTCTTATTCCCTTTACTAAACCATGAGCTTCTTGAAGGCTGTTTTGTTCTCTCTATTCTTTATCTCCTTTTTATCCCTAACATGATACCATACACACAGACAGTATCACTACACTTTTGCTGAACTATATTAAACAAGGATGTATGGACACCTCCTCTCTAAATAAGCCAATTTTAACACCCATGCAGATTGAGCTTTTCATTAAAAGTTTTCTTTGTCTGGACTATCCAGCCATTTATGGCTCCAATAGAACTTCCTTTGAGGAATTAAAGGCAATCTTTTTGTACAACTCCCCATTGTATGAGTAGTGACTCAAATTCTAGATCTGTGCACAAACTCTTTTTACCCAAATGTAGCAGGGTAGTTAGTTGTAAGGGTTAGGAAGCATCAGACAGCAGATATAACCTGAATTGTCTTTCTTTCGGCATTACAGAAAGGGAAAAGAAACAAATAACATATTCCTGATTTGCCCTGACAGAGTTTATCAGTCTTCCATATCTAAGGTCATTGGCAAGATAACAGTAATACCTTATAATTCTATCTCATTTAACAGCTCCCAAGTATTTCCATATACATAGGTGCTCATGTAAGAGGATGCAGCCAGGAGACCCCCAAAAGAAGGGTTTGTAATGGGGTTCAGAACTCAGGGTGTCCAGGAAATATTAAAAATATGGGATGTCCTCACCCCCACAAGTCTGAACTGGGGGAAGGGAGACATGGAACAGGGCCATTGAGTTGTTTCGCATAGCAACAGTTTTGCAGATAACCTCTGGAACGTTCATTTAACATATCTATAACCTTTAACTGGTTTCATAGATATGTTAAATAGCTGTGGCCAGGCTTTGAGCCAGGGAGAAGGGAGTGACTTCCACCCAAGATGTAACTGGGAGGCAACTCCCCCTTGTTACAGAACTTGCGTGAGAGCTTGGAGATTATTGGCTCCACACCACAAGGCCATGCCTGCCTGGACTTACTATGGCAGCCCAGAAAAGCTGAAAAATACAGAAGTGCTGGCAAGTGTAGCCAGTTGTGGGAGGGGTCAGAAATGGGGCTGCAGAGGAAGATTAGCACTGGGATTTAAACCCTGGTGTGGCAGCCATGATAAGAATCACCGTGCAGCTTTAGCAAAGAGTCACCACGCGGCTTTGGCAGAGAACCACCACACATCTTTGGCAAGGGGGAATCACACGGCTTTGGGTCTCCCTTTGCCACACAGCTTAGGAAACTGGAAAGCAAGATGTAGCAGCCATGCAGAGCTGTCTCTTAGCAGTTCGAAAGAAAGCAGGAGAGATGCTGCAGGAAGGAAAGGGGTGAAAGGACTCTTGCTGGTGGGCCATGAGAAGGTGCCATGTGGTTTTGGAATAAGAACTGGAGATCCTGGTGACATAGCTGATGGTGCCAGGAACCGAGGGAGGCCTACCAGCCAAGCACAGATTACTGGGAAAAACCAGGGGCTGCCTGAGACATGTACTTCTATTTCTTTTCCTGAGATATGGTACTCCAGACTGGGCAAAGGGGGAAGGAAGGACTGTGCGTGTTTGTGGGTGTTTTAATGGACTTTGGAATTTTGATGAATACATTAAGTCATTACTCTTACGTCTGTATAACTTGAATAAATAATTCCTTTCCTTTTCACCAACCTCCAACATGGAGAGCTATAATTCTCTGGCAATGGGAAAGGCGAACCTAGTACAGGGGGACCCCAGGAGAAGAGGGGGTCAATTCGATAACATGTGGGACCCTCTTCCCTGGTGGCCAATCAGGGAAAATCATGGGAGACCACATGTGCAGTAGCTTTAAAGTAATACAAGTACTTGTACATGCACAGTAAAAGCCTGACAAAACTAGCCAGGAAAGATCCGCCCTATAATAGAGTCCCTCCAGCCCATGAGGTCAATCTCTGCTCGGAGTTGGCCTGCTCCCATGTTCTCTGCTATAAACTCTGGGTATTCGGTTTGATTCTTTGTCCCGATCACCAAGAACCTGATTACCTATGCCCAGCTGTGACACTCAGAGTATCTGTATGTTAATCAAGTCAGGTATTATTAAACTAATTTTCAGAGAACGAAATTGATTGGTAGATGGAAAAGTGAGAATTCTATCCATCTATCCACTGTTTTTTAGTTATTTATTTATTTATTCTCAGAGAGGGGAAAGGAGGGAAAAAGAGAGGGAGAGAAACATCAATGTGTGGTTGCCTCTCAAGCGCCCCCTCCTGGGAACCTGGCTGGCAACCCAGGCATGTGCCCTGACTGGGAATCAACTGGCCCTTTGGTTTGCAAGCCAGCACTCAGTCCACTGAGCCACACCAGCTGGGGCAAAGTTAACATTTTTATTGCCTGCACTTTTTGTATGATTTCTTTTATTTAAGGAATACACTAAAAGTTTTCCAAAGATTTATTCTGTTAACAACAACAACAAAGAATCCTGGACTGGAGAGTTCCTCAGATAATATTTAGTATTGAAGTAATAAATAGGTTACATCTTAAGCTTACCAAGTCTACTCAATTATCTCAGTTGGCAATAGCTGCCTAAACAATTTAATTGAGAAAGATTGTAATAAAAATTCAAACATAAATAAGAGTGAGATCAGTGATGGACTGATTAGCTGTATCTGCCAAGCATATGGAAGAAGAAAGGACAGCACGTGTGCAATATACTTGATGAGCCTAATCTAGTTCAACTTTTCTTGCCTCGTAGGTAGGAAAACTGGACCTCAGAAAGCAGGAATGACTGGTTTTAAGACACATAGCTCACTGAGGATGGAAATTGCACAATAATTCAGAATTTTAGATATACAGACAAGTTCCATGTCTACTTCAAGGAGCTCATATTGATATATACAGTTATGCCTGGGGCCAGTTTGGAGAGACGACTCTGGAAGAATACACACAGCTGTAACAATCTGACTGCTGATTTAGGGAAAGGTCTTTCTGTTTTCATAAGTGAAAAACACCTGCAGAAAAATGAAAGGCTACTGCCACTTCAGGGGTGGGAGATTGTAGAACATTTCTGTTTTCAAACCTTCTGTTTGAAAATCTCAACCAGAACCACAGCACCAAACAGGAGAAACTCTCTCTAAACATGTTTGTTCCTGTTTGTTTAAATGAGGATGTTCTCAGATACTTGGCTACCTGGTCTGCTTGTTTCCATGCTGAAGGACATTCTGTCCCCTGGAATGAGAAAGGAAAGCACAAAGCTTGAGCCTGGGAAAAGTGGGAGTAACTTTTTCCCTAAAGCTAATCTTCTTGCCAACCCATAAATATGACACATTAATGGAAGATAATTAATTCCTCATAATATCATTCTTATTTCACCAATGTAGGTATTTCCTCCATTGCTTTTATTTGCCCCAAAAGTACAGACACCTCCTGATAAGGTGTGGATTACCTGACGAAACTGAGAAGTACCTGCCTCAAGAAAGCAAACATTTTGAGATTTACTAGGACAATTCGCATTGAAAAAAATGATACATTATTTCAACACTTTGCTCCTATTCTTCTGAAACATTAAGGCAAATATTTATCCAATCCATCAGGAAATATGGATGTAACCTACACAAAATTGATTTTTCACATACGCAATCTGTCCCAGAAAGGAAAGTTGTGAAGGAGTAAATTCATGAGTACATTGGGATCTCTAAAAATTTGGGAAAAAAATGCTATTTTTTCTTATTCAACATTCTTAGTTTGAGGAAAGGAGGTTTTCAAACAGCATGATCCATAATTTTAAGTATAAAATGAAAGCTAAAATGTCTACAGTCAATTATTATCGTGTATGAATTATGCTTGACCACATCACACACAGTTATGACATAATACAAAATATTTGCAGAAACAACAGTATAACACACCTGTAAAAAGCAATGGAACAAAGCAAGAACATTATAACCTTGAACTGTTCTACACTCCTTGACCACCTTGGGAATTACTGGTAACCACTAGCCCTAGGTGCAAGAACCTTGGCCTTAAACCATGGCAGACTTTATACCATTAACCTCCAGTGTCCTTCTCCGAACTGGGGATGAGGAGGAGGGGAGAGATACGAGAAATATCTAGGCAGTAAAAAAGATTTGCTAGTAGACCGGTCGGGAGAAAGCATTTGTAGAAGAGGAAGAAGCTGAAGATAATGCTCCAGTTGTCTAGAGGGCCTGAAAAGGTCAATGATGGGAACATTTGCTGAGGCAGGAAATATAAAAGGGGATCCTGTTTGTTGTTTAAGATCAGAAAGGAATCACAGATGCCTCCACTCACTACTAAAGTTTTCCTCCATAGGGTGTGAGGGTGGAAAACATTCCACCCTCAGAATCTGGAAATAAGTTGAAATCTCCCCCTTTCCCTACACCCCAGACTCCACCTACACCACTTCTTTTGCCCTCAACCTAGTCATAACACACGTTACTGCTAAAATTAAGCTGATTCAACTATACACCATCAGCAGAGGAATTAAGCTAGAGAAAAACAGTTGAGGGGATTCTGCCTGCCACCTTACTCAACCAATATAGTTCTCCTACTAAGTCAGAGATGGGCAGGAAGGACCACAGCTGGATCTGAGTGAAATGAGCCTTGCCCAACCTCCCACATTAGATGTATCCACTCCTGGCCCCTTCCTGCACCACAAGGAGTCATGCATAGGGGTGTGGACATCCTTATGGGAGGTCAGTACATCTAAATTCTACCCACAAGGCCTACAAGCAACCACCACTGGGTCACCCTTTAGGGTTAGAGGTGTGCTTACCAGTGGTACAGTCCATTCCAAGGACAAAGCCTACACAGTCCTAGAAAACTAGATTGGGGTCTCTAGCAGGGAGTTGTGACATAAAGTCTAGAGGAAGGGGGCATGGGCTCTGATTGGAGCTGTCCCTTTGTCCCTCTGAGGAGAGGTGTAGCTGGAGAGTGACCTCTCTTGGCACTGCCACATTCTGGCACAAAATTAAAAGGAGTCTGAGAAATTCATAATTTGAAACTGCCCTTCCAGGCCACTATGAAAGTCTATTGATTAAGAAAAAAGGATGAAATGCATTTTATTTAACAGTTTACTTACTTGACTTATAATTTCAAAATCTATAGACTATGTGAGGCTTTATTTGTATTTTTTTCCCAGTTTCCAAAAATATTCAGGGTATGGCTGGAGAAGGGAGATTTGAGTCCGTTATTTCCTCACATGGGCTTAGTGCCCATGTTCCTCTCACACTGACAGTGACTTGCCACACCAGGTATGTTTTTTGGATTGAGATACACAAGACTCCTATTGCATAGTCCCTAGATGCAAGTCAGCTTTGTCATCTGATACCAGCCAGGACACTTCCACCCCTGAGAAACTGTGGATCATGTTGGACTTACTAAGTGACAATATGTCATGTCTGTCTCAAGTCTGACCTGTCAGTGTGGTACTTACACAGCTATCTATACCTTACTAAGGGATTTTTCAAAGTTAATTTTGACTATTATTTATTTTCACTGTACTCACATGTACATATTGATACAAATGACTGGCATTCTGGTGAAGGTAGTCCTCCTGCTAGTCATCGAACCATGAAGGGAAAAAATGCAAGTGAGATGATTTTAGTATGATTTCAGTTGGAAGAAAAATAAGAGACAAGGGGTAATTCAGGCATTTTACTCCTTCGCCTGCCTAAAGACAAGTCAGCTGGTAACACACTCTTTTGAAAATGACAGTCATCCTATATCAACTCTCTCATTTACCTAATTTCAAATTGATTAATTAGAGCAGACAAGCAAGTACTTTGAGCCCAGGATAAATAATGTTATTTACAGAGAAAGGGAAGAAAACACAACAAAAAGTCAAGTCCTAAAATCCCATTATAAAAACTGGCTCTTCTGCTTTTT